>OX451737.1:492755745-493331299 GCA_948472305.1 Vicia faba | reverse complement strand
TAAAATCTAACCTAGTTTTTTCAGTATGTTCATGGATGAAATTCTCTCAGCATGCTTAATATAAATGAAAGTTGAGCATATGTACAGCTTCATGGCAATGAACACTACATTTTTTATTAACAAACCTAAGGCTAAATGTTCCTAAATAGAGAGATAGGAAGTTGGAAAAAACCTGTTTCAGCTGACTTCGTGTAGGGCAATGTAGAGTTTTTCAACAAGGCTTGAGATGTCTGAGAGCTTGCTTGACTTCACTTGCCTTCTCCAATAGCCTGCTTGCCTTGAATGTACCTGAATCAGCCTATAGAACTCAAGCTACACAAGCTCAAAATGAAAATGGCAAACTCTTCAAATGGAGTTACAGTTGGTGTTTGAGGTTTGGGATAGCTTGGATGAGTTGAATGGAGGGTGTTTGAAGCAACTTGGGGAAAAACGCACGAGCCAATTGAGCTATGGAACTCAAGTTGCAGATTCTGCCCTGTTTTGCCAATGGAATGTGATGGAATGTGATTTTTGGCTATGGGGTGTTTAGGAGGCTCAAGCAATCGTGTTTCTTGCTTAAAGGGGTGTGAGAATGATGTTTAAACTGTTTGCATAAGTTTATCTGGCTGGTGTTCAAGTTCTAAGGTTTTGGACAAGTTTCTTGTTTTTTGAAGTAAAATGTGGAAGTGATTGAAAATAGGCCTGTACAGGCTATCCTTATGCTTGCATACATTGCCCTTGGTCCATCCAACTTGTGGATTTGATTAGCTTCATAATATATGGACCAATGCTCAAGAAATCAGTTTGATATAAAGCATGATTTAAGCAAAAATGGAAATTTTCCTTTTTCTACTTAGTGCTTAAATTTGTGTAGAAGTCCAAATGACCAAAACAATAGCTTAGACTGATGGATTTGAATTTAATTATGGAGTTTGAAGTGGTTTAGAGGCCTGTAAACTAGTGTAAGGCATGCTGACTTGAAATTGCAACTTGTATGAACATGAATATGTCATGGATGAAAAGTGAGTTTTGCCAACTTCAGCCTTCGATTCTCCCTAACCACAAAATGTGTTTGAGGATTTCTTTGACATTTTGGAAATCTTGAAACATGCTCTATAATCCATCTTTGAAATGCACTTGAGATTCCAAGTGGAACTATGTGAAAAAATGGCCAAGAAGATAGGTCAAAATCCTGCCTAAACTAGGGGCAAAATTTCACTAAGTTAAAAGTTTTAGGGACCCTTGTTCCAAAAATCATAACTTGAGATCCAAGATTCTTTGAGAAAACTTTGTGAATCAAAGTTGTAGACTTTGTGGAGGACTACAACTTTCATGTTGGAAGTTTTGTTGAATCCAATTGCATCATGGTGAAAATGTTAGGCAAAGTTAGGACAAATTAAGAAAATTTCATAACTTAGAAAAATTCTAAGTTATGAAATTTTTTCAACTTTAAATCCTAATTTACAATTTTGGGTTTCTTGCTGAACAAGTTTCATATTTTGACACATATTGATGAAAAATGACCCTTGGCACTTGATTTTGACCAAAAAGTCAAAGTTTGACTTTTCAGTGTACAGTCAAATTTTGATCAGTTGACTGAAAAATTCATCTGTCAATCCAATGCAATTGAGATCTTTTGAACTTGTTGAATAGGTCAAGATGATTCCATTGAGTCCTTGAGTCCATGGTTGAACCCAATTTGCCATTGGCTAGGTCAAAATCAGAAATTGCCTTTGTACAGTCAAAACCCTAAAAATGACCATTTTGCCCTTTTGGTGATCTGATCAAATTTCTTGTGGATTTATGGTCCAAACTTGATCAAATGGTTCATATGAGTTAATGATGTTGATGTGGGTTAAAATCAATGAGGTTTGACTTTAAATTGGCCACAATTGACTTTTTTCCCCAATATAGCTGATTTCTAGGTCAATTGTCCAATTGACTGGGCAAAATTTGATTCAGGGCTTGAAGCTTGGTATGGACAAACTTATGAGTCCAACATGAAGTATGAAAGTCACTTTGGGCATTGTAGGTCAAAAAATCCTTGTTTAAACTCAAACCCTAATTTTGGTCATCAATGCAAGGAGATGTCTTGAGCAGAGCAAACCCTAGCTTGATCTTGAGTTCAAAGAGCCTTGTGATGAGAAATGTTGATAAAATGAGAGGGAAAATTTTGGGGTACAACAATTTTATTTGAAGAAGGGAAGCCAAAATTGGAGCTGTGTTGAAACGAAGCCGAATCAGAATGGTGGCAAGGTTGAGTCAACGGTGGTGAGATAAGTGTGTCGTTCGCGTTTGAGAAAGTAAAGTAGAAGCGTGTTCTTCGTACAAGTGGAAAGGACAAAATTTATTAACCCTAATCCCTTTCTAATTTTTGTTTAATTTATTAATTTTCATTATATCTTGTTTAAATAATAATAATAATAGATATTGATATCTAAAATGGAAATAGGGGAGAAGTGGACTGAACCAAATCGCTTCCCTTAGGCCCATGGTTTTTTTTAACTTGAAGAGAAGGAAAAATCCTTCATGGACTGGTCTAGTTGGACTTAGTGCCAGATCTGCTGCATCATAGTGCTTATTACATCTTTACACCCTCTTGAAGTTTCTTTTTCTATATTAGTTTCAGTTGTAATTTTTTATTAATCATGGTGACTAAATTTTTGTGATATTGGTAAATAAATAATTTTTTCGAGGTGTTTCAAGAAGTTAGAAAGTGAATTAAGAGCTTAATATTCATCAAGAAAATTTAAGGAATCTTTATGTAGAGTTCTCTTATCGCTTGCGTGACCTTGAAGAGGCAATGGACCTTCTCCATTTGGTATCATCGTGGCCTTAATTTATCTCCCCTTTTTCTAACCTTTTAGTCAATTTTAATCGTTAGTTTTGTTCATTTTTATGCCATATATTTCGTTTTGTATTTTTGGTATGGATTGTATGCAATGCTTTAATACTTGCTTCCTAATTTTACTTGTTCCGTAGTAGATTTTGGTTCAAATTTAATCTTCCATTTATTTGAACTAAAATTTGACATTAGGCTTTTAAATCCAAGCATGCAAACATTAAGTAAAATTCCCTCGAAATTCCAATCTTAGGACCACCATTGCATAATAACATTAGGTTTAGAAATAGGCTAGTCTCCCTTTGACTTTTCTTTCCCTTTTTGCATTTGCATTAAAATAAAAACTTCGTTTACTTCCAAACTTCAAAACACTTTAAAACTACTGATGAGAATCATGCCTTTGCTTAGTATGGGAAATGATAAGCGGGTCTCTTCTCGATCTTATTATTATTCATCTCAAGCCTAGGTGTGGTTCAAGTCTCAAAGACTCCTTTCATGTATAAGTGGAAAAGTGGCTAATATCTCTCTCTTGAGGTCAACTAGTCATTATCTGCAACAAAATACAAACCAACTCAATCATTTTGTGCGCTCGAGCACCTTTTCTCTAAAACCCTTTTCAGGTAAGAACATGATTAATTTACTTATATGTCAATGCATAAGTATCCAAAGGTTGAGCTGTGGCAGAAGGCAGAATTAACATCGTCCATAAAAAATGCAAACAAACAAAAACATGTGAGCCCGAACTACGGTAGCTCTGATTCCTCAAAAAGGATACGTAGGCATTGGGGTAGGGCCCAAGCAAGTATAATTTTATTTTCCCTACATTATTTTCTCCTTTATTTTGCATACATTCTCCCTTTAGTAGTAGTAAACAGTAAGCATAGATTAAACACACCCATAAGATAGATAACAACAGTGGATACCGTAGAGTACTACGGGCGTGTGGGGTGTTAATACCTTCCCCTCGCGTAACAGACTCCCTTACCCGATCTCTCGGTCGCAAGACCGTGACTTCTCCCTTCTCAAGTTTTCTCGATGTTTACCTTTCCCTCCATGTGGGATAAAATACGTTCGATGGCGACTTCATTGTTTGATGATTTTCAGCCAGTTGTTTTCAGTTGGGGACTTCACTGGGGAATCAGGTCGACCAATTGCTGGTCCATCCTGGAGTCGCTCCTAGCTCTTGTTCTCTTCACTTTGGGTGTTTATTTATATGCTTTATGGCTTATTCATTTTGTATATACCTAAGCATATGTATGCATTGCATTTTACTACTTTCCTTATATTACTACTGTACTGGATCTGCTTCTTGATTGGGTTGGGATGTTACTATTGAGGTAAAAGGCCCAATACCCAGGCCAGAGTGCACTAGGACACTAGGAATAAAGTGGGGGCATGACGGATATAGGATGTGGTCCGACTAGTGCAGTCATGTCATATACCACGCTCGGATGAGATTCAATTGGAGGCACTTTCATCATGCACGTCTGTGTTGCGATGATTTTACTTTCAAGTGAACCCATGATTTTCGAGTTACCCTTACCTTACCTTGACCTAGTCTTCATCCGTGAGTGGGGAGGGAATTATTATCACAGGTACAGATGGTGACTATGTTCATATGGTTATTCATGTTCATATGGTGATTATTTGTTCTAATAATTATGTTATGGATTTCTGTTGGTGACTCACTCAGATGGTAACTATGTTCTATTGGTGATCGTATAGTTCTCAGATTTATTTTCTGAGTTTCTCACTTGTTTATTTGGAGGTTCATTCGAGCCTTCGATCTTGGTATTCCCAGCATGTTCAGAAAAAGGCTCAACAGTATCCGATGCTCCATAAGCATTTATCCCGTACACTGGGAGATCTACATGGTACTTGGTTCTTGTATATGCAGAAGCTATGTCGGACCTTTGATCTGATAATATCCATATGGTTCAGAAACGGTGCAGTAATCATATTCATAAATATTGATCCCTTTGATCCCAAGTATTTGCATACATAACATGGTTACTACATGCTTAACATACATGTTCTGTTATTTCCAAGGAATCATATTTGTAAGCCATGTGTCAAACTTTTACATCCCTTACTTGCATAAAATCAAAACCAAAGCATGTAAATTCCTTGGAAACGATGGAACATGACATGGCATCCATTCATGCACTCCATGCTTATTCATGCATTCATAGCAGGTACTCAAAGAATGGGGATTCTTATTCATACCTAGTGCTCTCTTCAGAGGTTCAGACTTGATCTCTTGCTTCACATGTTCAGAGACCAATATGGGATAACTCCGTGGGGGATTGACCGATACAAAGATCCCGAGAGGGTTGATTATGGTATACATGCAAGATTTAGCCTATGGACGGGAATCCTTCGAGAAGGAAGATAATCAATTGGAGACCCAGATAAACCAGGTCATGGAAGCTCCGATGATGATATCAACGATCTCGCACTTACTGCCGCAGCAAGTTCTCTCTTCTCCTCACCTTTTGGAATTGCTTTCAACCAAGGAGTGTTACACAATCTTGAGTTCTTGGAACATCTTATCAATAGATGGTCCCCATTTACTGTGGGATCTTATATCAGTTCTCGTTCTTATTGACAAACGTCATATGTGGTTGCCACACCGGGGCATCTGACTATTCAATCAAGGACACTCTCCACAGCTTTGCGTTCTCTGATCTGTTCAACGATAATCAGTCTTTGTTCCCCTAGTGAATTCATGAAAGAGAAAAAATATTTTAAGCAAAGATAGAAGAAGCCTGATGAGCATGTTGATGCGAGCCCAATGCATTACATCCTGTTCTTTCCATCTCTGATCTTTGGGGTTCTCCTCCCATAAACATCTCTTCTGATTGTGATACACATGCTAGATGTGTCTAATGTTTTGAGACACCCAGTTTTGATATTGAAACTATAAAGGGGTTGAAGTATAAAGTCCAACACCCTGTCTGGCGTCTCGTCCAAAAGTCTATTTCCTATTTGGCCAACTGTCGAACTCTCTCTCACCAGGTGGATGCTTCTGTTGTGATAGAAGATGAATTGTATTATTTCTATATGGCGTAATATGCTTGGTGATGCAAGTTTTTACCAATTCGCTTGGTATAACATTCATTCATTCTCCTGAAAGAATCTTCTACGCATAATTATTCTGGGGCACCTGGCTATTTGATTGAAGATAGTATGTCATCCAGAGACAAGGTTTAAGATAGGATCAATGCAAAGACTGTGGTGGTTCACATCAGATCAGAAGGGGAATTCTCTCGCTCATTTAAGAATCAAGACTGCAGAAAGTCATCAGAATCAAGAAATCCATACGGAGTCAAGTCTCCTCAAATATGGCAATCATTGGTTTCTTTATTGCATTTTCATTTGCATTTTTTCTTGTTTGTTAAACATTGCTTGTATATGGAAACTTGTCTGTTTCTGAATGAAAATATTAATGCAATAAGTATGCTTTTCTTGAAGTGTTCTTTTCATTTTATTCATTCATTCGTTATCAGTATTTAAACGTTTTTCTTGCATATTGATGCAAATTTTCCAAGTCTCATGCTTAGGTAAAAGATTGGAGGGAGGATGACGATAATCTAAAAACGCAAAAATCTCTGGTAGGTACACTTTTGAGTAAGACTCTGCTGACGATGTACATACCTTGTTTCTATCCTAAACACCGGAGATAAACCTTTGTTAACCCCTCTGAGCCTTCGAAGTAGGAGTTTCTTTTCTGTTAAAAAAACCCTCATTTTAACCCTGGGGCGGGTAGTGTTCAGTTAATATGATCAAACATTCAAAACTCATCAAGAGGGTGCATCCAAGGATACAACAATGGTTATCCATCAATAGGTTGAGGAAAGTCAAAACCACAATGGTTAACTCTCATCTATCAGCAACGTGCGTCAACTAACGATATCCCAATGGGTATCTCGCGCACATCAGGATGTCAACAAATGGCGATACAACAATGGCTATCCTTCACCTACCAAAGACTGAAACAGTCACGATCACTTCCAACAAATCAAAAATGGTGCAAAGATCAACGACTTGTTCAAAATTAAAAGTATGAATAAGAAAGAAACAAAAAGCCCCACTAAGTTAAAACTTGAAAACAAGTCGCTTAGGCAAAAATTGGGGTATCCCCGCTGGACTTCCAAGTCGAAATTCAAAAGAATTTGTCAAGGAAAAATTAGGGACGACAAGAAAGAAGCATAAAAGCCTAAAAGGCGATAAAAGGATCCTTATCAAACGAACAAGGTCGTGTGATCAGACACCAAAATCAGAAGTTTGTGACTGTCGTGTCCAAGAGGTCTAAGTGGTTCCTCAACCATCGCAAACTCTTCTCGAGAGATGAATGCTTGTATCGGGTCAACTGAACATAGGAATGGAGAATATCATGGAGAATGGGTGGGCACAAAATAATTCTGATCCTTAAATCCTTTTTTCTAAAACCGTGAACCAGGCCACATTACAACCCCTAAAAGTCCTAACTGGAGCATGGGCCAATTCAAAAGCGTAATACAATGAGATAGAATTTAACTGATTCCTAAGAGGTATGTTTGAATATCTGTGTTGGCATCATCTTCCTGCATTATATTTCATGAAAAAGAATTTGCAAATGTTGCTCTCTAGCTAGAGATTCATTCACAATAGAGTTATGACACCCATTCATTCAAAGTTTTTTCAAACTTCAAGACTTACATATGTGTTGAATTAGAATTATCATTCTCATAATAAACATTCTTCTGCATACAAAACAACTGATTAACATCAAGTAAGGTTACACAATGAAAAATTGGTAGAGAGCTCAATCTTGTCAAAGAAGAGAAGCTTGAATACTCTGTTGGATTAAAAGTCAGCTGCCACAAGAGAAATGACTTATCCAAGGTCATGTTAACCAGTGATTTTGTCAAGAGAAAGCATCTTGGTGCTTCATAGCCTGAGTACCCTTTAGGAATGAAGTTAGCAGATTCTGCCAATCTGGGGCAATCAAGTCGAGAATCTATCTCTTCGAGCTGAGCCAAATCTGGGGCATTCCTCAAAGCTATCAATCAAGGGTTATCATGTTGATAAATCTCTTCAAGCTAATATCAATCAGAGGCTATCACGTCAACAAATCTCTTCAAACTAATATCAATCAGAAGTTATCACGTCGATAAATCTCTTTAAGCTAATATCAATCAGAAGCTATCACGTTAATAAATCTCTTCAAGCTAATATCAATCAGAGGCAATCAAGTCGAGAGTCGATCTCTCCAAGCTCAGCCAAATCTGGGGCATTCCCTCAAAGTCGTCAATCAGGGGCAATACATTGAGAAATCTATTCTAAATTCATTCAACCTGGGGCAGTTAAGTCGAGATTTGATAAATCTCTCCAAGAAAGTTGTAATCAAGAGCAGTTATTTCGTGATTCAAGAAATTGGGGCATGCCACCTCATATCATATTGTGGCACGAATATTCTGGTCTTCTATTCAGCACAGATTCTTTCAGAAATCCCACAGACATGGGCATCCCTCATTCGTACTTGCAAAGTTCTCAAGCCAATTATGTTGTACGAGACGAAACAAGCTAAAAGCGTCATAATGATTATCTTGACTTGGCCAGTACATAAAGCCTCCTTCATCTACTACAGACAACTTCAAACCTGATTCCCCAAATGAATTCAGAAAATTCGGAGTCGTCGTTTGACTCGGCACGCATAAGTGCATCCCCAGTGGAGTTAATCAAGTGCTTCCCCAGTAGAGCAAAACCAAGGCATTCGTAGAGCTAAACCGGGGCACTCACAGAGTTAAACCGGGGCATTCATAGGTTTCCATGCCCATCTCTTATCCCTAAGTGATTCAAGAGGTAATTCCCCAGTGCGGCGTAAGCTTGGGACATGTATTCTGAGAGATTCACATGGTGTTCAATATCCATTCTTCGGCATATTCAGTTCTATCATCCTCTCAACAATTCAAGATGTAGGAAAGTCGAGCCAAATTATCTCTTCCCCAACGATACAATTCCGAATTCAGCATCGTACCTAAAGACTCGTTATTTCAGAAATTCAATCCTCAGTGGAGTCATCAACAATCTTCGGTATCATGAGCTCCCCAATGAAAGTTCTTACCAATGTCCCCAGCAGTCCTCGGTACTGCAGGCTTCCAGCGCTGATATGTATTGGCATCCCCAGTGATGAGAAACAACTCCCAATGAGCCTTCACTTATCCCCATGAAGTCTATTTATTTACATTTGCATATAGTTATCATTGCATAACATTGCATCCTCAAAAGCGCGTAGCCGATCCATCAGAATAGATCTTTGCGGCAAAAGAGATTCAAACATGCATACGAAGCATAAGCCAAATCAGGTACCTCACACAAAAGACCTGAATCATTCAAGGACAACAGCACATCCCCATAAGAGGACATCATTCCAAAATCTCCAACTGGTGACCTTCACTTTCATAATGCCTAGCAAAATCAATACACCTTGTCATTCTAAACCCAATTTTTGTATGGTAGTCAGTTCTTTCCTGACAAATAATTCAGTCTTCAAACACTCATCTGTGCTAGTTCATAAACACTCATCCATGTTAATCTTCCGAACACTCGTCTGTGTTTAAACTTGATACTCGTATGTATCTTCTATCAATACTCATACGTGTTGATTCAAACACTCATACATGTTTAACCTTTCCTTGATACTCGTGTGTATCTTCTTTCAATGCTCGTTCGTATCTTCTTTCGATACTCATCCATATTGATTCAAACACTCGTCCGTGTTTAACCTTTCTTGATACTCGTCAGTATCTTCTTTCGATACTCATCTGTATTGATTCAAACACTCTTCCGTGTTTAACCTTTCTTGATACTCGTTCGTATCTTCCTTGATACTCGTCTATATCTTATTTCGATACTCGTTTGTATCGATTCAAACACTCGTCTGTGTTATACTTTCCTTGTATTGGCATCATGCTACGTTACAAGTCCGGTCTCTTCCTTGTATTGGCATCATGTTACGTTACAAGTCTGATCTCTTCCTTGTATTGGCATCACGCCATGTTACAATTCTTATATGTCCTTGTGTTTACATTATGCTACCTTCCAGCACTAGTCGTGTCAGCTTCTAAACACTTGTTGTGACACCTTTTTAAACACTCGTCGTGTCAGCCTCCGACACTCGTCGTGTCAAGTTCTAAACACTCTTCGTGTCACCTTTCTAAACACTTGTCGTGTCAGCTTCCGACACTCATCGTACCGAGTTTTAAACACTCTTCGTGTCACCTTCCAATCTCTGTCTCTTCACTATAAAACAAAAAAATCTTTCCCCATCAGATACCACAAAACTAAGTAAACACTCACGCTTTCTCCCATAAAATTTTTTTGGCATTGGTATTTAATCATCTTCAACCTTGAACTTCCGAAAGGCATGTGCCAATCATACTTTCAGGTTTAAGACGATTAAATAGGGGCAGTTGTAATACTCCAAATTTGTCTTACCCTTTACTTTTATCTGGCTTATGCATTATTGCATTTTTCTCATGTACATAACTCTATTAGGTCATCTATTACATCATTCATTCATTAATCAATAAAATGTGGCATGAGATTAGAGATCTTGGAGAATTAGGGTTTTACAATGGATAAGGCGTTCCTATCTAATAAAGGCTAATTTCTTCTTCGAGCATTAAATAGAGGCATTAAGGTTGTGATTTATGGTTATTGAGATTTCTTAAGCTACAAAGTTATTATTTTCGTATCAACAACATGTTGCAGGATTGCCCTATTTAGAGCTATGAATCTAGGGTTTATATCCTATTATATGCAGGTTTGCCAACATTTTACTAGGTGTTTAATGGATAGAAAAACATGATAAAAGAATGTTGTTGTGAATTTGTTGTGATCAAGGGCATTATTGTTCTTAATTGTTTGAGTGCTTGTATTGCAAGTCAACTAGGGCATGAGAATTGAAATTAAGGTTTCTTCAAGACATGTTGCTTTGTGAGGTCATCGGTTACCAGGGTAAAGGTTCAGGAGTTGAATTGCAAACATTGGATCATGACTCAGAGGATAATTTTGCAGGTTCATTATTACACTTGTAGCTCATGGAGCAAACAAATCCCAATTGAATGGTTTTGTTATTTGAGGAGTTGTTTAGAATTGCTCATCCGAGTTCATTATAGTCTGTTCCAAGTTCCGATTATAATTCCAAAAAAAAAAGTCCAGAATCATTTCGATCTACCGTTAAAAATAAAACAAACATATTTCATTACAAAAGAAGCCCAATTACACCATTATTACCGCAATCTATTCGTATAAAATGCATTCAAACAAAATTCCTAAATTCTAAACTTAAGCTCTATCTTTGTTCCCCGACTGTCCTTCATGCTTCTTTGTCAAAAATTAGGCCAAACTCCATGCTCTTAACGACCATTATATCAACATGAGCCATGCTTAGACTTGTTGCATTAATCTTTCCTATTTGCTTGCAAGACCATCATTTAACCTGCATTCCATTTACAATCAGCAATATATATATATATATATATATATATATATATATATATATATATATATATATGTATATATATATATATATATATATATATATATATATATATATATATATATATATATATATATATATATATATATATATATATATATATATATATATATATATATATATATATATATATATATATATATATATATATATATATATATATATATATATATATATTTGTGTGTGTGTGTATGCACCATAACCAAATTCAATCAAACTACATCCATAAACAAAGGGTTTACAAAGATTTTGGTAGATTGGAAATATGGCAAACTCATCAGAATCAAAGATTCTAAAATAATTTGGTAACCGCAATGATCAATAAGATTCGGAGAAAGGGGAAGAGGCTGCTTGGTCTGAATCTCAATGGCTTTCTCATCTGCAATTCATATTCCTGATTATTTCAGCCTGGTTTCCTGCGAAGAAGAAGAATGTGCAAAGTGCTTTAACATGTGATGGAAGTATATATAAGCTGCTAGTTACTTGAGATCAATCCCACTATAACAACGTAGAGTATTGAATCTCTGATAACTACCTGTAAAAGGAAATAACAGTTAAACAACTTCCTCTAACTGAAGCCTAACAGAATTCCAATTTCCCAATAGAATTTCTAACTTCTAACTTCACTAACTAAATTCCAATAACAAACCCCCTAACATTTTCTAATAGAATGCCAGCTCCCTAACTACAATAACTGCTCTCTAACAACCCGTAACTGTTAATCTATAACCAACCGTAACAGAATATAACAAATGGAGAAAGATTGAGAGGATTAGCGGTTATTCACAATTTATCTACACAATGAAAACTACCCCAAAAAACCTATCTACCTATTCTCTACATAATTCATAGAAGAATTTCAGAGAAAGATATCAAGAACTCACCAGAAAACCCCTTTTCTTTCTATGCTTTCTCTGAAAAAGGCTCCTCAATCACCTTCAGTTTCAACCTCCAACAAGCAATCTTTAATCATTTCAGAAGAATCACTCACCAAATCTCTGAACTCTCTCTGCATTCACTTTGATACTTCATCACCATCTTCATCCTCTTCCCTCTCATCTCTGCAATATCTATTCAATCTCTAGCAAACTTCCAACAGAATCTCAGAAGCAGATAACAGAAAAGAGAGAGAGAGAGATAACAGATTTGAAAAAAACAGAAAAGGGAAGAGAAAAGATATGCACGATTGATAACAGAAAGTAGAAAAGAGAAGAATTACTGAAAAACCTACCTTGAATCATCATTATCCCTCTTTAATCTTTCTCCTGGAACTGGCTTCACCTTCATCTTCTTGGAACCTCCAGTACTACCTTCATCTACAACTTAGCTTCATCATCACCTTCAATCAGCATCAATAACCTACTCCTTAAATCTTCCAATCATCGTCATCACAAAGGCTTCCTGTTGCTTCCTTCATCAAACTATTCAGTAACATTTGCGATTTCAATCTCCATCACTGCACCTACAGCATTAACGCGACAATCTTCATTGTTCAGAAACGGCGGTATCATTATCACCATCATCCAATTATAAACTGTGCGTTCATCAATTCCTTTGACGCAGTGGGTCATCAATAAGGCGTCAACAACTACAATCATCAATTAATTTCAAGAAGGTTACGAACACACTTAACACAGAATCAAAGGCAGGGAGAGGGCGAAGCCAGAAGCAACAAACTGAAGACATGTTACCTGAGCAAATGGAATCTCATCTCTGGTCTTCTAAGTCTTCTGCTTGACATCACCTCACAACGGTCGCTGGAGCAAGCCTCGACTCCATAGGTCAGTATTATCATCGGTTCACCTCTTTCTTGATGCAGGATCGTAGAACACGCAGAGTGGACTTAAAGCCCTAAGGAGCTAGGTGTTGATTTATCACTGTCGCAGTGTAATCTTTCTTAGAGGCCTCTAGGTTTTCAACATGTTTTGGATTTGGAGAAGGAAAAGCAAGGAACCAGAAGACCATGAGTGTAGGGAAGGACGAAGGGAGATCGCACGGAGAAGACGCATTTGCTAAACATTTGAGTCAAAGACTGGGTGAGCGAAGGCGAGATCATGCCATCTGGAGCCAAATCAGAAGCATAAGAAGTGGAATCGCGCTATGTTTTCTTTGAAGAAAGGAAGCCAAAATCAGAGCTGTGTTGAAAGAAGCCGAATCAGAATGGTGGCAAGGTTGATTCAAACGGTGGTGAGATGAAGTGCGCCGTTCCCGTTTGAGAAAGTGAAGTAGAAGCGTGTTCTTCGTACAAGTGGAAAGGACACAAAATTTCTTAACCCTAATCCCTTTCTAATTTTTGTTTAATTTATTAATTTTCATTATATCTTGTTTAAATAACAATAATAATAGATATTGATAATCTGAAATGGAAATGGGGGAGAAGTGGACTGAACCAAATCCCTTTCCTTAGGCCCATGGTTTTTTTAAACTTGAATAGAAGGCAAAAATCCTTCATGGACTAGTCTAGTTGGACTTAGTGCCAGATCTGCTGCATCATAGTGCTTATTACAGCTTTACGCCCTCTTGAAGTTTCTTTTTCTATATTAGTTTCAGTTGTAATTTTTGATTAATCATGGTGACTGGATTTTTGTGATATTAGTAAATAAAAGAATTTTTTCGAGGAGTTTCAAGAAGTTACAAAGTGAATTAAGAGCTTATTCTTCATCAAGAAAATTTAAGGAAGCTTTATATAGAGTTCTCTTATCGCTTGCGTGACCTTAAAGAGGCAACGGACCTTCTCCATTCGGTATCATCGTGGCCTTAATTTATCTCCCCTTTTTCTAACATTTTAGTCAATTTTAATCGTTGGTTTTGTTCATTTTTATGCCATATATTTTGTTTGGTATTTTTTGGTATGGATTGTATGCAATGCTTTAATACTTGCTGCCTAATTTTACTTGTTCCTTAGTAGATTTTGGTTTAAATTTGATCTTCGATTTAATTGAACTAAAATTAGACATTAGGCTTTTGAATCCAAGCATGCAAACATTAAGTAAAATTCCCTCGAAATTCCAATCTTAGGACCACCATTGCATAATAACATTAGGTTTAGAAATAGGCTAGTCTCCCTTTGACTTTTCTTTCCCTTTTTGCATTTGCATTAAAAAAAACTTCATTTTCTTCCAAACTTCAAAACACTTTAAAACTACTGATGAGAATCATGCCTTTGCTTAGTATGGGAAATGATAAGCGGGTCTCTTCTCGATCTTATTATTCTTCATCTCAAGCCTAGGTGTGGTTCAAGTCTCAAAGACTCCTTTCATGGATAAGTGGAAAAGTGGCTAATATCTCTCTCTTGAGGTCAACTAGTCATTATCTGTAACAAAATACAAACCAACTCAAATCATTTTGTACGCTCGAGCACCTTTTCTCTAAAACCCTTTTCAGGTAAGGACATGATTAATTTACTTATGTGCCAACGCATAAGTCTCCGAAGGTCGAGCTACGGCAGAAGGCGGAATTAACATCGTCCATAAAAAACACAAACAAAAAAAAGTGAGCCGAACTACGGTAGCTCTGATTCCTCAAAAATGATACGTAAGCATTGGGGTAGGGCCTAAGCGAGTACAATTTTATTTTCCCTACATTCTTTTCTCCTTTCTTTTGCATACATTCTCCCTTTAGTAGTAGTAAACAGTAAGCATAGATTAAACACACCCATAAGATAGATAACAAAAGTGGATAACGTAGAGTACTACGGGTGTGTGGGGTTCTAATACCTTCCCCTCACGTAACAGACTCCTTTACCCGATCTCTCGGTCGCAAGACAGTGCCCTCTCTCTTCTCAGGTTTTCTCAGTGTTAACCTTTCCATCAATGTGGGATAAAAGAAGTTCAATGGCGACTTCATTGTTTGATGATTTTAAGTCGGTTGTTTCAATAAAGACTGTAGCCACACCATTTCAAGTCTTAGAGGTTTCCTCAATGGTAACCCTACCGGTGGAAAAAATCAAGAAACCTAATGTGACTTCTTGGATAGATTTACAAATAGCGGTGGAAATGGTGCCTCAAAGGGTTGGGGAAAGCTCCTAGAAATACCTGAAAAGAAGAATCATTTTGGTTTGGATTACGAATCATCAAAGTCTTCTCTGAAAGGAATAGAACAGTTTCCTCTAATCCAGGAGACTTTCGTCAACAAAGGAGTAGAGCATGGCATACAAGTGACAATGATAGCAAACAAAGAAAACATTAAAAGGGAATCTGATTTCATCCATTAATGCGCCCCAGAAAAAGAACTCAAGAATTGGACAGTTGTGGAGATTCCCGAGATCTTTTTCTTTCCAAAGTAATTTTTCTTGTTTTTTAAAAAGAATCTATGTCAAGCCCGAGACATATGGGTTTCTTGTAAGGGTGCCCCAATTTGTTTCATACAATATTCATGATTAATAAAAGTTATATTTCACATTCAATTAAGATCCCTGTTTTTCTCTTGCGTTTATCTCTTACATCTAAAAATGGAAATACTTTTCTTCATATGCATTTTCCAAATTCACATACTAAAAACTGCACCAAAACATGATAAATATGCAGATCCATGCCCAAAATTCCTGATAATGTTACCACTGCTATCCGATATAGTTTTGATGCATCCATCAACCAAGTTGAAGAGGAGTATGATGAAGATATTGAACTTTCTAAAGAATTGGCGAGGGAAATAGAGAAAAAAGCTGATAATATACAACCATACTAGGAACTTATTGAGACCATTAACTTTGGCACAAAATAAGATCGGAAAGAGATCAAGATAGGGGAAACATTGGAGAAAAGCGTCAAAGAAATATTGATCAAGTTATTACTTGAATATATGGATATATTTTCCTGGTCTTACAGAGATATGCTAGGATTGGATACAGACATTGTGGTGCATAGATTACCTCTTAAGGAAGGTTGCTCTCCAGATAGGCAGAAGCTTAAAAGAACTCGTCCAAACATGTCCAACAAGATTTGAGAAGAGGTCCTTAAACAATTTTACACAAGGTTCTTAGCGGTGGTATATTATCCACCTTGGATAGCTAACATCTTTCCAGTATCCAAGAAGGATGGTAAAATTCAAATGTGTGTAGATTATCGGGATCTGAACAAAGCAAGTCCCAAAGAGGATTTCCGGTTACTTCACATAGATGTTTTGGTGGACAATACAGATCAAGCTTTGCTATTCTCATTCAAGGACGATTTATCAGGCTATAATCAAATCAAAATGGAACCCAAAGATATGGAAAAGACTAGTTTTATGAGGCCTTGGGGAACTTTCTGTTATAAAGTAATGTCGTTCGGCCTGAAGAACGCAGGGGCAACTTATCCATGGGCTATGGTCATATATTCCATGATATGATTCACAAAGAGGTTGAGGTGTATGTAGATGATATGATCGCCAAATCCCATACGAAGGAGGATCACATCATACATTTACAAAAGCTATTTGAGCGTCTGTGTAGGTTTAAACTAAGGTTGAACCCTAACAAGTGTAAATTTGGCGTCAGATCAGGCAAGTTACTGGGTTTCCTTGTAAGTCAGCATGGTATTGAGGTGGACCTTGACAAGGTAAAAGACATACAAGAAATGTCAGCTCCGAGGACAGAGAAAGAGGTTTGTGGTTTCTTAGGACGATTAAACTACATTTCTAGGTTCATATCACACCTAATAGCTACGTGTGAGCCTATATTCAAATTATTGCGAAAATATCAGACGATGGTATGGAATGATGATTTCCAGGCAGCTTTCGAGACAATAAATAACTATTTACAAGAGCCACCAATCTTAGTGCCAACAGTTCCCGGAAGACCACTCATCATGTATCTAGCAGTGCTTGAAGGATCAATGGGATGTGTATCGGGACAACACGAAGAAACAGGTAGAAAAGAGCATGCAATTTACTACCTCAGCAAGAAATTTACTAACTGCGAAACCAGGTACTCACTGCTCGAGAAAACTTGTTGTGCCTTAGCTTGTGCTACTAAAAGGTTGAGGAAATACATGTTAACTCACACCATGTGGTTAATAGAAAGAATGGATCCTTTAAAGTATTTGTTCTAAAATCCAGCTCTTATAGAAAGGATTTCTCGATGGCAGATGTTACTATCAGAGTATGACATCTAATACATTACACAAAAGGCCATCAAGGGTAATGTACTAGCTGACCATCTAGCTCATCTGCCATTACCAGAATATCAACCAATGAAGTTCGACTTTCCAGACGAAGATGTCATGGTTATAGGTGACTATACCAGGGTCTGACGAAGGACCTGAACCAGGGGCACATTGGACACTCATGTTCGATGGAGCTTTAAATGCATTGGGACACGACAAGGTTATATTTTGACGGCACCAATAATATCTCTGAATATGAAGCTTGTATCCTGGGGCTAGAAGCTGCCATCGATTTAAGAATTAAACATCTCGAAGTATTTGGAGACTCCACACTAGTCATATACCCAGTCAATGGTAAATGGGACACTAAACATCCCAAATTGATTCCATATCAGGATCATGTTTTAAAGCTAGCTACTGAATTCACTGAGATCACCTTCAGTCATATCCCACGAGAAGAAAATCAGATGGCAGAAACTTTGGCAACTTTATCTACCATGTTCAAAGTAACTTGGCCAAATCAATAACCGTGCATTACTATCAGACATTTTGAAGAGCCAACACATTGCCTTTCTATTAAAGAGGTATCGGATAACAAAACTTGGTTCCATGACATCAAGAGGTACCTTAGAGAATATCCAAAAAATGCCTCTATCATTGACAAACGAACTCTGCGGAAGTTAGCCTCGAAATTCTTTGAGTGGTGACGAGTTATATAAAAGAAACTACGATATGGTGCTCCTCAAGTGTGTGGAGAAACAGGAAGCAGATATGCTTATGAGAGAAATCCATAAAGGTACTTTTGGAACTCATACAAATGGGCATGCCATGGCTAGAAAAATCTTGTGAGCAGGTTATTATTGGTTGATGATGGAAGCCGATTACTACCATTATACAAAGACATGTCACAAGTGCCAAATCTACGATGATAAAATGACTGTGCCACAAACTCCTCTGAATGTCATGAGCTCTCCTTGGCCATTTTTGATGTAGGGAATTGATATGATAAGAATGATCAAATTGAAAGCATCTAACAGACATTGTTCATACTGGTTGCCATTGATTACTTCATCAAATGGGTAAAAGCGGAATCCTATGTGAATGTGATAAGTCAAGTGGTTACTCGATTCATCAAACAAAATCTCATATGCAGATATGGGGTTCCAAGAAGAATCGTTATGGACAACAGGTCTAATATGAACAACAAAATGATGAAGAATTTATGTGATAATTTCAAGATCGAGCATCATAATTTCTCACCATATCGACCCAAGATGAACGGGGCCGTTAAAGCTACCAATAAGAACATCAAGAAAATCATTCAGAAAATGGTGAAGACATATAAAGATTGGCATGAAATGCTTACCTTTGCTTTACATGGCTATCATACTTCTGTATGTACATCAACATGTGCAACTCCTTTCTCTCTGGTATATGGCATGGAGGCAGTACTCCCAGCTGAAATAGAAATTCAATCACTTCGAGTTCTAATGGAAACAAATATAGAAGAAGCAAAGTGGGTTCATACACAAATTGATCAACTCAACCTCATTGAAGAGAAACGCTTGACAACTTTGTGCCACAATCAGTTATATCAAAAGAGGATGAAGAAAGCATTCAACAAGAGAGTCCATCCTCGAGTGTTCAAAGAAGGGGATTTGGTGCTCAAGAAGATTCTGCTACCTCGCCTTGATTCACGTGGTAAATGGACACATGTGATGCAGTGGCAGAACTGACTGTTTATATACTAGTTTTATGTTTTTTGTCCGTAAATATGAGGTAAGCAAAAGTCGCCACCGTCTTTTCTTTTATCCAACAAAGGAAAGTGTGAGAGGAACAACAAAATACCTTTTCGAGATGTTTTATGAGTAAGGGGGTTAGATTATGGAAAGGGAAGATGTTAGCACCCTTTCCATCTGTGGTTTTCCACGGGCTCTTAGAGGTTTGCTCATTTTAAAATACCTTTGTGCTTTGTGTGTTTGAAAATGTTTAGGAAATGCCTTAGTACGATGAACTTTGTAATGTTTCTCGGGATAGTGGAGAAAATATACAAAGTGTTTTGAAATTGTTTTTGAAAAGTAGTTTTTGCGTGTAGGTGCAAAATAGTTTGAGCAAACTTCTAACAACTATCTACTTTGTTACCCTAAAAGGTTGTTATTTTCCACTTTTCCTTTAGACAGTGCTATCCTACTATTAGTGAGTAGGCATCCTTGTCGTTGGATGATGATGGACAATCAAAGGGAAGTTACAGTCATGAAGGCAACTTGTGGAGATGCTTTAGCAATTTTGTTTTAGGGACTACATCATTTACCGAAAAGGAAACTTGTAGGGTCATCGAGGGACTATGATCTTTTGATTTATGGGTCTTTGCTAAAGCATTCCTGCCTCATGACTTTTTTTTTAATGGCAACCAAAGTGGGCGTACCTTAGAGGTGCTTGTGTGCAATTGTATTATGTTCAGTTATTTTATCTAAACATTTAGGTGTTCTACCGTTTGTTTTTAGATATTGTCATGCAATCCTAGTTAGCATACATCTAAGCAGTTAATATATGTACATGAATTTAAAGTGCGGTAATTGTAATCCTACGCTATTACAAGGCTTCGGGGAGGGGATTTACATTATACAAGAATAATAGGGGATAAGGCAGTAAATATCCTAATTTTATCTATTACACCTAGTGAACAGATACAATAAATAGTAAAAATACGGAATTAAATAAACGCGCATGAAATAGAAAAGACGTCTAAAAAATCCTAAAGAAAAAGAAATCTTTTTTTTTGTTTTTGGTATAAAAGAAAATAAAGCCTAAGTCTATTTAATTTTAATTTTAAGAAAAAAAGATGTTAAAATAATTAATTAATTTATTTACAAAATTAATTTAGTTGGAAAAACAACTAGACTAATATTTTTGTGATTTTGATTTTAATGTAAAAATAAAAAGAAGTCAAGGAAAACAAAAATAAAATGCAAGGGGCATCCTTCGATCCATGGGGAAAAGGGGAGCTTCGATCCGGGGAGAGTTATGGTCTTTTCGATTCAGAGGAGAAACAACCTTTCGATCCAAATATAGATGGAATTTTCGATCCAGGAGAGACGGGTGTCCTTCAACACAGGGAGAGATGATTGTCTTTTGATCCAAGAAGAGATGGGTGTCCTTCGACCCAGGGAGATATGATTGACTTTCGATCCAGGGGTGGATGCTATGAGGATAATGAATCTGTAAAGGTATGCTAGCAAAAACGAAAAGCATGACCTGGGTGCTAAGCCTAGGTCTTTCGATCCTGCACGCTGTGACTTTATTTATGCTGGATCTGCAACGAGTGTTAGAAGCAAAAGAAAACAAATACGGGCCTGGGTACCACACTCAGGCCCTTCGACCATGAATAAAAAATCGAATGACTATGATATACAAAGAAAGTATAGAATTTGATTCCTTACATTTTCCTTATCAACAGTGGTGTATGAGTCTATGATGATGGGTGTGGATTCGAATCCGGTATTCTTTTGGAATGAGGATGCCTGCAAAAAATGTATTTTCGATTGGGAGCACTCTGTGAGTTTTGAGTTTTTTGATGTGCTTTCTGAGGCAGCGCATGTGTGTAGTATCCCCTTCTGTCCTCTTTTTCGTTCCCCCTGGTACTGTGTCCTTTCCCTTGTATTTATAGGAGTATGATGGCACATAGTAACGGCAAGAGATAGTCATTTAAACAGGCCTTTAAATCCATGAGACAAGAATCAAACATATTAAAAACATTCCTTTTTTGAAAGATTCGTGTCTCTCTGGAAATCTTGGATGAACCTAGACACTTGACTCCTTCAAACACCCTCCTGTCATTCGAAAATCCTTTGCCCAAATACCACTCGAAAGGTATTTGTTGAAAATCCAATCGAAGGGTCTTGCCAAAAGGCCAATCGAAGGGTACTTGGTTAACATGCCTGTCGAAGCTGCCTTGTTTGAGATGCTAAATCGAAGGATTCTTTGCCATGACAATCGAAAGGCTTGTCATGAGGCCAATTGAAAGGCCTTGTATCCATGCCAATTGAAGGGCTTGGCCATGAGGCCAATCGAAAGGCCTTGTATCCATGCCAATCAAAGGGCTTAGCCATAATGCCAATCAAAGCATTTTTTAGAATGTCAATCGAAAGGCTTGGCCATAATTCCAATCGAAGGGCTTAGCCATGAGGCCAATCGAAAGGCCTTGTATCCATGCCAATCGAAGTACCTTGTTGACCGATCAAAAACTTCGTTTTTCTCTCTTTGATTTCCTTCAGTTGGGACCAATCAAAGTGACGTTAAAATGCCAATCGAAAACGCCTTTACTCAGATGTCAGTCAAAATACATTGTTAAGATGCCAATCAAAAGACACCTTGTTCAGATTCCAAATGAAAGACATTTTGTTGACATGACTTCGAAGTACACCCCATCGAAGGACACTTTGGCCAACTTCAAAATTTTTTATTTTTCTTCAAGCAAGTGTTTGTAACCACCCGTGTAAGAGAAGATCTTATAAAAAATGAGAGGGAAAATTTTGGGATACAACAACACCCAACTACGAAGGTCCATATATGGTAAAAACAACATTCTCTGGTGGTGGTCTCATCCTCATAACAATGGAAGGGGAAGAACTACCACATCTGGAAAATTCAGACGCAGTCAAAAAATACTATGTATAAAAAGCTCGCTAAGCTCGAGCCCTAAAAAGGCGACTAAGGCAAAAAGGAGCATCCCGGTGGATCGAAAACTCTAAAGGGCGATCCAGGCAAAAATTAGGGATATACACAAAAAAAAATTATCCTTGTGGATTGAAAACCTGAAAGGGAGATCCAGGAAAAAATTAGGGATTTTATTTAAAAATGAAGAAGAAAAAGATTGTGATCTAATAACTACGACTACAGACCATAAAGAAGGAGATTGATCCAAATCATTCAACTCAGAAGCAAAGGATATTGGAGCTGTCAAAGGGACATTGGGGAAACAACAATAGCAATTATCATTTTTATTTCCATTTTCAGTTTTAAAACTTTTTGCAATTACCTCTTTCAAGGAATTGCATATTGTACTCTCGCCTATTCAGAAGCATATTTAATCAATAAAACATTTACTTTTTCAATCTTTAAATTGTGTTTTTCCTTTTCAGACTTGTTTGCAAAGTACTACAATTATTTTTTGTGAGTAATGCATTGAAATCATTTTGGGGATTTGACAAATAAAAGCATTTGATAAAACATCAAAAAACATTTTAGTTAGAAAAACATCGAAAGAGAATCCACGCCTACGTCCATGTCCACACCTACCTCCACGCCCACACCTGCATCCACGTCTATGTCTACTTTCACACCTGCATCCATAACTATGTCCACGCCTATGCCTGTGTCCACGATACAAATATCAAAATCTCGCTGACACTTATTCATCTTATTCAAATCTAATTAAAGAAACCACAACAACACAACTTTGGGGAGTCGGTAACACAAAATCAATGGTTTAAAAGGAAAGAATATCAAAAACATTTTTCATTACATTTTAGGGCATATACACATATTAGGTACATATGTAAATATTCAGGGCATAAATAACATACTTGACGCGCATACATATACACATCATACATGCATTTTTTTTCCAAACATACTTTGGGAGAAACCAATATTGTGGGGCCCTTTATCAATTTAACAAAACAAGCATTTACCTTGGTTGAGAACAAACACAACCTATAAAAATCTAGTCTCATCTTTAAACTAGCTATCTAAGATTTGATCATCAAAAAACACTCTTTTTCAATCATCTACCCCCTAGGTTGTGGTAGGTGTGCAAATTACCGAATTCATATTATTCATTCCCTAGGTTGCAATGAATATGTGAATTCATCCTCGTACTGTTTACTCCCTAGGTTGTAGTAAACATGACGAAATCTCCAATATAACTCATTGGGTTAGTCTCCATGTAGAGATATGTTATCAAGCTTTTTCAATTGTCTATCCCCTAGGTTGCGATAGATATGCGAATTTTCAGGGTTACATTATTCATCCCCTAGGTTATGATGAATAATGTAAGCCCACCCATGTTGTCTTTTATCCCCTAGGTTGAGATAAAATACATAGGTTCATTCTCGCATTGTTTACTCCCTAGGTTGTAGTAAACAGGACGAAATTCGTGATATAACTCACTGCATCAGTCTCCATACAACGATGTGTTGTCAAGTTTTTTCAAATATCTATCACCTAGGTTTCGATAAATATGAAAATTTTCAAGGTTATATTATTCATCCCCTAGGTTGTGATGAATGAAGGAAGCCCACCCCTATTGTCTTTTATCCCCTAGGTTGTGATAAATGCACAGGTTCATCCTTGTACTATTTACTCCCTAGGTTGTAGTAAACATGACAAAATTTGCTATATAACTCATTGCGTCAGTCTCCATGCAGCAATGTGCTATCAAGATTTTTTCAATTATTTATCTTCTAGGTTGAGATAGATCTGTGAATTCTTATGGTTATAATATTCATCCTATAGGTTATAATGAGTAAAGTAAGACCACCCCTGTTGTCTTTTATCCCCTAGGTTATGATAAATACACAGGTTCATCCTCGTACTGTTTACTCCCTAGGATGTAGTAAACATAACAAAATTTGTGTAATCCATTGTATCAGTCTCCATGCAGCAATGTGTTATCAAACTTTTTTTATCCATCCCCTAGGTTGTGATGAATTGATAAAATCAAATCAAATTAAAACATACTATATTAGTCTCCAAGCATTAGTAAGTCAGCTTTTTCAAAACTTGTACCATTTACCTCCTAGGTTATGGTAAATATGCAAAAAATCTACATCTCTTTTAGATACTGACGAGGTTATCTGTGTCATCGTATCTAAGTTAAATCAAAGCTTTGGTTCAAACACTGGTAAGATGATATATGATCATATATGCCCTATTTTTCATACCCATGGGAACGCTGCACAGCGTATTATTATAATATTTCTAACAAATTTTAGGGATTTCCATTATTTAATAAACCTTCGATCAGAGCGTGTGAGACATGTGTATTCTCACACTAATCAATTGAAAGATAATTAAATAGGGGCACCTTTCATACCCAAAATTTGCCCTACTAGTTCCTAATCTTTTATTCCAAAAAATGTCATTTTTTGCTTTATAATATGTTCTTGGGGTTTAGTTTATGAAAGGGTTTTTTTACCTTATTAAGAATAAATTGGCTTTTCTAAATCATAAAAAGTCCACATAAAATTTTAAGCCCATTAAAAGCTTCATTTGCTAATAAAAGGCACGCCTTAGGTTATGGGCTTAGTGTGATACGGTGGCAGAACCGAATGTTATATACTGATTTGCGTTTTTTTTGTTCGCAAATGCGCGGTAAACAAGAGTCGTCACCGTCTTTCTTTTATCTAAATTAAGGAAAGGATGTAAAGAGTAGAAAAAGACATTTTCGAGAATTTTTTAGTAAGGGGGGTAGATTATGAAAAGGGAAGGTGTTAGCACCCTTTCCATCTGTGGTTTTCCACGGGCTCTTAGAGGTTTGCTCATTTTTCAAAATGCTTTTGTGCTTTGTGTTTGAAAATGTTTTGAAAACGCCTTGGTACGGCGAACTTTGTAATGTTTCTCGGTATAGTAGAGAAAATATACAAAGTGTTTTTGAAAAGTAGTTTTTTCTATGTAAGTGCAAAAATAGTTTGAGCAAACTTCTAACAGCTATCTACTTTTTTGTACTCGAAAAGGGTGTTCTTTTCCTCTTTTCCTTAGACAGCGCTATCCTACTATAAGTGAGTAGTGAAGAAGTGAAAAACACAAGAAGCGGGGGGGGGGGGGGGGGGGGGGGGGGGGAGGGGGGGGGAGGGGGGGGGGGGAGGGGGGGGGGGGGGAGGGGGGGGGGGAGGGGGGGGGGGAGGGGGGGGGGGGGGGGGTTGAATTGAAAACTTGAAATCAAATGCGCGGGTAAACAAGAGTCCGTCACCGTCTTTTCTTTTATCTAAATTAAGGAAAGGATGTAAAGAGTAGAAAAAGACATTTTCGAGAATTTTTTAGTAAGGGGGGGTAGATTATGAAAAGGGAAGGTGTTAGCACCCTTTCCATCTGTGGTTTTCCACGGGCTCTTAGAGGTTTGCTCATTTTTCAAAATGCTTTTGTGCTTTGTGTTTGAAAATGTTTTGAAAACGCCTTGGTACGGCGAACTTTGTAATGTTTCTCGGTATAGTAGAGAAAATATACAAAGTGTTTTTGAAAAGTAGTTTTTCTATGTAAGTGCAAAAATAGTTTGAGCAAACTTCTAACAGCTATCTACTTTTTTGTACTCGAAAAGGGTGTTCTTTTCCTCTTTTCCTTTAGACAGCGCTATCCTACTATAAGTGAGTAGTGAAGAAGTGAAAAACACAAGAAGCGGGGGGGGGGGGGGGGGGGGGGGGAGGGGGGGGGGGGGGGAGGGGGGGGGGAGGGGGGGGGGGGAGGGGGGGGGGTTGAATTGAAAACTTGAAATCAAATGCGCAATGACACAATATTTTTATCCTGGTTCGTTTGATCTCAAACTACTCCAGTCCACCCGTCAAGGTGATTTCGCCTCTCTCCAATGAGATCTTAATCCACTAATCACAAACAGATTACAATCACTACTTTGACAACTGTCAAAGTCCTCTTGAGTACAACCACAATCCATTTAATCTCAAGGAAAACTGTCTTAATCAAAGATACAAGAATTCTATGTGTAGTTGTTTTTCGTTACAAAAATAGTTACCACAACTGTGATAATTTACACAAATTAGAGCGTTGGATTAAGTATGTAAGCTTGCAGCGTTTTTAGTTGTATTGCAGTAACATTGTGAAAATCATGAACGATTTAATCTCTTAGCTTATTTATATAGGCAATGGAATCCTGTCCAACTTTAAGCGTGATGAAGGACATTAAAGCAGTTTCCATATTGAGAAGATCCTGTCTGAATGAAGCCGTTACAAGTGATGCTGCCTTTATTGAATAGTAACGCTTCAGAACCTTATAGTCTTGTATGTTGCAAATGCTTCAGAACATTGATGACTTAGAGTTCTGAGAATCTGATTGTATCTGAACCTTCTGTTCAGAATCAGAGTATGCTTCACTTCAGCGTATGTTCTAATCATCATTCTTTAGCGTAGATTCTGATTACCTCAGCGTGAAAGCTTCTATATCTTAACTTCTGATGCTACTTTGGTCAGAAATTCTACGTACACAATAACACAATTTTAGAGTGCATATTTGTTCTTTGTGTTTGTTATCATCAAAGTTATAATAAAGGGTTGTAGAATCAAACTATGTTCTAACAAGTAGGTATCCCTATTGTTGGATGTTTGAGGGACAATCGGAGGGACGTTACAGTCACGAAGGAAGTTTTGGAGATGCTTTAGCAATTCTGTTTTAGGGACTAGATCATTTACCGAGAAGGAAACTGTAGGGTCATCGAGGGACTATGATATTTTGATTTTACGGGTCTTTCCTAAAGCATTCCTGCCTCATGACTATTTTTTAAAGGCAACCAAAGTGGGCATACCTTAGAGGTGCTTGTGTGCAATTGTGTTGTATTTCAGTTATTTTTTTTGTCTTTTTGTTAAGTTTGCTAGCGTTTGATTATTAGTCTTATCATACAAGCCTAATTACTAGTAGCTAATATGAAAAGTAGTAAAATACAGAATATAGAAGTCCTACGCTATTACAATGCTTCGGGGAGGGGATTTATATTATACAAGGATAAAGGGGAATAAAGAAGTAGATATCCTAATTTTATCTATTACATTCGATAAACAGATATAATAATAGTAAATAATACGAAATTAAATAAACGCGCGCAAAGTAAAAGAAAATCTTTTTGTTGTTTTTGGTATAAAAGAAAATAAGACCTAAGTCTATTTAATTTTAATTTTAAGAAAAAAGGATGTTAAAATAATTAATTAATTTATTTACAAAATTAATTTAGTAGGAAAAACAACTAGCCTAATATTTTTGTGATTTTGATTTTAATGTTAAAAAAGAAGTCAATAGAAAAATGAACCAAAAAGTAAAAATACTAATGGGGGCACCCTTAGATTCTAGGGAAAGGTGGGGGATTCAATCCCAGGAAAGTTATGGTCTTTGATTCAGGAGAGATGCCTTCCTTCGATTGGGCTAGTGAGTGGGAATGAATAGCCTTCGATCCAGGGAAGGGGATTTCCCTTCGATCCTGGGAAAGATGCCTTCTTTCGATTCAAGAAGGAGGTGCCTCCTTCGATCCAGCAGGCTAATGTGCTGCTTCGATCCAGATAAGATGTCTCTTTCGATCTGGGATGATATACCTGCAAAAGTGTGTTAGCGAAATAAAATGCAGGACATGGGTATCGAAACCCAGGTCCTTCAATCCTACGCTTACTGGGTCTTTTCAGGCTAAATCTACAGCAAATGTTAGCAAACGAAGAACATGACCTGGGTGTCAAACCCAAGCCCTTTGATCCAGTCTAGGATGGAAAATTGAAGGTAACAACCAGTACGGATGTATTTTGCAAATATGAGGTTGGATAATTTACCCTTTCTTACCAACAAATTGAGTCTTCGATTTGGGAACTTGCTGGATGTGAGCACCTTCGATCCGGGGCTTCTGTACTTGGATATTTTTGCTGAGGGGTGGCTTTTGCTTGGAAAAATATAGGATGTCCTTGATATTCCGGTGATGGTTCAGAGATTGAACATTTGTTTGAGAAGGCAGTCATTTTTGTAACCTTTTCTTTTTGTCGAGGATTTGTAGGATGTCTTTTTTTCTTTTGATTTTGTAAACTCTTTTGCCTGAGCTATTTCTTTTTGTGATTACATTCAGCGGGATGCCCCAATTTTTCTTTTTCTTAAGTCTCCTTCATAGGTTTTGACTTAATGGGCTTTTCTTTTGAAAAAATAATGACTGCCTGCTTTGATAATTATGTGGAACCATCACCGTCTTTTGGAGAGCATCTTCTACACTATTTGTCGTGTATGAAAGGAAAGCTTGCGATTGAATGCACATCTGAATTAGTTGAGAAAACTAGCCTGCCCCAGGTTATGATTAAGGGTTTTAATTTGTGTGAAAATAAAAACTCCTACTTCCTTGGCTCAAAGGGGTTGACTAGGGATTATCTTCCTTATAACTCCACTGTTTAGGATTTGAAACAACGCCTATACATCATCAGTGGGGTTTGTTCAAAAGCATACTGTAGATATTGTGGTATCGTTTTCGTCATCCTCCCTCTAAAGGCTTACAACTTTTGATCGAGAGTTGAATATCACAAAAAGGAAAGCAGTTTAAATATAGTGAATGCGAATGAATTGATTCAAAATAGACATATGCAATGCATTGATAAAGTAACAAAGTTTGACATGAATAAATGTCTGAACAATCAAAATAAAATTACAAATTGAAAAATTCTAATGAACAAAGGCCTTCTTGCCAGAACTTATCACTTCAGATGGTGTGCCTTGGTGGAATGGAGGAAGAATTCCAGTTGACCATCTTGTGTAAACACCAGCACTCCTTTGTTGATCAAGTCCTAAATCTTATTTTTCAATGCCCAACAGTCATTCGTATCATGTCCAGGACTATCAGAATGGTATGCACACCTTTCGTTGGGGTGGTAACTAGGAGCAGAAGTATTGGGATTTCACAAAGGAGCCCTTAATGTAATCAACTCTGCCTTCAACATGTGTTGTAACGCTCGAGCTAGTGACATGTTGATTCTGGTGAACTGTCTCTTGGGCTTGTCTTGCTTTTGCTGATTACCCCATTATGGTTAGATAGGTTTTTGTTGGGCTTGCAACGTAGTAGAAATTTGGAAAGGTCCAACCTCTTGTCTTCTCGGAGGTTGATTAATGATTTGGTCCCCAACCTCGACTGTTTTCTTCACACGGTTGCATCCATCTTGATGAAGCTTATTGATAATGGCTCTCAGCTCTTCTTGTCCCCGGGCTAGGCCTTGAATAAGATCCATCTTCCCCAACATCTGGGTTCTCATTGCTTCTACCTCAGCTTGCAGTTGTCCCAACCGTTCGTCCTTATTGTCTTCAGGTTTTTTCTTGGTCAGGTTCCCAGCGAGGAGTGCTTTCAATTCTTCCTGCCTCTTGGATAGGTTTAGGAACATTTCCATGAACTGAGCCTCTTGAGTTTGAAGATCTCTGTTGTCTTGTTGGAGAGCCATTGCTGAAATAAATAGAGAGAACATGAGAGACCTGTACTGAAGCCTACCTGTTATGCAATGAGATGTATGATATGCAAATGTTTTCAAGGATCTCGCGGGGTAAACAAGAAGATGTCAGCAGTTGAAGTTTGTAGCTTTGATTGAAGAACTTCGTATCGTTGAAGGTCCTTCTAACAAGAGTCAAGCTCACCATATCAAGTAGGTCATAGCCCATGACTCAAGTTGTCGTGTTTTGATCTTTTGACGGCATTGGCTAGAACAAAAATAAATCCCCTTGCCCCTTGCTAGACGTATGATTTATCACAACCTGCATCACAAGCCCTTGAGATCCTTGAAATGGTTAAGGAAATGTTGTGGCATGATGTTATGATGTGTATGTTATACGTTAAGAAAAAATGTAAGGTGATGTAAGCAAGTAAACCCTGCGAGAAATCCAAGTTATTGGATAGTGACTGTAAACAAATCCTGCAAGGAAATCATGTTGTCAGATAATAAAACCCTGCAAGTAGTTCAAGTTGAAAGCACACAAGTCACATAAACAGCCTTAGGTTTAGGCTTGCATGGGTTTAAGGTAGTACCCTCTTGAAGTTGGATTGGTTCAACCTGTCCAATAAATAGTAACTGGGTTCTAAGGGATCTCAATATCTCTAACGTTTCCCACAAGCTTCATTTGATAGGCGATTGACTCGCAACTAAACAAAACTCAGGAGTCAAGTCTCAATGAGTGTAGCATCGAGTATCTGCCGACTTTAGGAATACACTAAAGACGGCCATCTCGCTACATCCTAATGACCAAGTTGTTCATTTAAAAGTTCTAAGGTCAGTTGACGCTTCATGACACTATGCAGCGGCCCCGTATTCTCCTTGATTAACTCAAGGGCTACCGATACCAACCAAAGTGTCACATCAATGTAGCCATCGCTTTAACCGTGTCGGTATACCCTGCACAGTTTCCACGATCTATTGCTACTTACCTAAAAGGTGTCCCCAGATTCAGGTGTAGGATCTATATTAACCCCAAACAGAGCCCTCAAAAGTAAAGCAATCAAAGCACACAAAACAGTTAAGTAGTGAACTAACTCTAAGGTAACCCCACTTTTTATTTACTCCCCAGTAGAGTTGCCAGTTCCGTGATATGATGGCAGAACCGACTGTTATATACTGGTTTTGTATTTTTTGTTCGCAAATGTGAGGTAAGCAAGAGTCGCCACCGTCTTTTCTTTTATCCAAATTAAGGAAAGGGTGAAAACAACAGAAAAAGACCTTTTTGAGAATTTTCCGAGTAAGGGGGGTAGATTATAGAAAGGGAAGGTGTTAGCAACCTTTCCATCTGTGATTTTCCACGGGCTCTTAGGGGTTTCCTCAGTTTTCAAAATTCTTTTGTGCTTTGTGTTTGAAAATGTTTTGAAAACGCCTTGGTACGACGAACTTTGTAATGTTTCTCGGTATAGTAGAGAAAATGTACAAAGTGTTTTTGAAATGTCTTTTGAAAAGTAATTTTTGTGTGTAAGTGCATAAATAGTTTGAGCAAACTTCTAATAGCTATCTACTTTTTTGTACTCGAAAAGAGTGTTATTTTCCTCTTTTCCTTTAGACAGTGCTATCCTACTATTAGTGAGTAGGTAGCCCTATTGTTGGATGTTTGAGGGAATATCGGGGGCAAGTTAAAGCCAAAAAGGCAATTGTGGAGATGCTTTAGCAATTCTATTTTAGGGACTAGATCATTTATCAGAAGGCAACTGTAGAGTCTTCGAGGGACTATGATCTTTTGATTTTATGGGTCTTTGATAAAGCATTCCTGCCTCATGACTATTTTTTAAAGGCAACCAAAGTGGGTGTACCTTAGAGGTGCTTGTGTGCAATTGTGTTGTGTTTCCGTTATTTTTTTGTCTTTTTGTTAAGTTTGCTAGTGTTTGATAATTAGTCTTATCATACAAGCCTAATTACTAGCAGCTAACATGAAAAGCAATAAAATGCGGAATATAGAAGTCTTACGCTATTACAATGCTTCGGGGAGGGGATTTACGTTATACAAGGATAATAGGGAATAAACCAGTACATATCCTAATTCTATCTACTACATTCGGTAAACAGATACAATAATAGTAAAAGATACGAAATCAAATAAAAGCGCGCAATGTAAAAGAAAATCTTTTTGTTGTTTTTGGTATAAAAGAAAATAAGACCTAAGTCTATTTAATTTTAATTTTAAGAAAAAAGGATGTTAAAATAATTTATTTATTTATTTACAAAATTAATTTAGTTGGAAAAACAACTAGCCTAATATTTTTGTGATTTTGATTTTAATGTTAAAAAAGAAGTCAATAGAAAAATGAACCAAAACCTAAAAATACAAATGGGGGCACCCTTGGATTGTAGGGAAAGGTGGGGGCTTCGATCCTAGGAAAGTTATGGTCTTCGATTCAGGAGAGACGCCTTCCTTTGATTGGGCTAGTGAGTGGGCATGAATAGACATCGATCCAGGGAAGGGGATTGCCCTTTGATCCTGAGAAAGATGCCTTCTTTCAATTCAAGAAGGAGGTGCCTCCTTCGATCCAGCAGGCTAATGGGAAGCTTCGATCTATAAAAGATGTCTCCTTCGATCTGGGATGTTATACCTGCAAAAGTGTGTTAGGGAAATAAAATGCAGGACCTGGGTATCGAAACCCAGGTCCTTCAATCCCGCGCTTGCTGGGTCTTTTCAGGCTAAATCTGCAGCAAATATTAGCAAATGGAGAACATGACCTGGGTGTTAAACCCAGGGCCTTTGATCCTGTCTTGGATGGAAAATTTAAGGTAACAACCAGTATGGATGTATTATGCAAATATGAGGTTGGATAATTTACCCTTTCTTACCAACAGATTGAGTCTTCAATTTGGGAACTTGCTGGATGTGAGCACCTTCGATCTTGGGCTTCTGGGCTTGGATATTTTTGCTGAGGGGTGTCTTTTGCTTGGAAACTCTGGGAACCTTTGATGGATTTTGTGGGTAGCCTTTCTCCAATGTTTTTTTCGTTTTCCTCCCCCTCTTCTCCCTTTTTTTTTGTGTCCTTGGCCTCATATTTATAGTAGTGTGAGGGGACAAGAGAAGTAATGTTGGTAACGACCATTTGAATGCCATGATTGTAAAACGTAACCTTGTCCAAAGTTAAGGGATCTTGTCCCTTTTTTTTTCAATTTTGAATGATATGTAACTGGCCTTCGAATGCTCCCTTTCGAATGGGCTGATGGCTTCTTTGAATGGAATTTTACATGTTCTTGGAATGGACCCTTTGAAAGCTTCTTCTAATGGACCCTTTGAAAGCTTATTTGAATGGAACCTTTAAAAGCTTCTTCGAATGGAGCTTTGCATGTTCTTCGAATGGACCTTTTGAAAGCTTCTTCGAATGGACCTTTTGAAAGCTTTTTCGAATGGACCTTTTGAATGCTCTTCGAATGGACCCTTTGAATACTCTTCGAATGGACCCTTTGAAAGCTTCTTCGAATGGACCTTTTGGAATGCCAATCGAAGGGCCTTTGTTGACATTCCAATCGAAGGACACTGTTATCATGCCAATCGAAAGACCTTGTTGAAATGCCAATCGAAGGACAATGTTACCATTCCAATCGAAATGTACTTGTTAAAATGTCAATAAAAAACCTTGTCAACAGGCCAGTCGAAGGACCTTTGGCCATGCTAATTGAAGGGCATTATATAGATGCCAATCGAAAGGCAATTTAGAGATGCCAATCAAAAAGCATTTTGGAGATGCCAATCGAAAGGAATTTTGGAGATGCCAATCGAAAGACATTCAGAATGCCAATCGAAGGCCTTGACACAATTCCAATCGAAAGGCTTGTCGTGAGGCCAATCGAAAGGTACTTAAACACCACTCAAAAAGTTTCCTTTTCTTTAGGCAAGGGTTTGTGACCAACCATGTAGGGGAAGACCTTGGAAAATATGAGAGGGTAAATTTTGGGGTACGACACTTAGCATTCAATTTTTTAAGCCCATTTCATTTTGGGTTAAGGCTTCTTTCACTTCTGACCCATTTCAAGTCTTGAAGGTTTTACATTATTAAGAATTTTTGGACCTTTCTAAATCAGAAAGGCCCATATAGAATTAAGGGCCCATTCGGGTTCTCTTACAAGAAGGGTATTTGTTAAGCCCATTTATGAATAAATAGAAGGGGGGTACGCTGTTTACTTAAGGGGTTTATGGATTAACCAGGCCTGTCTTAAAATAAGTTAGGGGGTGTATGTTGTAAATCAGGAAGGCCCAAACTATTAAACAACTAGGCCCGTTCAGTTTTTGGTTGCTTTGAAAAAATTGTATTGTTTTTAGTTATTATATTATATTATATAATATTATTATTATTATTATTATTATTATTATTATTATTATTATTATTATTATTATTATTATTATTATTATTATTATTATTATTATTATTATTATTATTATTATTACCAAAATGATTATTATTAACATTATTAAAATTATTACTATTTTTGATTTAATTAAAAATCATGATTGTTTTATTGAGAAAAAAACATTAACAAAAAGCTTTCAAAATACCCGGTCCAGCCATTGCAAGCCCAAGCCCAAAGCTAGAATACCTACTGTTCGGATCGAAGGAAAAAACACACGTTTTATTACTAAGAACGAATATTGTTCAGATCAAGATAGAATCAAATCTTTCGCATCTTGAATCGTCCAAAAATCATACAATTTAAAAATCAAATCAATACAGAATTGAATCAATACATAATCAAATACATAACAAAATCAAATATTAACTAACCTAATACAAAACCAAAACCGAATCGTAATCAAATCCAAACTTATCATACAAATTACAAGCAAATCACAAAACAAATCCCTAATTCTCAAATCGATCTAAAACCAACGACTATTAAAAAAAATTCCTAATATATCTGAATCTAAACACTATAAATAAACCCTAATTTCTAAAAGAATAGGGGGAAGAAAATTTTACGAGGAAAAAGTTTGATAGAGGGGAAGAACAAAGAAGAAAGAGCCTCAAGCGCCACCGTAAACTCGCACATCGATGCTCCGTGTGAACTAGGGTTTCAATATTTGAAACCCTAGTGCCTTCTCAATTATGCTGCCGCTACGTTCTCAACCATCATTGTCCAGCGCCTGCAAAACAGAAAGGGAGAAGAGGAGATCCGAATGATTCAGACCCAAATTCGAAGAAGCACAGAGATCTACGACGGAGAAGGTAAGCTTCAAACACTTAGCTTTAGGTTTTTATTTTTGTTGTGTTTTGTTTGTGGAAATTTTGGGGTTGGGGTTATTTCTAGGGTGGTTATTGTTGTTGTTGCGTCAGAGAAGTAAGGAGGAATGATCGCTACCGATTAGGGTTGTAATAGCTGCGATTTAGGGTTTTTGTTTGGGGTTAGAAGAGAGAGATGAGAGAATGGTTCAAAGAGATAGATGAAGAAAATAATGAAAATAATGAAAATAATGAAATGTTTTGTAAAAATGAAAATATAAATGTTTTATAATCTTGTGCATCGCGCCTTGCCATGTACCCTCCATGACTACCGTGTGATTATAATCCAATGCCCCAATTCATGCGCATATCGTAATACCAAATGCCCTCCCACACCCTGTCCAAATGGATCCCAAATACCACTGGGCCTGGCCCATTTCTAATCAAACCCTCCCTGATTTTTTGTTTTACTAACCTATGCGAATTCACACCCCTCCAACCTAATGGGCCAAGACTAATATTTGGACTTGGACGGACCCCTACTCCTTACACCTCCAGTTTTTGCTACATAGTTCAAATTTAAACCCCCCCCCCCTGCATTGGGCCTGGATTTAACATATGAATTCAGGGCCCTACTACTTATACCCCCCTATTTTGCTTGCCCAATACAGTTCACACCCCCTGTATTTTTTAATTTAATTATTTTTTATTTATATTATTTTTTTATATATTTTATATTTTAATATATTTATAAATTTTAATATATTTATTATTATTATAAAATCAATATTTATTTTCTAAACTCATCCAAATATTTATTTTATTGCATTAAAATTATTATAATCATGCATTAATAAGATATTTTTTATAATTAATACATTAAAAATGTTTAACAAACTCTAAACTCTTTTTCATATTCAATTAAACTCAACAATCAATTTTCAAAAAGGATTACAAAATATTTTAATCGACTGCGTACTTCGTTTAACAACTCCGCTATTCACACACCCAGACTAAGTACAAGAGGAATTCAAATATTTTCGTAATCCATAAAAAAAACACCAACCAACTGCGAACTACGAATTGGGAGTCTGATTCCTCATAAGAGAATACGTAGGCATACGAATAAAATCGTGATGAGTTCCCATAATAAAAAATAAAAACCCTTTTTCCTAAGCCGTAATTCTAAACTCTAGTATCCTTGTGAATAAGGTAGATGAGAGGTGCCTAACATATTCCCTTCGTCTAAGAACAAGTCAAACAAACTAGAATCTATGACTTATTTAGGGTTAACCTTTATATTCCCTTCCTTAGGATAAAAATTAAGGGCGACGAATCTTAATTTAAAACCGGTTACTACAATACCCAATTCAAAATTTGGTTTTAAAACAGTTTTTAAATATGGTTAAAAATAATGGTTAGCGGAAGTCGTGTCTTAGGTCAAAGTTAATTAAAGTTAATTAAAGTTAATTAAAGTTAATTAAAGATGATAAGTGAGCTACACAGAAAATTCTCAATCAACAATTTGAATACAATCAATCACGTAACCTATTTTCAATAAAATTGAAGGTAAAACTTATTTAAACAATTTATCAAACACTTAGTGTGCACTTTAATTTTTAGAATTTCCTTTGAATTTTGTTGATACTAATACCTCTTACAATCAAAAGGATTTTAAGAACAACAACAAAATGATTAAAACTTTCAAAAAAAATTCTAACCTAATCAATTTGCACAATCAAGTGTGCAAATTGATAACAAAATATAAAAGAGATAAAGTGAGATAGATAAATAGAGAGAGAAAGAGAGAGAAAGAGAGAGAAAGAGAGAGAGAGAGAACAACACGAGGATTTGGTAAGGAATTTCACCAATCGTCCTCGCTATGATTATGTCTCTCCCTAATTCTATTTTGGAATTGAGACCAATTTCTTACTATTCACAAAAATATATCTACGGGCTATTAGTTGCTAGCTCACTTTGAAATTCTTTCGTAAATTTTTTTGTGTTTTGTGTAAATTTAAAAATATTTTGAAAACGCCTTTTTTTCGGAAAACTTTGTAATGATTCTCGTTTCGGCGAGAATGTATACAAAGTGTTGGTTTTGAAAATAGTTCAAAGAGATGTTTTTTTTTAAACATGTTTTGAAAGTGTAAGTGTGAAGATGGTTTTATTTGTGAACAATCAACTACAAGCGTTCTACCTACTAAAAAGTCTTAGTTCTTTTCCTCCTTCTTTAGATAGTGTTATCTTACCATTAGTTAGTAAGTAACCATATCATTGGATGTGAAGGGACGGGCGTGGGTCATCATACAGTCATAGAAGGCCACATTGTAGAATATCTTAGCAATTTATCTTAAGGGTCTAAGATCGTTTAGAAAAGGAAACATCGAAGGATCATCGAGGGACTACGATCTTGTATTCGAGGGTCTTTGCTAAAGTATCCCACGTTCGAGGGACATGACTGTTTTTAATCTAAGGAAACAAGTGTGGGTTAATCGTAGATGTGCAAGTGTGCAAAGTGTTTTTGTTTTCATGCATTTTTCCTTGAATTAGGGTTGTCTACTTATTGATTATATGTCTTGCCATACACGACCTAATTACTAGCAATAATATAGAAAGCAACAAATTGCAGAAATTAAAAGTCCTAAGCTATTACATCACTTTAAAGGGTGGGGATTTACAAATTATAAATGGGGATGAAAGCAATTAAAACCTAATTACTATTACAACCATATTGAATAATGCCAAATAAAATATACAAGGATATAAAGATAATGTAAAAGAAAACAAAATTATTTTTTTATGGTTTTTCGTATGAAAAATGTTTTAAAGATTGACCTAATTAAGCAAATTAATTTAATTACAAGTAAAATCAATTAATTGTTTATCAAAGCCTAAAATCTAAGTTAATTAAATTTAAGAAGAAAATAAACATAAATCTATATAATTTTGTTTAGAAAATAAAATTGAATGTTAATACTAATTTAGAAAGAAAAGATTTAAAGTATAAACAAAACCTAATTCTAAGTATTAACAAAATAAAATAAGTGTTTAAACTAAAGTATTTAATAATTTAAATATTCAAGAAAATATATTATTTTTGGTAATTTGGTTTAACTAAAATAAATATATAAATTAAAATAAATAAAATATAAGAGAAATAAAAATAGTTGGGCTAGAGGTGAGAAATTGAAAATGGGTGGGGAGAAGCTCAAAAATGGTTCAGGCCGAAGATGTGTTTTTTTTGTTTAAATCAGAAAACAGAATAAAAAATGTGTATGGGCCTGTGCATGAGAAGTAAAATGGGGGGTGAAATAGCATTTCATCCAGGGCCTAATAACAACAAACCCAAACCCAGATGCTGCTAGTAATCCTGCACGTGGCTTGAGTGGGGGTGCACTGTGGAACACACACTTTGGCCCGTCTGATGTTGATCTAGTGATCATGAATGATGGTACATGGTAGCTAATGGTGGGGCGCTGGCATGGAATTGACGACTTGTGGCCACAAGGGCGGTGATAAGTGTCACCGCCAGATTAATTAAATTAAAAAATTATAACAAAACTTAAAACATAAATGGAATTTCAATTAGAAAAGAAAAATATATTTTCTCTTCCCTGAGTTCTCTCGCCTCTCTCCATCTTTAGAGCTCGCCAGAAATCCTTGCCGGAAATTGCCCACGGTGGCGATGACGGCGTCTGACGGTGCCGATTGCTCCGATCTTTATTTTTTTACATACTTAGCTCCTCTTCTCCTGCTCTATCTTAATCTATGGTTGATTTTTGCATATCGCAAATGATTGGGCGTAGATCTTGAAGGGGGTTTGGAAACCCTAGCGGTTCCGATTTGGTTTTTCTCGCGTGGCCTCAGTGAGATCTTTCTTTTTTCTTCTTCTTTTCTAATTTCTGAGGGGTTACGGTTTTGGAAAATGATGAAGAAATTTTTGGTTTTTGGTTCTGTTTTATGTATATTTGTTTATATATATCTCTCTCTGTGAATGAATTTTGAAAAGGATTTTGAACCTAAGGCTTGGTTTGTTGAGACAAGTTTCAAGGGTTTGGTATACTGCTATGGCTCTCTTTATTTTGTGTCTGCGAATAAAATTTGAAAACGGTTTTTGTGTTATGGTTGTGGCTCGGCTACTCTTGTTACAGGATGAATGGATATTGTTTTTTTTGTTGTGGTTTCCACGGTTCTGTCTGTTTTTATGAATGAACTTAGAGGTTTAATACTGTGAAATTTGTCTTCTTTTTTCTGTAAAGTTTTGACTTGTTGATGTTGATGGGAGAGAACAACATTTTCATGTTCTGTGGCTGTCTATTTTTCAATGAACTGTCCCTATTGCTTTCTAGCCTTCTTTGCTTTTGTACTTGTGCAATACAATATTTGTACTTTTGTTGTGTTATGCTATGATGGTTTTCTGTACTGGTTGCTTGTGAACTTTATGCAGTATATTACCTTTTGAACTTTTTTATTTTACTGTGAACCAAACAAAATCATTGTTTTGAGATTTTGCAGTAGAGTGTTTGGCCTGTGATTTGATTTTGTAAATTCCAACTTTTCATTGAAGTGAAACAACATGAGGCCCTTTGATTGTTGCGCGAAAACATGGTGAATCTTTTGAAATTCTGACTTGAAAGTTATTTTTGTTGTCTTTGTCTTTTTATGAACTAACTCATCTTGTGATTTGCAAAAGATATGCCCCTAGCCAATGATAAATTCTGAAACTAAATTATATGAGGCTTGTATGATATTGAGTTCTGAAATTCTGTTTTGGATTCTTTGATTTGTCTTTTTGTGAACAACTTGTTTTGTGATTTGTAATAAGATGTTTCTAAGCCAATGATAGAATAACATTGTATGAGGCTTTTGGGCTTGAATTTTGATTTGTGATGCTGCTTGTTGTGCTTGATAGTGAATGCTGACTTTTGAATTTTTGTCTCTTTGGGCCTTTGAACCCGTGTCTACTGTAACTGGGTTATTTTGTGATGAAATTCTGTTTTCAACCTCTTTGCATTTGTTTATTGTGAGCCAAGTTTCTTTGTGATTTGTAATGGATAAAGCTAGGCCCTAAAATCTGATTCCATAACCTAAACCCTAATGAAGAATTTGAAATATTTTGCAAATTTCTTGTTCCCCTTTGATTGCTTACTAATAAACGCTTTTTCTCTTGTTTTATGAGCTTGAAAAATGATGAAAGGAGACTTTGAAGATGGAACCGAGGAAATACTTGAAATGGAGCAATAATAATGAAGAATTATTTTGCTTTGTATAGTAAAATAGGGAAATTGTAGTTTATATTTCAAATTGTAATTGAATTTGTAAGGCATCGAGGACTTGTAATCAGTAGTGTATTCAAACTTATGCTTGTAAAAATATCAATGAAACTTGCATAGTTTTGAATTATTTGGGCATGAATGAAGAAGAAAAGATTTAAAATATCTTGAATTAAAAATATTGAATGAATTATGGTGGAATGAATTATGAATGTGATTTGATAGAATTTTTTATGGTCAATGATGAATTCTTTTACCAAGCTGAATTTGAGCCATGCCAAGCACTAAACGTCCTTTTGATTCATTTGAAATCTTTAGACAACTAGAATACTATCAAATGAAGTATCCAAATCTCTCCATTTCCTAAAAAAACCATATCTTCAAACCTTAAGCAACCAAATACTTGTATGTTCAAGCAACAATCAATTAAGACGATACTGATGATGTTTAGAATCTATGAGTCGTATCTTGTAACATAACGACTATGCCTTAAGGAATCTCTTGAAAATAAATATCGAACTTGAGACACGGGGAAATAATGACCTAGATAGACTTAACATGTAAATCTAATGAACCCCATTTGATGGATTACCATATTTAAATGCCACATATGAGAACCCTTGCACAAAGATGACTTGTATAATGAAAAGAAGATAAAGCTTCATGAACACATTCAAAAGTCAAAGCCCTAGTTCAAAACCAAAGGACAGGAGAAACATGATTCTCTTTTGAAACACTCGCAGACCTGAACCCTTGATGAATCAATTGACATGTCTTGCAGCCTGAGAAGCCTTCATTAGTCTTGAATAGTTGAGAACCCTAACAGAATGTATTAAAGAAAAGGGAGGGAAAATTTTGGGGTACAACAGCTGCCCCTGTTCAATTTTCTTAAACCTAAAAAATTAGATTGGCATGTCTGCCATTCATGATTTGAAGATGGAAGATGATTGAACACTAAAGTGCCTGGAAATTTGCACTCGCTGGTGCATGAAGTAATATTGTTGGTTGATTGCATCGGGAATGGGTTTAAAGAATTCATTTGAAGAGCAATGGAATATTGTCAGAGATGGGCTTATCGATGCCATCCAAAAATGATGGGGAATTATCAGAAATGGGCTTATAGATGCCATCCATTAGTGATTGTCGGTAAGTATAATGCTTAATTGTGATTATTATTTTAACTGATACTGGAAGGAATCTGCGACGACTACTACTTCAATAGGTAATGAAGGAATATGTGACGACTACTACTTCAACATGTAATGAAGGAATCTCTAACGACTACTACTTCAACAAGTAATGAAGGAATCTATAATGACTACTACTTCAACAGGTAATGAAGGAATCTCTAACGATTACTACTTCAATATGTAATGAAGGAATCTCTGACGACTACTACTTCAATAGGTAATGAAGGGTTATCGGAGATGGGCTTATAGATGCAATCCAAAGTAATTGTTAATAGAGAGTGGAAGGAGTATCAGAAAAAATATTTGGTTGATTTATCTGAACTAGAGAAAGTGTTTATCAGAAACAAATCAGGATAAATCATTGGAGATTTAAACTGAACCAACAGAGGTCTTGAATAATCTTTAACTAAATAACGAATCAGCACAAATCTTAGGAGCGATTTAACTGAACCAAAGAAATTGTCTACCAGAATCGAATCAGAATAAATCATTGGTCGATTTAAACTGAACCAGTAGAGGTTCTAAATAAACTTTAACTGGATAATGAATTAGTATAAATCTTAGGAGCGATTTAACTAAACAAGAGAAAGGGTCCACCGGAATGGAATCAAGATAAATCATTGATCGATTTAAACTGAACAAGCAGAGGTCTTGAATAATCTTTAACTGGATAAAGAATTAATATAAATCTTCGGAGCGATTTAACTGAACCAGATAAAGTATCTACCGGAACGGAATTAGGATAAATCATTGATCGATTTAAACTGAACCAGCAGAGGTCTTGAATAATCTTTAACTGGATATCGAATCAGCATAAGTCTTAGGAGCTATTTAACTGAACTAGAGAAAGTGCCTATCAGAATTGAATCAGTATAAATCATTGATCGATTTAAACTGAACCAGTAGAAGTCTTGAAATTGTCTTTAACTGGATAACGAATCAGCATAAATCTTAGGAGCGATTTAATTGAAATAGAGAAAATGTCTACCAGAATCGAATTAGGATAAATCATTGGTCGATTTAAACTGAACCATTAGAGGTTATGAATAAACTTTAATTGGATAACGGATCCGTATAAATCTTACGAGCGATTTAACTAAACCAGAGAAAGGGTCCACTGAAACAGAATAAGGATAAATCGTTGGTCAATTTAAACTAAACTAGAAGAGGTCTTGAATAATATTTAACTGGATAGCAAATCAGTATAAATCTTTGGAGCGATTTAACTGAATCAGAGAAAGTATCTACCAGAACAGAATCAGGATAAATCATTGATTGATTTAAACTGAACCAGCAAAGGTCGTGAATAATCTTTAATTGGATATCGAATCAGCATAAATCTTAGGAGAGATTTAACTGAACCAGAGAAAGTGTCTACTGGAATCGAATTATTATAAATCATTGATCGATTTAAACTGAACCAGCAGAAGTCTTGAAATTCTGGATAACGAATCAGCATAGATCTTAGGAGCAATTTAACTGAACCAGAGAAAATGTCTACCAGAATCGAATTAGGATAAATCATTGGTCGATTTAAACTGAACCAGCAGAAGTATTGAATAATCTTTAATTGGATAAAGAATCACCATAAATCTTCGGAGCAATTTAACTGAACCATAGAAAGTGTCTGCCGGAACGTAATCAAGATAAAGCATTGGTCCATTTAAACTGAACCAACAGAGGTCTTGAATAAATTTGAACTGGATAAAGAATCGGTATAAATCTTATGAGCAATTTAACCGAACCAGAGAAAGCGTCTACCAGAGTTGAATCAGAATAAATCATTGGTCGATTTAAACTGAACCAGCATAAGTCTTTTGTTCACCTATCTTTAACTGGGAGAAATAAATCTAAACCATAAGAGGTCTTTTATCCACCTGTTTTTAACTAGAAGAAATAAATTTGAACCAGAAGAGGTCTTTTGTCCGCCTGTCTTTAACTGGAAGAAATAAATCTAAACTGGAAGAAGTCTTTTGTCCGCATGTATTTAACTGGGAGAAATAAACCTAAACTAGAAGAAGTCTTTTGTCCTCCTGTTTTTAACTGGAAGAAATAAATTTGAACCAGAAGAGGTCTTTTGTCCGCCTGTCTTTAACTGGAAGAAATAAATCTAAACTAGAAGAGGTCTTTTGTCCGCCTATATTTAACTGGAAGAAATAAATCTAAACTAGGAGAGGTCTTTGATTCGCTTGTCTTTAATTGGAAGAAATAAATCTAATCCAGAAGAGGTCTTTGATTCATCTATCTTTAACTGGAAGAAGTAAATCTAAACCAGAAGAGGTCTTTGATTAGCCTGTCTTTAATTAGAAGAAGTAAATCTAACCAGAAGAGGTCTTTGATTCGCCTGTCTTTAACTGGAAGAAGTAAATCTAAACAGAAGAGGTCTTTGATTCTCCTGTCTTTAACTTGAAGAAATAAATCTAACCAGAAGAGGTATTTTGTTTATTGATTGATTGTTTTTCCTGAAAAGGAAAAGGGTTAACTGTATGCGATAACATGATGTAAGAAATGCATTGCATAATGATGTTCTCAAAATAAATGAGATTGTGCTATATGTTTTATATGTCATGATGTATGAATGTTGTTGAAATTCATCTTTCTCTGTGGAAATAAATCCCTGACTACTGTTGGGGAGTTTTGGGAAGCTAAATCGAAGAGTATGTGTATCTTTAACTTTGTTTAGAGTGCTTCCGCTGGGAATTCCTGTTTGATGTTTGAGGAAACTCTACAGGGAATGTTGATTTCTGCATCGGGAGTAGAATTCAGGAGCTTTGGTTGACCATTACTCTACTGGGGAATTCTTATATACCCTGACTAGGGATAAAAGAGATGGATAATCTTATGACTTATCTAGGGAGGATAAAAGTTAATTGGTATATGGTCGGGTTCTAGGATTTGCAGTAAATTTCTTGGGATAATATCAACTCTTATGGGGAAGAGGAATTTTTTCAGTTGATCTGTAGTAGTTGGAGGGATGGACTCAAGCTGGGGAAATTGTAGTCCATTGGAGAAATAAACCTTGTTAAGGAAAGTATTCTGGTGTCCTTACTGGGGAAATGAATTCTTCCGGGGAAGAACTTTTGCAAGGTTTCTTTGCCGGTTTTGGAAGGCCAAACTTGGCTAGGGAATGTCAGAATAAATCCAAGCCTTGATTGTATCTGAGGATGTATTGAATGAGTATCAAAATGAAAACCATATTTGGATCGAATCTGAAATGTATCTGCAAGAGAATCTGGAATGAGTGTCAGAATGAATCTGCATTTAGATTGTATCTGAACTGTATCCGGAAGAGAATGAGTTCTAGAATGAATCTATATCTAGATTGTATATGTATTATATCTGCAAGAAAATATGGAATGAGTATTAGAATGAACCTGTATTTAGATTTTATCTGTATTATATCTACAAGAGAATCTGGAATGAGTGCCAGAATGATACTGTATTTAGATTGTACCTGAACTGTATCTCGGGGAGAATGAATGCTAGAATGAATCTATATCTAGATTCTATCTGTATTGTATCTGCAAGAAAAAATGGAATGAGTATCAGAATGAATCTATATTTAGATTGTATTTATACTGTATCTGCAAGAGAATCTAGAATGAGTGTCATAATGAATCTGTATTTAGATTGTATCTGAATTGTATCTAGGAAGATGCATTTGAATGAGTATCAGAATAGACGTTTGTCTGGATCGTATTTTTACTGTATTTGTAAGAAAATCTGGAATGAGTATTAGAATGAATATGTATTTAGATTGTATCTATATTGTATCCGTAAGAGAATCTAGAATGAGTGTCAGAATGAATTTGTATTCATATCGTATATGAATTGTATCTATAAGATGATAAACTGTTGGCAATCTCCCTCTGTTTGGGAACTAGCGTGATATGTGTAATGTATTTTTGTGAAGATTACTTTATGGAGATAATCTATGGTAATGGTCTTGTGGAGATTTGTGGACAGCTTGAACCTTGTCTTATCTCACAGAGTCTTTAGTAAACACTTGATTAGAGTGACAAATCTCTTATTGACAGGCGAGTGATAAGATAATGGGACATAGTCATACGCTTCAATCCCTATTTTTTTCCTGGACCGTATATTCAGATTTTCAGTCCACCAGGATACCCTTTTTTACCTAAGCCACCTTTTCAGGTTTTCGACTTGTCGGGTATACAATCTTTTGTATGTATATCCCTAATTTTGCCCAAACCTTTTTGGTTCGTCGGGATGCCCTTACTTTTCCCTAGGCATGTCAACCTAGCGGGTCTCTTTTCATGCGTATTATTTTCCGCCTATGTCTGCGTTTATAGGGTTTAGAGAGTTGTCACTGTCTATGATAGCAAGTGTTATAGAAATGCCAAAAAAATGTTTGCTTGATCGTACGTGACCTTTCATATGTGGGAGCCCGGTTGCCCTTGGGGTTAGTCTGGTGCACCTGATGTTTGATAAAATTTCTGATAGTCTTGAATTTCCTAGGTATCTTTTCTAATAACCATCATGGAAAGATCCAAAGACATGATATTGACACCATCTGATACTACTGGAACAGAAAAGCAATTTGGTGGTACGGAAGATCTTTTGATCATGTTTATGATAGTCTTCCTCTGTATTTTCTAAGAATTTTCATGGAAGGATCCGACGACATGATGCTAACACCATCTGATACTACTGGTACAGACAAGCAATTTGGTGGTACCGAAGATCTTTTGATCAAGTCTCGGTATTTTTTAAGAACTTTCATGGAAGGATCTGAAGACATGATACTGACACCATCTGATGTTACTGGCACAGACAAGCAGTTTGGTGGTACTTGAAAGTTTTCATAGTGGATTTTGTTAAAGCCCATGATTAAATGTAACACTTCCCCCAAGTGATTCAGATGGAGATCTTCCCCTGACTATTCAACATTTTTTGAGAGATTCTTGGAATCTCGACTTGACTGCTCTAGATGTATTGGACAATGATCATGTCATGCCCCTTGATTATGAGAGATTTGTCATTGGAAGCGTCTTTCCATTTGAAGTGATTCTGTTTATTGAGAGAGTTTTTGTTCATTGGATATTCTCCGTGCGAATTTCTCCGTTGCCAATCAATTAGCAATATGCAAACAGTGGTATTCAAACAATGCAAAGTTTATGTCTTTCTTGAGAAAGTTTTTGGAAAATGCATTTTTAATAAGCAACAAAATTTTGTAAGAATATGAATTCAACTCAGGATCTTCAGTAAGCCTTACAGGAGTCAGGATACCTTTTGTAACAACATGCTTTCAAACTAACCCATGCTTCAATTAGGACTTTTAAAGGTTTGTAGTGTAGCCTTGTTCATGGTTTAAGAAACAAAGGATAAGGATCAAAGTTTATTTGCACCCAACCCGTTCTCCATGATGTTCTTCAGCCCTAAACTAAATTAATTGTGTGTTTGACTCCCAATAGAATCTGGAATGATATTTTGGTGATGGTTCGGATACAAGAAGTTTATTTGAGAAGGAAGTCATTTTTGTAACATTTTTCTGTTGTTGAGGATTTGTAACAACCTCCTTTTTTGATTTATTATCCCTATTTTTTGCTTGATTGTTTTTGTTTTGAGACTACAATCAGCGGGATTCCCCAATTTTTCTTAAGTCTCCTTCATAGGTTTTGACTCAGTGGGCTTTTCTTTTGAGAGATAATGACTGCCTATTTTACGAGGAACCATCGTCGTCTTTTGATTCAGAAGGATGTTTTTAATGTCATTCGTTGTTTACAAAGTGAAAGCTTGTGGCTGAATGCGCATTTGAATTAACTGAGAAACTACCCTTCCCCAAGTTATACTTAAGTGTTTCAATTTGTGCGAAAAAGAAAAACTCCTACTTCTTTGGCTCAAAGGGGTTGACTAGGGATTATCTTCCTTATAACTCCACTGTTTAAGATTTGAAACAACACATGTACATTATCAACAATGTCTACTTAAAAGCATTATGGTATTATTTTCGTCATCCTCCCTCTAAAGGCTTACGGCATGTAGTCGAGAGTTGAATGTCATACAAAAAAGGAGTAAAAGCATAATTTCAGTATAGTGAAAACTGATGGATTAACTCAAGACAAACATATGCAATGCATTTATGAGAATAACCAAAGTCTGACATAAAGATAAGTGTTTAACAAAACAAATAAATTACAGCTGAAAATTCGAATGAACAAAAACTTCTCCGCCTAAATTTGTCACTTTAGATGGTGTGCCTTTGAGGGATGACGAAAAAACTCAAGTTGACCGTCTTGGGTAAATTCCAACACTCCTTCATCAATCAGGTCTTGAATCTTGTTTTTCAAATCCCAACAGTGGTTAGTGTGGTGTCCACGACTGTTAGAATGGTATGTGTGTTGTACCCCAAAATTTGCCCTCCCATATTCTTCAAAGTTTTGGCAAGCATTTACTCAAGTCCACTCAAGGAGTTGCACAGTCAACCACTCTCCTAAGCCAGTCAAATTAGGGTTTTGGTTCTTGCAAGGAAGTTGAAGTTTTCAAGGGCTCAATCAAGTCACATATGCTCATATACATTGTCAAGCACCTACATGTCAATTTTCAAGGCTCACAAGGTCAAGTTGCACAGTCAAAAACCCTAATTGCTCCACAGTCAACTGCAGGGGCAAAATGGTCATTTGGCAGTCAAAAGTCAAAAATTTTGGTCAACATCTTATTTTGAAGCCACAATCATCATTTGGTCAAATCTTGACCATGATTTCACAAGAATGGCTCAAAAATCATCAAGGTGTCAAAAGTTTCTATTTTTGGACAGCTGAAAAGTCAACTGTAACTTGACCAAGGCATAACTTTTTCATGGTTCATCAGAAAAATCCCATCCAATGCTCATTTTTAAGGGGAGGACATTTCCTACAACTCATCTTCACATTCCAAGTCCAAGAAATGCTCTCACAAAAAGTTATCAATTTCAACATTATAGGTCATTTTCAAAAGTCAACAAAAAGGCATTTTAAGTCAAAGAGCATAACTTGAGATTGGTAAATCAAAATGACATGGGACCAAAGGCATTGGTTAGAGGACTTCAAGACCTTTCCAAAATGTCAAAGAACATGTTCATATGATCAAAATTGAGCAAGATATGCATTGGAGAAGTTGGGAAATGTTTGTGAAATGGCCAAAGTCAACTATCCTTGAAACTTCATTTTTGACAAAAAGGGCCCACTTTTTCCACTTGGTTCAGCTTGGCCATGCCTCCCACGTGTCCCATGATTTATTTCAAGAATAAAAATTAATTTTTCTATTTTTGTTTAATTTTATTTGATTTAATTCATTTTAAATCTTTAAAATTCAAATGAAAATCAAAAAAATTAATTAGGGGATATTTTGTGGGTTGAATTGCTTTGATGCATCATGAAACACCTTCCAAATTCGTGTACAACCTATTTCAAACACAAAATTCAAAGAAGCAAATATGGCAAGTGGTTCAATGGTGGTTATGGAGGAAATCAAAAACTTCATTGCATTGGTTTAATGTCCATTATTCTGATTGATTCTCATTGCTAGACATATATGCAAGCCTTCCCAATAGCGTTGACGACCTAGAACACTCCCAAACGGCCAAAGCAATTTCAAAATTTCAAAGGAAAAGTGTGAAACTAAAAACCATTTTCCAACACAATTCAAGCTTTCTTTTTGATCCAAACACGTTCCTTACATTGCCAGGAACCTTTTGCAAGCACAAACAAGCCAAATCACTCAAGAAATCACGCCACACAAGTCACACGGTTTACATTCTTTCTCAAAATCACAGTCATACATTTATGCATTTTTAACTCTTTTTATTGATTGCATTGTACTCACAGGGTCCATACGAAGCTTTCCATATAATTCAATTTGATTATAATGCCCTGGATTGAAAACTACCATTAGCGATTCCTAGGGTTTTCAGAGCTTTGAAATTGGGGTTTTTCTCATGCTGTAAAATTACAACTCCAAACAGGCATGGTTGAAATCAGCAGGATGAGACGAACGTGATGGATACCTCGCGCCCTTTTTATATGTAACGAGCGCCTAATCGCTATTTTCATATGCTTGCATTTTGTGGGGGTTTAAAACCCCCGCTATGTGTTTTATGTTTTTGCAGGAATGAAGAAGATGAAGGACGTGCTTGCCTTTGATTGGTCTATTCAAGCTAACATGCGCGCGCTTTTGTTATTTCCAGGATACCGTTCACTTTTGGATATAACATTTTTTGTTTGTTATTATAACAAATAAAATGGCTTGGCTCAGTGGCTTGGGTGGACGTGTATAGACCCTTGGGACCTGGGTTTGATTCCCAGGTCCCCCCATAATTCCAATATTGTTTTTTTAAATGCTTTTCTGTGCAGATTCCAAGATGATGTGCATCATAAGCCTCACATCCCAGCGCTCCAAGTGTCCATCAGTGCAGATCCAAGGGCCAAGCATGAGGACCATGGTACTCAGGAGTCAACGTGGGCGTAGGCAATCCAAGAAGTCAAACGAGCTGGATTCAAATGGGCCTCAAATCTCAATCAAACACCCTCAAATTCCAGCCCACACCCCCCTTGGGTTTACTCTTCCTTTTTTTTTTTTTGTCATTTTCTTTATTTATTTATTTGCCTTATTTTATTTCTTATTAACAATTAACCAACTAATATTTTTTATAAAAAATCAAAAAAAAGAACTAATATCATTAATTTCATTTTATCTTTTTTTTTGTAAATAAATATTAAATAATTGAATTAGCTTTAATTAGGCCATTTTAACTTTTTTTTAAATAACTAAAATAATTTAGAATTAGGTTAACTTAGAATTTTAATTTCTTTTACTTTTATTTTTTTCATAAAAAATATAAAAAACACAAAAAATATTTTCTTTTAATAAATTAATTAATTAGATTAGGCTTTATTTAATTAATTGCATTATCACAAAAAAGACAAAAAAATTCAATTTCTTTTCTTAAAAGGGTCAAAACCCTTAGGACATTCTCGATTTAATTTTTATTCGCGCGCATTTTAGTTTGATTATTATGTAATTGCTTTCAAGAATGTAATAGTAACTAGGTTTACTGCTTTCAATTTACTTTCCGCACTTTATTTTATCAAAACGGGTCTTTGTATTTTTTGGCGATGTATAGACCCGCGCCTTGTAATAGCGTAGAACTTTATATTTCCGCAATTTACTTTCCACACCCCCTAATTGTTAAAAGCATGAAAGAATGTATGGTAAATAAAATCAACTTGTAGCTCACAAATAACATGTACAAAAACATTAACTGAAAAACAACACACAGAGCACATGCCACTCCTAGGGTATGCTTCACTCGTTGCCTCGAAACGTGGTCATCAAGTATAGGACGTCTTAGAGGTCACCCTTTGTCTAAAGATCCAGTTGCCTCGAAACGGTTGCCTCGGATAAAAGGATCTAGGACGTTAGGGTTACTTCTAAGGTGTCCTACCATTGCTTCGGTGACCACACTGTCCCGATAATCGAATTGACCCGAACAACTCCAACGATGGTGCTACCTACCTCTCAATGGTGGGATAGCACTATCTAAAGGACTCTTGCACAACTTAATTTCTTAGGGTAGGTAGATGACTCATGGGTACTTGCTCTTTTCAAAACAAACAAAATACTTTTCACACCTTACACTTTCAAAAAGTTTTCAAACAATACTTCATACACTCTTGAGGACTGATACAAGAGTTACCTAGAAGTTTTCAAACAAACTTTTTCAAAACCCACACACACTTGAAAAGCAAACAAATTTTGAAAACATAAGAGCAAGTACCTAAGAGCCCGTGGATAACCACGGATAGAAAGGGTGCTAACACCTTCCCTTTCTATAAATCTACCGCCCGAACCGAGAAACATCTCGAATAAGGAATTTTGCTGTGCTTTTGTCCTTTCTATGTTGGAGAACATAAAAGACGGTGGCGACTCTTGCTTACCGCGACATTTCGCGAAACCAGCTTAAAAAACAGTCAGTTCTATTTCCACCAATCACAGAACTGGCGACTCTGCTGGGGATATAAAAGTGAGGTATACCTTAGGATTAGATCATACTTATGTTTTCAATTGAATGTTTTGCTTGCTTTATATTTGTGGGCATTGCATCGGAGTTTCATAGATCCTAACCCGGATCTGGGGATACCCTTTTAGGTAGCATAAGCTGTGAGGGACCTGTCCGGCGTAGACCGACACAGGTGAAGCAGTGGCTATGTTGGTGTGGCACCTTGGTCTTTACCGATATCCCTTGTGTTGCAACGAGGAGAATATGGGTCTTCTGAGGAGTCATTAAGCACCAACCGACCTTAGAACCCTAAATTAACACAACTTGGCCATAGAACAGTAGCAGTATGCTACACCCATTGAGGCTAAACTCTCGCGATGGTTCTGGCCGCAAGAAAAGATTGCGACGCTGGAGTTATGACCGATTGAGGGTAGTCAATGATATTGGGATCCTATAGAACCCGGTTACTTTTGATAGGACAGGTCTTAACCAACGAAACTGAAAAAGGGTAGTACCTGAACTTCATGCTGGCCTAAACTCTAAGGGTTGTCTTGTGTGACTTGTGTGCCTTATCATGTTTGCTTTTGTGAATACTTGTGGTGTGCTTTATCATGACATCATACCATCATAGACATTGCATGCATCCTGCATAAGTACTGACCTATTTCAAAGACAAGAGGGTTTCACCTTTGCTCTGTTTTGTAGGATATCATGATGCCTGTGCGAAGGAACACTATTCGGCTCAACTTTGTTCACCCACCTGATTTTCTTAAAGAGTTGGTTGATAGAATTCCAAACACTGCTTCCTTCATCAAGAGGCATGGTTCTCTTCTCGGTTTAGTCACTTCAAAGTGGGACCAACAACTGATGAGTGTCTTGACCCAGTTTTATGATCCCTTGTACAATTGCTTCACCTTTCAAGACTTCCAGCTGGTCCCTACCCTGGAAGAATTCTCTGATTTGCTTGGCATCCCTATCTTGGATCAGACTCCCTTCACTGGCTGGGAGAAGGCTCTTAGACCTGAGGAGATTGCAGCAACCCTTCCTTTGACCAACAAGGAGGTAATGGACAACTGGGTGACTAGAAGCGGAGTTAAGGGCTTCTTGGCCAAGTTTCTGATTGGTAAAGCTAACAGTTTCTGCAATGACTTAGACTTCATGTCGTACGAGGACATTCTGGCTCTCTTAATCTATGGGCTAGTATTGTTTCCAGATCCTGATAACTTTGTCAATATCAATGCCATAAGGATCTTCATGTCTCGGAACCCTGTACCCACTCTCTTGGGTGATGTCCTGCAACAACTCTATGCTCGTACTGCCCGAAGACGAGGAACTCTGTGGTGTTGTACTCCTTTGTTAGTGAGGTGGTTTATTTCGCACCTCCCCAAGTTCGTGCTAAAGAACCAAGAAGGAAGAGGCTGGGCTCATAGGTTAATATCTCTCACTGATAATGACATCATTTGGACTCTCAGAGGTTTAGATGAGATGGCTGTTATTGATCGCTGCGGAGAATATCCTAATGTTCCATTGATTGGTACTCAGGGCGGAATCTCTTATAATCCATGTTTAGCTCTCCGTCAGTTTGGAAGAGCCAGAAGAGCAGGGCCTCATGAGATGTTGGTACCTCACATCAGTTTTGAGTTTCAGGTAGATAGCGACGAACGGTGCCGTAGATTCATCAAGGCTTGGGAAGGAGTTCACAAAGCTGACCCACATGAGTTGGAACCGAAGACTTCTCTACCAATGGAACCCTATTACAAGTGGGTCTGCATCCATGCTCAGAAGTTAGATATGCCGTATGAAGTTGTCAGGCCTATCATTCTTGAAAGTCCTGATGGAGACGGGGTTCCTCCAATTGTTCTCCCTCCTCAGATACCCACTGATGTTGATACCCTAAAGAGGTTTTGGGCGCAACTACAGGAAGAGCGGGATTATTATCGGGAAAAGTTCAACGAACAGGAACAGAAGATCCAGAAGCTGACCAAGCAACTGGAGAACGAGCGAACCTTGAATGACTATATCTGTACTGAGAAGAGGAGGCCATGGGAGCACTGATGGGCTTTGGATGTTTCTTTTACAGCTTTATTTCCTTTTCAGTATTTTCATTCTTGTAACGCCTAAGGGCAAATTGTTGAACAATTTAAAGTTTGAATCTAATAAAGTGTGTTCCTTTTGTCTACAAAGTTGATTTCCGATTGTCTTTGAAAACATAATTCATACACATTTCATTCATCATATGCATCACATGTACCCTTTTTCTACAGGTTGCTTAATCTTCTTCGTTGTTTATTTCAGCACTCAAGCATCATGAATCCTGAACTCACTACCGAGCAAGCTATCAAGGCCCTCCAGGCCCAGAACGCCCAATTTCAAGAGATGGTCATGAACTTGGCCCAAGGACAACAAGAGCTGAAGGCTTTGCTCCTGAAGAAGAAAAAGAAGAAGAGGACTGTGCTGTTCAACACTGGGCGCAGACTCGGGAATACATTGCAGAATGAAGCTGAGAGGACTACTCCGTCTGTGGGGGAAGGCAGTCACCAAGGGAGAGAGGTCCCTAGTCCTGTGGTCTCTGACACCGAGACAGACTTCAATGACGAACAGTACCCTCCTGCTGAGGACCGGTACAAACAACTGGAGGATAGGTTAAATGCTATGGAGATTCAACGGGTGCCTGGGTTGGATTTAGGAGACTTGGGGTTATCTTCTGGGGTGGTGATCCCACACAAGTTCAAGGCGCCGACCTTTGTGAAGTATGACGGGGCTTCCTGTCCTAAGATGCACCTCCGTTCTTATGTAAGGAAGATCCAACCTTACACAACAGACAAGAACTTATGGATCCACTTCTTCCAGGAGAGTCTTTCAGGGACTCATCTCGAATGGTTCTATCAGCTGGATGGAACCAACATTCATAACTGGGAGGATTTGGCTACTGCTTTTTACAAGCAGTATCAGTATAATTCCGACCTCGCTCCTACGCGTACCCAACTCCAGGGTATTTCGCTAGGATCGGGAGAAGGTTTTAAGGAGTACGCACAGAAATGGAGAGACCTGGCTGGCAGGGTGCAGCCACCGTTTACTGATCGTGAACTGGTAGACATGTTCTTGGGGACCCTATCTGGTCCATTCTTCAACCATCTCATTGGTAATTCCTCTGCTGGGTTTACAGACCTGATCCTGACTGGTGAGAGGATCGAAGCTGGTATAAAATCGGGAAAGATACAGAAGGGTGCCTCCTCAAATACTGAAAAGAAGCCCTTCAAGAAGGAGGCCAGTGCTGTGTATGGTCCCAGGAGACAGAACAAACCGGAACGCTGCCAACCTGTCAACGTGGTGGTTATTTCTAAGCCTGCTGCTGCTCCTCAGCAATACAACCAGCCCAGAGCTGAGAGGCCCAAAAGGCAGTATACTCGGCTCAGCATGACTCTCTCTCAGATCTTACCACAACTGCTGTCAACTAGTCTGGTAACTGTCAAGGAAGCTCTGAAGGTGGTGAACACAGCATCTCCGAAGTACAACCCCAACGCCCGTTGCGCTTATCACTCTAATAGCCCGGGACATTCTACTGATGATTGTTGGGCCCTAAGGAATAAGGTTCAAGACCTTATTGATGCTAAGGAAATACAGTTCGAGGCGCCCGAAAGGCCGAATGTTGTGATCGCTCCCATGCCCCAGCATGGAGTAAATGATGTTGAGGAGGAGTTGTATGTAGCTTCTGTGGATGATGTTGCTACTCTGCTGCTGACCGTCAAGAGGAACTTGTTGCTAGCCGGTTTATTTCCGGGATGTAGTAAAGGTTGCCACTTATGTGCTGATTCACCTGCCGGTTGTCCTTTGCTGAAGTCAGGCGTCCAAAACATGATGGATAGTAAAGAGATCTTGTTCAAGAAGATTACCGTTCCTGCTGCCCCTGTTGAAGAAGTTTCAATTGTTACCATTTTCAACAAACCTTCCAAGGCTCCTTCAAAGAAGCCTATCCAAATTATGCCTGTTCACAAGATTGCTCCTATAACCATTATTATTCCGGGGCCCATCCCCTACAAGTCTGATAAAGCTGTCCCATGGCACTATGGGGCAGATGTTTATGTTCTGGGAGTGAAACAAGAGTTCAATACTAGTACCGGTGTCACCAACATCACCGGGCCTGCTAAGGTCACTCGTAATGAAAGACTGTTCTCACCAGACATTGCACCTCCAGCAATTCAGAGACCTCTTATTATCACACCTGCCAGTGTGCCTATTTTCCCCCCTGGTCAAGTTTCTACCCCTGCTGCTGAGCTATCTAACGCTCGGGGCAAGGGGATTGCTACTGATGTTCCTGCCCGGACGGAGGCACCGAAGACCACTATTGAGGCTTCCAAGCAAGAGATGGAAGAGATCCTCAAAATTATCAAGAAGAGTGATTTCAACGTCGTTGAACAGTTGGGGCACACCCCCTCTAAAATCTCCATGCTATCACTGTTGTTGTGTTCAGAGGCCCATGCCAAGGCCCTGATTGCTTTCCTGAAGACGGCCCACGTGCCCCAAGAAACGTCTGCTGATCAATTCACCGACTGTGTGGCCAACTTAACTGCTGATAATGGTCTGGGTTTCTCTGACGCTGATCTGACGGCCAAGGGGAAGAACCATAATGATGTCCTGCATGTCTCCATTGAATGCAGGGGCACTACTCTTGCTCATGTACTGGTTGACACTGGTTCTTCACTAAACGTACTACCCAAGAAAGCTCTAGACAGGTTGGACTGTGAGGGTTTAGAGCTCAAACCAAGTAACATTGTTGTCCGGGCCTTTGACGGGTCCAAAAGGATGGTGCATGGTGAGGTTGACATCCCAATCAGGGTTGGTTCACAAGTCTTTGATTCAAAATTCTATGTGATGGATATCCGTCCATCCTATTCTTGTTTGTTGGATTGTCCGTGGATCCACAAGGCTGGAGCTGTGACCTCCATGTTGCATCAGAAGCTCAAGTACCCGGTCAGGGGGAAGATCGTAACAGTGCAAGGGGAAGAGGAATACATGGTCAGCCACCTCAACTCGTTCCGATACGTAGAAATGGATGGGGAGTTCATTGAGACCCCATTTCAACACTTTGAAGAGGTGCCTCAAACATTGGCAGCAGCGGAAACAATGACTGAAGAAGACTCTCCTTTGAAGATGGCTTCCTTGAAGGATGCCCGGGCTGTGATTGAGAAGGGTGAGTGTGCAAACTGGGGAAGACTTCCTGATTTCACTTCAAAGACTGACAAGTTTGGCTTGGGTTTCACTGCAGAAGCTCAGAAGGTTGTGCGCAAGGCAAGGATCGGAAGACCTCCCGTATTCATCACCAACCCGGGAGTGAATGCTATTGAGGATGAAGCGGACGAATCTGAATTTGACAGCTGGATCTACCCAACGACCAACGGTGGACCTAGCAACTGGACTGCAAAATACTTTACACCTATTACTTTTGTCACCCAGTAATGAACTTCTTTGTTTTTGAATTTGTAATAAACAATAATTTGAAACTTTATGGCCCGGTGTCTTACCCGGGGCACCGTGGTTTTATTTGTGAGGGCTTTTGTGTGTCACTTCCATATATCAAGAATAAAAGCATTGGACGTTTTTCACATTTCAAATCTTGCGCTCCCTTTTTTCTTTACATATTGCAAAACAGCTATATTTAAACACACTCACTTATACAGGTTTCAATCCACTCTGGATCTCACTTGTAACGACTCTGCTACTTCCAGTTATGACTTCGAAAATCCGATCAACTTAGCCGAAGACGAAGGTGAAGATGATTGTGAAGTGCTTGGTGAGCTTGCAAGACTGTTACTCCAGGAAGAGAGGGCCATTCAACCACATGAAGAGCCAGTGGAAACGGTAAATCTGGGTACTAAGACAGACAGAAAGGAAGTCAAGATTGGTGCTAATCTAGAGCTCAATGTGAAACAACGGTTGATCCAGATGCTGCATGACTATGTGGAAATCTTTGCCTGGTCTTACGAAGACATGCCTGGGTTGGATACCGACATTGTGGTTCATCACCTGCCTACCAAGGAAGACTGCCCTCCGGTTAAACAGAAGGTCCTCCGTATGCGTCCAGAGATGTCCGAGAAAATCAAGGCTGAGGTTATGAAACAATTTGATTCCGGGTTTCTAGCAGTGACTTCTTACCCTCAGTGGGTTGCCAACGTGGTTCCGGTGCCAAAGAAAAATGGTAAGGTCCGAATGTGTGTCGATTACAGGGATTTGAACAGGGCCAACCCTAAGGATGATTTCCCTCGGCCTCATATCGATGTTCTGGTTGACAATACTGCTCAGCATAAGGTATTCTCCTTCATGGACGACTTCTCCGGTTATAATCAAATCAAGATGGCTCCTGAAGACATGGAGAAGACCACTTTTGTTACTCAGTGGGGCACCTTTTGCTACAAGGTCATGCCTTTTGGGTTGAAAAATGCTGGGGCAACCTACCAACGTGCCATGGTTGCTTTGTTTCATGACATGATCCATCATGAGATAGAAGTATATGTCGACGATATGATTGTAAGGTCCCAAACTGAGGAGGAACACCTTGACCATCTACGGAAACTGTTTGACCGTCTGAAGTTGTACAAGCTGAGGTTGAACCCGAACAAGTGCACCTTCGGGGTAAGATCTGGAAAATTGTTAGGTTTCGTCATGAGCGACAAAGGTATTCAAGTGGACCCTGCCAAAGTGAAATCCATACAAGAGATGCCAGCTCCTAAGACAGAGAAAGAAGTCAGAGGCTTTCTAGGACGTCTGAATTACATTGCCCGATTCATCTCGCATCTAACTGCTACCTGTGAACCAATCTTCAAGCTGCTGAAGAAAGATTAGGTAGTACGTTGGAATGATGAATGTCAGGCTGCTTTCGAAAGAATCAAAGAGTATCTCCAAGAACCACCCATTCTTATGCCACCGGTTGAAGGGAGGCCTCTGATACTATACTTGACAGTACTAGACAACTCAATGGGGTGTGTGCTGGGGCAGCATGACGAGTCTGGCCGAAAAGAGCACGCCATTTATTACCTTAGCAAAAAGTTTACCGACTGTGAGACCCGATACTCACTACTCGAGAAAACTTGCTGCGCTTTGGTATGGGCTGCTCACCGGCTGAGACAGTATATGTTGACTCACACTACTCTATTGATTTCAAAAATGGATCCAATCAAGTACATCTTCGAAAAGCCCGCCTTGTCCGGAAGAATAGCAAGATGGCAAATGATCTTGACAGAATACGACATCCAGTACTCGACTCAGAAAGCAATCAAGGGAAGTGTACTGGCAGACCATTTGGCACACCAGGCAGTGGACGACTACCAATCTATGAACTTTGAATTTCCAGACGAGAATATCATGGTAGTAACTGACTGTGAAATACCTGGACCGGATGAAGGACCTGAGGAAGGATCCCGATGGTCTATGCACTTTGACGGAGCCTTAAACGCTTTGGGTAATGGCATTGGAGCTGTGATCATATCCCCAAAAGGCACTCATACTCCGCTTACGGCCCGACTATGTTTCAACTGCACCAACAACATGGCGGAGTATGAGGCATGCATCATGGGTCTGCAAGCTGCAATTGACTTAAGGATCAAGTTTGAGTGTCTTCGGAGATTCCACTCTCGTGATCAATCAGATCAAAGGCGAGTGGGATACGAAACACCCAAATCTTATTCCTTACAAGGAGTTAGTGTTGACATTGATCCCCCATTTCACGGAGATAACTTTTGAACACTTCCCAAGAGAGGAGAATCAGTTGGTGGACGCGCTAGCTACGATGTCTTCTATGTTCAAAGTAAAATGGGACAACGAGGCTCCCCGGATTATTATCTGGAAATTGGATGAACCTGCACATTGCTGTGATCTTGAGGCTGAAGAGGTAACTGAGAAACCTTGGTATCATGAAGTGAAGAGGTACTTGGAAGCTCAAGAATACCCTGAAGGTGCATCCATCAATGACAAAAAGTTTCTGAGAAGGTTCGCTGCAAAGTTCTTCCTCAGCAACGACATTCTATACAAACGAAACCATGATTCAACCTTACTGCGTTGTGTGGATAAAACTGAAGCAGAAAAGATCATGGCAGAACTACACGAAGGTACCTTCGGAACACATTCCAGTGGACATACCATGGCAAAGAAAATCCTTCGGGCGGGATATTTCTGGTCCACAATGGAAGCCGACTGTTACCGACACTCTCAGACATGTCATAAATGCCAGATCTATGCTGATAAGGTGCATGTTCCTCCAGTTCCTTTGAACGTATTGACAGCGCCTTGGCCTTTTGCAATGTGGGGTATTGATATGATCGGCGAGATCAGACCAACGGCATCTAACGGGCATCGCTTCATCCTGGTAGCGATTGATTACTTCACAAAGTGGGTTAAAGCAGCTTCCTACGCTACAATAACCAAGAACGTCGTGGCACGGTTCATTCGGCATAACCTGATCTGTCGATACGGCGTACCTGAGAGGATCATTACAGATAATGGTACCAATCTTAACAACAAGATGATCACTGAGCTCTGCGAGCAATTCAAGATACAGCACCACAACTCTTCTCCTTACCGGCCGAAGATGAATGGGGCTGTCGAAGCGGCAAATAAGAATATCAAGAAAATTGTGCAGAAGATGACAGTGACCTACAAAGATTGGCACGAGATGTTACTGTTTGCTCTTCATGGGTACCGTACCTCAGCAAGGACGTCAACCGGGGCAACACCCTTCTCCTTGGTCTATGGCATGGAGGCAGTCTTGCCGATTGAAGTCTAGATACCCTCTCTCTGGATAATGAAGGATGCAGATTTGAGCGAAGATGATTGGATCCAGACTCGACTTGATCAGCTGAACCTAATTGACGAAAAGAGACTCACTGCTATTTGTCATGGTCAAACGTATCAAAAACGGATGATCAGGGCATTTAACAAGAAAGTCAGACCACAAGAGTATCAAGTCGGAGACTTGGTAATCAAGCACATCATTCTTCCTCAAAGTGATCCCAGGGGCAAATGGACCCCTACGTACGAAGGGCAATTTGTGGTTAAACATGTCTTCTCAGGAGGAGCCATGATTCTAACCACCATAGATGGTGACGACCTTCCTCACCCTGCCAATGCAGACATAGTAAAAAGATACTACGCATGAACAAAAGACCCGCTAGGTTGACACACCTAGGAAAAAATAAGGGCTTCCCGGCGAACCAAAAGGGTTCGGGCAAAAATAAGGGATGAAATGAAAAAAATATGTACACCCGGCAAGTCGAAAACCTGAAAAGGCGGCTTGAGCAAAAATGGGTATCCCGGTGGACTGAAAACCCGAAAGGGCGGTCCAGGCAAAAGTTAGGGATAAGCATAATACTATGTCTCATTGGATCACCTTGCATCCAGAATTCGGTATCAACTATCAGGTTCAGACGGCATCGATCAATCAGCTTCATTTTCAACTGAGCAGCAAGGTGATGAGACACTCGAAGACATAAAGGCGATAGCAGAGTTGAAACCTAGTGGATTTTTCACATAGCTGTTTTGTTTTCCTTTTCACAAAATGTATAAACTCTATTGATTCGGCGGCGTTCTCTTACTAGGACGTCAGCCTCTTGTACAAAAACGCCTATTTACAGGCCAATTCAAAAATCAATACAAATTCACTTTTACAGACAAATTGCCAATTGTTTTTCCTTTATCTGTTTTGTTTTGCAAAGAACGTCCAATGTTCAATTTTTGATATATGCATTTGACATTAATTGCTAACTCATAAATACTTGCATGCGAGACAAAGGATTAATTACAGGTGATATTAGAAACAGGGGCAATAAAGAATTGTCTAAGCGATCTAGTTGCTCTGTCCACCAAGGTACCAAGGTAGGTTCGGATGAAGAATTTAACCAAGATACCTCCACTCCCCGGGAGTAAGACAAGGTTCAACAATACTCTCCCCCGAGCAGAGTTGGTCTCCCATCAGCCCTAAAAAGGCACAATATCTCCAGCAAGTCAATGATACTCTCTCCAAGCAGAGTTAGTCTACTTTCAGCCTCAAGGAAGTTGGGTATCCCCAGAAAATCTCAATATTCCCCAGCGGAGTATACAGATGTTCCTAAGCAAGCGTCCCCGGCAGTCTTGATCTAAGATTGTTCCCCGGCGGAATACCAGACACCCCAGTGGAGCCATTCCCCAGTACAGTCTCAAAAGTCTCCCCAGGAGAGTTGACTCAATCTCCCCAATAAGAAGCTTATCCCCAGTAGATTCTGGAAGCTTATCCCCTGCAGAGCACGAACGCATATCCCAGACTTTTTTATTCAAAGGTTATTCTCCACTAGAGCTTATAACTGGGTTATCCTCAGCTAAAAACCAAAGAAAGATCGTCCTCGGCGAAGTTCTTCCTATCCTCCAGCGGAGTTCATCAAAATTCCCCAACGTAACTCATCAACGATATCCCCAGCGGAGTTCTCATCAAAACCTCAGCGAAGTATCTCTTCCCACAGAGTCATTTCCCACAGAGTCATTTCCCACAGAGTAATTCCCCGCAGAGTAACCTCTTCATCAAGTTTATTCCCCAACGGAGTCATCTTCTCCTACCGGATTATTCTTGCAACCATCATCCCCAGCGGAAATGAAGAACTTCACTCTTCAACATCGGCCCAGGATTCAAGCTCCCAGCATTTGTCAAGGATTTATTTTCCTAGACGAGAATACATTCATAAACATCACATCTTCATACATTATAGCATGCATACGCATCATACAACGCAAATCTCATATATTTTTGAGAGCATCATGACGTCAGGCATTTCATACATCATGACATTGCATATAACTGACGTTTTGCCTTTTCAGGAAAAAGGTCAATCCAAAGATAATTACTATCAACTGTCGCAATTCCATATTCGATACCTGTATCCAGCCAGGGCATATCTGTTGACGACTAATTCAAGATTCGATTCCTGTATCCAGCCAGGGCACATCTGAAGAGTTTGAAGATTCGATTCCTGTATCCAGCCAGGGCATATCTGTTGACGATTATTTCCAGATTCGATTCCTGTATCCAGCCAGGGAACGTCTGAAGAGTTTGAAGATTCGATTCCTGTATCCAGCCAGGGCATATTTGTTGACGACTAATTCCAGATTCAATTCCTGTATCCAGCCAGGGCATATCTGTTAACGACTATTTCCAGATTCAATTCTTGTATCCAGCCAGGGCACGTCTGAAGAGTTTGAAGATTCGATTCCTGTATCTAGCCAGGGCATATCTGTTGACGACTATTTCCAGATTCGATTCCTATATCCAGCTAGGGCACGTCTGAAGAGTTTTAAGATTCGATTCCTGTATCCAGCCAGGGCATATCTGTTGACGACTATTTCCATATTCGATTCCTGTATCCAGCCAGGGCACGTCTTAAGAGTTTGAAGATTCGATTCCTGTATCCAGCCAGGGCATATCTGTTGACGACTATTTCCAGATTCGATTCCTATATCCAGCCAGGGCACATCTGAAGATTTTGAAGATTCGATTCCTGTATCCAGCCAGGGCATATCTGTTGACGACTATTTCCAGATTCGATTCCTGTATCCAGCCAGGGCACGTCTGAAGAGTTTGAAGATTCTATTACTGTATCCAGCCAGGGCATATCTGTTGACGACTATTTCCAGATTCGATTCCTGTATCCAGCCAGGGCACGTCTGAAGAGTTTGAAGATTCGATTCCTGTATCCAGCCAGGGCATATCTTTTGACGACTATTTCCAGATTCGATTCCTGTATCCAGCCAGGGAACTTCTGAAGAGTTTTAAGATTCGATTCCTGTAACCAGCCAGGGCATATCTATTGACGACTATTTCCATATTCGATTCCTGTATCCAGCCAGGGCTCGTCTGAAGAGTTTGAAGATTCAATTCCTGTATCCAGCCAGGGCATATCTGTTGACGACTATTTCCAGATTCGATTCCTGTATCCAGCCAGGGCACGTCTGAAGAGTTTGAAGATTCGATTCCTGTATTCAGCCAGGGCACGTCTGTGAGCAACCAATTGTAGATTCGACACCTGTATCTAGCCAGGGCATATCTGCATAAAGAGTTTTAAGATCAACCCCTGTAACAGGCCAGGTAATTATATTTCTTTCTCAGGTACGCAAGTTCTCGCTAAGGAATCTCTTACGCGATCGACACCTAGATGGCATCTATAAGCCCATCTCCACAACTATCCATCACAGTTCCAAATGGCATCTATAAGCCCATTCCCGACAAGGTTCTGTCACATCTCCAGATGGCATCTATAAGCCCATCCTCTTATCCACCATCTCTCCAAATGGCATCTGTAAGCCCATTCCCGCCATCACACTGTTGTTACTCTACTATGTTAGTGCAAATTTCTGGGCACTCTAGTGTTCAATCATCTTCCACCTTCGGATCACGAAAGGCACACAAGCCAATCTACATCCTCAGGCCTAAGAAGATTGAACAGGGGCAACTGTTGTACCACAAAATTTTCCCTCCCATATTCTTCAAAGTTTTGGCAAGCATTTACTCAAGTCCACTCAAGGAGTTGCACAGTCAACCACTCTCCTAAGCCAGTCAAATTAGGGTTTTGGTTCTTGCAAGGAAGTTGAAGTTTTCAAGGGCTCAATCAAGTCACATATGCTCATATACATTGTCAAGCACCTACATGTCAAGTTTCAAGGCTCACAAGGTCAAGTTGCACAGTCAAAAACCCTAATTGCTCCACAGTCAACTACAGGGGCAAAATGGTCATTTGGCAGTCAAAAGTCAAAAAATTTGGTCAACATATTATTTTGAAGTCACAATCATCATTTGGTCAAATCTGGACCATGATTTCACAAGAATGGCTCAAAAATCATCAAGGTGTCAAAAGTTTCTATTTTTGGACAGCTGAAAAGTCAACTGTAATTTGACCAAGGCATAACTTTTTCATGGTTCATCAGAAAAATACCATCCAATGCTCATTTTGAAGGGAAGGACATCTCCTACAACTCATCTTCACATTCCAAGTCCAAGAAATGCTCTCACAAAAAGTTATCAATTTCAACATTATAGGTCATTTTCAAAAGTCAACAAAAAGGAATTTTAAGTCAAAGACCATAACTTGAGATTGGTAAATCAAAATGACATGGGACCAAAGGCATTGGTTAGAGGACTTAAAGACCTTTACAAAATGTCAAAGAACATGTTCATATGATCAAAATTGAGCAAGATATGCATTGGAGAAGTTGGGAAATTTTTGTGAAATGGCCAAAGTCAACTATCCTTGAAACTTCATTTTTGACAAAAAGGGCCCACTTTTTCCACTTGGTTCAGCTTGGCCATGCCTCCCAAGTGTCCCATGATTTATTTCAAGAATAAAAATTAATTTTTCTATTTTTGTTTAATTTTATTTGATTTAATTCATTTTAAATCTTTAAAATTCAAATGAAAATCAAAAAAATTAATTAGGGGATATTTTGTGGCTTGAATTGCTTTGATGCATCATGAAACACCTTCCAAATTCGTGTACAGCCTATTTCAAACACAAAATTCAAATTTGAAGCAAATATGGCAAGTGGTTCAATAGTGGTTATGGAGGAAATCAAAAACTTCATTGCATTGGTTTAATGTCCATTATTCTGATTGATTCTCATTGCTAGACATATATGCAAGCCTTCCCAATAGCGTTGACGACCTAGAACACTCCTAAACGGCCAAAGCAATTTCAAAATTTCAAAGGAAAAGTGTGAAATTAAAAACCATTTTCCAACACAATTCAAGCTTTCTTTTTTATCCAAACACGTTCCTTACATTGCCAGGAACCTTTTGCAAGCACAAACAAGCCAAATCACTCAAGAAATCACGCCACACAAGTCACATGGTTTACATTCTTTCTCAAAATCACAGTCATACATTTATGCATTTTTAACTCTTTTTATTGATTGCATTGTACTCACAGGGTCCATACGAAGCTTTCCATATAATTCAATTTGATTATAATGCCCTGGATTGAAAACTACCATTAGCGATTCCTAGGGTTTTCAGAGCTTTGAAATTGGGGTTTTTCTCATGCTGTAAAATTAAAACTCCAAACAGGCATGGTTGAAATCAGCAGGATGAGACGAACGTGATGGATACCTCGCGCCCTTTTTATATGTAACGAGCGCCTAATCGCTATTTTCATATGCTTGCATTTTGTGGGGGTTTAAAACCCCCGCTATGTGTTTTATGTTTTTGCAGGAATGAAGAAGATGAAGGGCGTGCTTGCCTCTGATTGGTCTATTCAAGCTAACATGCGCGCGCTTTTGTTATTTCCAGGATACCGTTCACTTTTGCATATAACATTTTTTGTTTGTTATTAAAACAAATAAAATGGCTTGGCTCAGTGGCTTGGGTGGACGTGTATAGACCCTTGGGACCTGGGTTCGATTCCCAGGTCCCCCCATAATTCCAATATTATTTTTTTAAATGCTTTTCTGTGCAGATTCCAAGATGACGTGCATCATAAGCCTCACATCCCAGCGCTCCAAGTGTCCATCAGTGCAGATCCAAGGGCCAAGCATGAGGACCATGGTACTCAGGAGTCAACGTGGGCGTAGGCAATCCAAGAAGTCAAACGAGCTGGATTCAAATGGGCCTCAAATCTCAATCAAACACCCTCAAATTCCAGCCCACACCCCCCTTGGGTTTACTCTTCCTTTTTTTTTTGTCATTTTCTTTTTTTATTTATTTGCCTTATTTTATTTCTTATTAACAATTAACCAACTAATATTTTTTATAAAAAATAAAAAAAAAGAACTAATATCATTAATTTCATTTTATCTTTTTTTTTTTTGTAAATAAATAATTGAATTAGCTTTAATTAGGCCATTTTAACTTTTTTTTAAATAACTAAAATAATTTAGAATTAGGTTAACTTAGAATTTTAATTTCTTTTACTTTTATTTTTTTCATAAAAAATATAAAAAACACAAAAAATATTTTCTTTTAATAAATTAATTAATTAGATTAGGCTTTATTTAATTAATTGCATTATCACAAAAAAGACAAAAAAAATCAATTTCTTTTCTTAAAAGGGTCAAAACCCTTAGGATATTCTCGATTTAATTTTTATTCGCGTGCATTTTAGTTTGATTATTATGTAATTGCTTTCAAGAATGTAATAGTAACTAGGTTTACTGCTTTCAATTTACTTTCCGCACTTTATTTTATCAAAACGGGTCTTTGTATTTTTTGGCGATGTATAGACCCGCGCCTTGTAATAGCGTAGAACTTTATATTTCCGCAATTTACTTTCCACACCCCCTAATTGTTAAAAGCATGAAAGAATGTATGGTAAATAAAATCAACTTGTAGCTCACAAATAACATGTACAAAAACATTAACTGAAAAACAACACACAGAGCACATGCCACTCCTAGGGTACGCTTCACTCGTTGCCTCGAAACGTGGTCATCAAGTATAGGACGTCTTAGAGGTCACCCTTTGTCTAAAGATCCAGTTGCCTCGAAACGGTTGCCTCGGATAAAAGGATCTAGGACGTTAGGGTTACTTCTAAGGTGTCCTACCATTGCTTCGGTGACCACACTGTCCCGATAATCGAATTGACCCGAACAACTCCAACGATGGTGCTACCTACCTCTCAATGGTGGGATAGCACTATCTAAAGGACTCTTGCACAGCTTAATTTCTTAGGGTAGGTAGATGACTCATGGGTACTTGCTCTTTTCAAAACAAACAAAATACTTTTCACACCTTACACTTTCAAAAAGTTTTCAAACAATACTTCATACACTCTTGAGGACTGATACAAGAGTTACCTAGAAGTTTTCAAACAAACTTTTTCAAAACCCACACACACTTAAAAAGCAAACAAATTTTGAAAACATAAGAGCAAGTACCTAAGAGCCCGTGGATAACCACGGATAGAAAGGGTGCTAACACCTTCCCTTTCTATAAATCTACCGCCCGAACCGAGAAACATCTTGAATAAGGAATTTTGCTGTGCTTTTGTCCTTTCCATGTTGGAGAACATAAAAGACGGTGGCGACTCTTGCTTACCGCGACATTTCGTGAAACCAACTTAAAAAACAGTCAGTTCTATTTCCACCGATCATAATGTGCATCTTTCATTATGTTTGTAACGGGGAGAAGAAGTATTAGGTTTTTGAAGAGGCTCCTTTAATATAACCAACTTGGCCTCCAACATATGATGTAATGCTTGAGCGAAAGACGTGTTGATCTCGGTAAATTTTCTTTTGGGAGTATCTTGCTTACGCTGACTACCTTGTCGTTATTGGCGAGGTTGTTGTTGGACTTGCGATGTAGTAGCATTTTTGAAAGGTCTTCTCTCGACCAAGCCAACTTCTTTTCTATCGGGGGCTGGTTGATGACTTGATCCCCAATTCTAACTATTTGTTCTATACGGTTGTATTTGTCTTGATGAAGCTTGTTGACGAGAGTTTGCAACTCTTCTTGTCCCCGAGCTAAGTTATAGATAAAAGTCATCTATCCTAGCATCCGGATTCTCATTGTTGCTATCTCAGCTTGCAATTGTTTCATCTGGCCATCCTTGTTGTCTTTAGGATTCTTCTTGGTCAGGCTCTCAATGAGGAGTGCTTTCACTTCTTCCTGCCCCTTGGATAGGTTCAAGAACAATTCTTGAAGCTGGTCATTTTGGGTCTGAAGATCTTGGACAGTCTGTTCGAGAGTCGTTTATTTACTGAAATAAATAGTAAGCGGATGAGAAAACCTGTATGGGGAAAACCTATTATGATACGATGCTTGATATGTGGATGTGATGTTTTCAAGGATCTCACGGGATAAACACAAGAAAATGTCAGAAGTTGAACTTTGATTACAAATTTGAAGAACTTCTATCGTTGAATGTCCTTCTATGAGAATTAAGTTCACCATGTCAAGTGGGTCATAGACTTTGACTCAAGACAACGTGCTTTGGTCTTTGACATCATTGGTTAGAGGAAAATAAATCCCCTTGCCCCCTGTTAGACGTTGGTTTATGATAACCTGCATCACTGGCCCTTGAAATCCTTGAAATCCTTGAAAAGGTCAGTGGAAATGATATGGTATGATGTCATGATGCGTATGCTATGCACTAAGCAAAAGTGTAAGAAAATGACTACAAATAAGCCCTACGAGGAACTCAATTTTAGTTAGATATTGAATACAGACAAACTCTACAAGGAGTTCAAGTTGTCATATCATAAATTCAAACAAGTCACACAAATAACCTTAGGTTCAGGCTTGCATGGGGCTTATAGGTAAGTACCCTCTTGAAGTTTTAGTTGGTTCAATCTGTACTATAAAATAATTGGGTTCAAGGGAATCTCAATATCACTGATCTTTCTTCATCGGGCATTGTTTTAGCACAATCAATCTTTTCTTGCAGCAAAAATATCCCGAAAGTCCAATCTCAAATAGTGTAGTATCGAGTATCAACCAATCTTCACCTTTCCACTAAAGTCGCCTATCTCACTACTTCCTAATGACCAAGTTTTTTATCTAAATTTTCTACGGTCAGTTAGTGCTTCATAACACCATACAGCGGCCATGTATTCTCCTCGATTCAACACAAGGGATACCGGTACCAACAAATATGTCACACTAATATAGCTATTGTCTCAACCATATCGGTGTACGCCGTACAATCTCTATAATCTATTTCTACTTACCTAATAATGTTCCTAGATCCCGGTAGAGGATCAATACAAGAAACCCAAACATAGGCCCATAATGTAAAGCAATCAATTCAAACAATGAAAGCATTTAAAGGTGATCTAATCTCTAAGGTAACCCCACTTTTAAGTATTTCCCCAGCAGAGTTGTCAGTTCTGTAATACGGTGGGAGAACTGATTTGGGTGTTTTACGTTTTATCGCAATTTTTGCGAATAACAAGAGTCGCCACCGACTTTTCTTTTATCTAATAAAGGAAAGGGTGAAAAGAACAGGAAAGACCTTTGATCAGTGATCTTTTGTCGTACTTTCCAAGCAGGTTTTAGTGTCGTTTCTTGTGTTTTCATGAGTTTTCTTTTAATAATTTAATTATGTTTCAACAGTATTCTCTGATTAGGATAAGCAAGTCAGGTGTCCATGTTATCATCATTTTTACCGTTGGTGCGTGTAATTTGGTTGTTGTTTCAAGGTGTTTCAGGTTTCTGTCTAGTTGGCTATCCGGCACCAATGCGAAAATGATCCAAATACAGAAGAAACGCACGGAAGCGAAGATTTCAGAAGCGTGACACAGGTGCCCGTGTCATGTAACACGGCCCGTGTCGTGGCATCTGCAGCTGACAAAGACACAACAAACCAGCAACACAACACGGCCACCCGTGTTGTACAACACGGACCGTGTTGTGCCCCCTGAAGGCGTGGATTCCATTTATGTGAAGCAGCGACCTGACACGGTCACCCGTGTCCCACAACACGGCCCGTGTCAGGCATCCTGAGGCAAAATTTCTATTTTTTTTACACGCAGGCTGGGACAAGTTGGAGGGCAGTTTGGACATTTCTTGGAATATTTGAGAATACTGTTATATTGGAGACTAGGGTTAGGAACCAGGGAGAGAAATTTTGGGAGAAGTAACATATTGGAGAAAAGCTTAGAGTGGTGATTCAAGGAGAAGAAGGATCGATCAAGAGCGGAAGCAATCGACGATCCAACCTATCCAAATCCTATTGTAATGAATTTTCTTCTTGATCCTGTTTTCATGAGTATTATGAACATGAGTAGCTAAACCTCCCAATGTCAGGGAGGTGTCCCTGAATTGCTTTGTAATGACTAATTGATGTTTTGTAATGTGAGTTTTATGTTTAAACCTTATTCTTTATTGTGTGCAACGTTTTTAATGCTTAATCTGCTTGGAAGAAATGATTATTGATCGTAATTAGGGTTGGCCTGATCAGCAATCCTAATCCTGTTGCATCACTTTTATCATAGTCGATATTCCTAAGGAATTAGAATACCCTGTGAATACCCCTTTTTTATGTCTGAACTAGAGCTTGATATTCTCTCTTGGCAGCTGAGGAATTAGGGCAAAGAGAGAATACCAAAGGTTTTTCTTAAAAGGAATTGCGGAAAAATAACTTTAGGCATAGGGAAAGAAAAGGTGAAACATAGATTTTTATAATAACGAAACAAGTTGGTCATTGTATCGCGATTCATACACCGTCCTGGCATTATTCTCATCGTAACATATAATCTTCTCGTAAATTTAGTTTTCGTAGTATTGTAGTTCAAAACAAACAATCAACCATTGCTTTTGTTCAATTGATATTCATTCGAACAAACTTAATTTCACTGTGCAGTCCTCAAGAGATCGACTTTGGGGTTTTTCCCATTATTACTACATCGATAAAATAGTACACTTGCTATTTTACCGATCAAGTTTTTGGCGCCGTTTGCCGGGGACTACCAAATAATTAAGTTTAGTTGAACTATTTCAATTGAAATTTTGTTGCTCCGCGACTAAAATTTCATTCTTCTGCTATTTTATTTTATTTTATCGAATTTGTGCTATCTGTTCTAACTTTTGTCTGACTTTTTATGCGAGTTCAGACCTCAGCTAAATTTTCCTTTGACACAGAACCAGAAAGAGCATTGCACGAGAGACGCCATCAATTAAGAGTTGAAAGACTGACAGCACCAAGTGCAGAACCCAGTACTATAAATCAAGAAACGGAAGACGCAGTGTCTGTGCAATCTGAGCACAGCGACTCAGATTTTGACAGAGAGATGGATCCGAATCATGGTGGCGTAGCAGGAGGTCAACCCCCAGCAGAGAGATTGCTAGGGGACTACGGAGGGGCAAACGCTCAACCAAACCGGATGACCATTGTCAATCAACCTGTGAATGTAGCACACTTCCAGCTACATCCGTCTACCATCCGCCAGTTGGAAAGCAAACCTTTCGCCGGAAGAATCAACGAGGATGCAAATAAGCATCTTCAGAGATTTCTTACTACCACCACGTCGTTGAAAATCGAGGGTCATTCCGAGGAGGCAAAGAGACTTGTTATGTTTCCTTTTACACTTACTGATGATGTGGAAGAGTGGTTCTACTCACTTCCAGCTGGGAGCATCACAACATGGCAAGAGATGGAAACAACATTCCTCAACGAGTATTTCCCTGCTTCAGTGTTCATCCGAAAAAGATACGATATTGTCAATTTCAAACAAAAAGAAGGGGAATCACTTGGGGATGCATACAAGAGGTTCAAGAGATATCTAACTGCCTGTCCTACTCACAACATGGACGCAACTGAGCAGATGTAAAACTTCGTGAATGGCTTACGTTTAAAGACAAAACAGCTTATAGATACTGCTGCAGGTGGATCTACAAATTTCTCAACAGCTACTGGTATCAGAAGAATTATAGAGGCTATCGCTGCCATCGAGCATCTTGAGTTGTATAACCGTACTGTGAACCAACCAGATGTCAAGATAGATTTGAAGCTGACGGAGCAGGTTGTGAAAATGGAAGATCAAATCGCTGCAGAAGTAGAGAGAAGGTTGAAGAAAATGAATATTGGAACTCAGACAGTGGCAAAGGTGGAACCAGTTCAAGCTGTCCTTTGTGAAATATGTGGTGGACGACACTTTGCTATGCATTGTGTAGCAACTCAAGAACAGGTTGAGCAGATTCAAATGCTAAGGCAGAATAATCCGTATGCCAACACATATAATCCGAGTTGGAAAAATCACCCAAATTTCTCATGGAGGGACCAACAGGGAAACATTCAAAAACCGGTCCAAGGCCAGCAACCTTATCAACAACAACAACCTTACCAACCTCAACAACAACAATACCGCCCGCAACAACAACCTTACCAACAGTCTCAACAGCAAGACCAACCACAGGGTCCAAGAAAGGCGGATTGGGAAATCGCCATTGAGAAGATGGCCGCTCACAGCTCTCAATTCCAAGAAGAAACAAGGAGCAATTTCAGAAATACCGGAGCCTCAATAAAGAATCTTGAAGTGCAAATGAGTCAAATCGCCCAACATCTTGCAATTCCTCAAACACTGGGAGCGCTCCCAAGCGCAACTGTGCCTAATCCTAAGGACAATCATAAAGTCAATGCTGTCACTACACGGAGAGGGAAACCAGTTGAAGAAGTGGAAAAGACATCGGTAAATGAAGATAAACTGTTGGAAGTGGAGTTAGACATAAAAGAGAATGAGAGAGTTGAGGAGGAATTGGTAATACCAGCCCCGGTTACTAAAGAAAAAGTGGGAGAACCAAAACCAATGATCAAACTCCCTTACCCCCAAAGAAATAAGAAAAAGGGGCAGCAAGAGAAGAATTTTGAGAAGTTTCTTGAGTTGTTCAAAAAGCTGGAGCTGAATATTCCGTTATTGGAGGCACTTGAGCAGATGCCTACATATGCTAAATTCATGAAGGACATCATTACTAAGAAACGAACCAGTGCAGATGAACCTATTATTCTAACCGAAACTTGTAGTGCTATTTTACAGGGCCTAAAGATTCCAGTGAAGAAGAAAGACAGAGGAGCAGTTACCATACCTTGCACTATTGGAGATAGATCTTTCAAGAGAGCATTAATCGATCTGGGTGCTAGTATCAGTCTCATGCCTCTATCCATCTACAAAAAGTTAGGTATTGGTGATGTCCAAGACACTCGGATGACTCTCCAATTTGCGGATCATTCTGTTAAGCGGCCTTATGGAATTGTTCAAGACGTTCTTGTGAAAGTGGATAAGTTTGTATTTCCAGTGGATTTCATGATCCTTGAAATGCCGGAAGATGAAGAGATTCCGCTAATTTTAGGCCGCCCATTTTTGGAAACCGGGAGAGTTATGATCGATGTGGAAGGGGGTACACTTACTTTGAAGGTTTATGATGAAGAGTTGAAAATAGATGTTCGTAATACCATGAGACATAAAGAGGACTTTGGCACAAGTAGCAACATTCAAGTGTTTGAGCAAGTAGAATAAAGGGATCATGTGGAGAGTGTATCCAAATTACCTCTCGAAAGAGTTTTGAGTATGTCAATTTTTGAGGAAAATGAAGCAGTTGATAGTAGTGAAGTGGAAGTGGTGGAAATGTTGAATATTCAACCTGTTCTAAAAAGATCCCGAACACATAGGTGGGAAGACCTAAGGCAACCTATAGAGTTGAACGGTAATGAAGACAAGCCAAAAAGTTCAGAGTTGAAACAGCTTCCTGAGAATCTGAAATACGTTTTCCTTGACACTGATGAAAAATGTCCCGCGATCATTAGCTCTAATTTGCAAAGTGTGCAGGAAGACAAGTTAATTGAAGTTCTTAAAAACTTCAAAGGTGCCATTGGTTGGAAAATCGAAGACCTCAAAGGTATTAGTCCGACGGTTTGCATGCATAAAATTCTCATGGAAGAAGATCACAAACCAGTGGTGCAGCCCCAGAGGAGATTGAACCCGGTTATGAAGGAGGTGGTGAGAAAAGAAGTTGTAAAGCTGTTAGATGCAGGACTTATCTACCCTATCTCCGACAGTTCATGGGTGAGTCCCGTTCATGTGGTGCCCAAGAAAGGAGGTACTACGGTAGTCGTGAATGAAAAGAATGATTTGATCCCAACTAGAACGGTCACTGGGTGGCGGGTGTGCATTGACTACCGGAGACTAAACCAAGCCACAAGAAAAGATCATTTTCTGCTGCCATTCATTGACCAGATGTTGGAAAGGTTAGCTGGGCATGACTATTATTGTTTTCTGGATGGATACTCCGGGTACAACCAAATTGCGGTTACACCAGAGGATCAAGAGAAGACGGCCTTCACTTGCCCTTACGGTGTCTTTGCTTATCGAAGGATGCCATTCGGGTTGTGCAACGCCCCAGCAACATTTCAAAGATGCATGACTTCTATTTTTGCTGATATGCTTGAGAAGCATATGGAAGTCTTCATGGACGACTTCTCTGTTTTTGGATCCTCATTTGATAATTGTCTAGCTAACCTTTCACTTGTTTTGCAGCGATGTCAAGAAAGCAGTCTGGTCCTAAATTGGGAAAAGTGCCATTTTATGGTACGAGAAGGCATTGTTCTTAGTCACAAGATTTCTCACAAGGGGATCGAAGTCGATCAAGCTAAAGTGGAGGTTATCTCGAAATTACCACCGCCTGTGAATGAGAAAGGTATTCGGAGTTTCTTAGGCCATGCGGGGTTCTACCGTAGGTTCATCAGAGATTTTTCGAAAATAGCCAAGCCATTGACGACATTGTTAGTTAAGGACCAGCCTTTTGTATTCAACAAAGAGTGTGTCGATGCTTTTGAGACACTAAAAAATAAACTGGTGTCAGCACCCATTGTGATCGCGCCAGATTGGTCTTTCCCCTTTGAGATCATGTGTGATGCGAGCGACATTGCGGTAGGGGCTGTTCTTGGACAGCGGAGAGAAAGGCTGCTTCATGTTATTTATTATGCTAGTCACGTGTTGAACCCTGCAAAGATGAATTATGCAACTACCGAGAAGGAGTTGTTAGAGGTTGTTTATGCCTTTGATAAGTTCAGGCAATATCTATTGGGTTCCAAAGTAATTGTGTACACTGACCATGCTGCTTTGAAATATCTTTTTGCTAAGCAGGAATCGAAGCCGAGACTCCTGAGGTGGATTTTACTCCTCCAAGAGTTCGATGTAGAAATTCGTGACAAGAAAGGGTGTGAGAACACCGTAGCTGATCACCTCTCTCGAATGTCACCTATTGAGGAGACTGAAGATCGGCGTCCAATAAAGGATGAGTTTGCTGATGAACACATCCTAGCTGTTATTGGAGTGCCTTGGTTTGCAGATTATGCAAACTACCTTGTTGGCGGTATAATACCAGATGATTATGATTCTAACCGTAAGAAAAAGTTTGTTCATGATTGCAGGTTCTATCTATGGGACGACCCTTACCTGTACAAGAGCAAAAACTTGATCGGTAAAATAGCAAGTGTACTATTTTATCGATGTAGTAATAATGGGAAAAACCCCAAAGTCGATCTCTTGAGGACTGCACAGTGAAATTAAGTTTGTTCGAATGAATATCAATTGAACAAAAGCAATGGTTGATTGTTTGTTTTGAACTACAATACTACGAAAACTAAATTTACGAGAAGATTATATGTTACGATGAGAATAATGCCAGGACGGTGTATGAATCGCGATACAATGACCAACTTGTTTCGTTATTATAAAAATCTATGTTTCACCTTTTCTTTCCCTATGCCTAAAGTTATTTTTCCGCAATTCCTTTTAAGAAAAACCTTTGGTATTCTCTCTTTGCCCTAATTCCTCAGCTGCCAAGAGAGAATATCAAGCTCTAGTTCAGACATAAAAAAGGGGTATTCACAGGGTATTCTAATTCCTTAGGAATATCGACTATGATAAAAGTGATGCAACAGGATTAGGATTGCTGATCAGGCCAACCCTAATTACGATCAATAATCATTTCTTCCAAGCAGATTAAGCATTAAAAACGTTGCACACAATAAAGAATAAGGTTTAAACATAAAACTCACATTACAAAACATCAATTAGTCATTACAAAGCAATTCAGGGACACCTCCCTGACATTGGGAGGTTTAGCTACTCATGTTCATAATACTCATGAAAACAAGATCAAGAAGAAAATTCATTACAATAGGATTTGGATAGGTTGGATCGTCGATTGCTTCCGCTCTTGATCGATCCTTCTTCTCCTTGAATCACCACTCTAAGCTTTTCTCCAATATGTTACTTCTCCCAAAATTTCTCTCCCTGGTTCCTAACCCTAGTCTCCAATATAACAGTATTCTCAAATATTCCAAGAAATGTCCAAACTGCCCTCCAACTTGTCCCAGCCTGCGTGTAAAAAAAATAGAAATTTTGCCTCAGGATGCCTGACACGGGCCGTGTTGTGGGACACGGGTGACCGTGTCAGGTCGCTGCTTCACATAAATGGAATCCACGCCTTCAGGGGGCACAACACGGTCCGTGTTGTACAACACGGGTGGTCGTGTTGTGTTGCTGGTTTGTTGTGTCTTTGTCAGCTGCAGATGCCACGACACGGGCCGTGTTACACGACACGGGCACCCGTGTCACGCTTCTGAAATCTTCGCTTCCGTGCGTTTCTTCTGTATTTGGATCATTTTCGCATTGGTGCCGGATAGCCAACTAGACAGAAACCTGAAACACCTTGAAACAACAACCAAATTACACGCACCAACGGTAAAAATGATGAAAACATGGACACCTGACTTGCTTATCCTAATCAGAGAATACTGTTGAAACATAATTAAAATATTAAAAGAAAACTCATGAAAACACAAGAAACGACACTAAAACCTGCTTGGAAAGTACGACAAAAGATCACTGATCAAACTCCCCCGAACTTGAACTTTTGCTTGACCTCAAGCAATAGGCTTGCATAGCACCTAATAACCCAATCAATAGCTTAAAACCTGCGGATGAAATGATGATACTCGTACGTGAGTTTTCGTTCTAAGTCACCGGATGAATACTTTCTAGTACTTCTCTCTCAATCAAGGTATCGCACGAACACTAAACCGCAGTGTACCACGGATCTCAATCTCCCTTGTGGTAACCTCTCTAACTATGCTTTGGGCTTAGGTCTTATTTTTCGATTTTCTACCCTTTTCATTCGGACAATCAATTTTAAGGCTTTTTATGATTTTTCGTTGCATGCACAAGATTGATCAAATGTATTTTTCTTTACACCCCCTTTCTTCTTTTTTTTTCTTGTCCCTTTAGGGGCGACCTTTAGGTTCAATCGCCGTTAGGCTGAATAACCGGGTGAGGGTTACCCAACTTAGAAGGATCGATTGTCTAATTATCTTTATTCATTTTTTTCGGTGCTCTTTTTTTTTCCGATCAACCTTGCACACACACTTAGTATAGATTAAGCCTGACTGTCAGTAGAAACTATTCGGGGCATACTTCTCAGATCAAAGTACCATGGCACAAATCTACACGTTAGACTCGTTCCTTACTCAGAAGACTCAGTGTGTTCGTGCTATACCTCAACATCAAGATTTTTCTAATTTCCCCAACCGGTTTCTTTTCACTCAACTCTACATACTTTCTCCTCACTTCACTCGCAACAAAAAAACAAATACAATACGCAGCACTCATCAATTTTTCCGTCCAAGTCGGGGTGTTTTCACAACGGATTTTCAACATATTTCCAAACAAGCAACTTCAAACAACTATTGACTCAAAAGAAAAATGACACAGAGGAAAGAAAACTAGAATAATAAAACAAAACACATAAATACACAAATAAATACCCCCACACCTGAACTCAACAGTGTCCTCACGGTTGAAGAACGAGTGCAGGAGTGGACGCACTGAGATCACTGAGGTGGTTGTTGGCCGTGCAGCCGCATCTGTTGCATCCACTCATGCATTTCCCCAATGAGCTTCCCTTGGCGGAGCTGCTCCTCCCTGTCTCTTTTCTGCTCATCGCCTTTCCTTGTCTGCTCACTACGGATATAGCATATCTGATCGTGCATCCAATCCCAATCATTTTTGGTCATGCTCCACGAACCGGTCGACGAGTCACCAGGATTCGGCATAGGAGTCTCTTCTGGGATAGGGTCCTCACCAGGTTGATTATCTGCTTCACCTTCCGAACCTGCCCAAACATCAAAATTTTCTCCATCGTCTTGCATAGGACTTGCGTACAACCAGTTAGCTTGTTTGTCAATAGAAATAAAATCAGGAGCAGGTAAAGCTAACAAATGGTGATTACGGGAAACCAGGGAATAATAATCATTAAAAACTTTGATCATACCTTGGGTGGTGAGTGTAGCTAAGTCAATCTTAGTCTTACCTCCCACTGTGGGTTCCTCCATCAGTTGCGGACCGTAGCCGAAGTAGTCAGCAATCTGGGTGATCATCCCTCCAACAGAAATGTCACCAGTAGCGGCATTGGCTACCCGCTTCAGGTGATCGGCAGCAAAAGCAGCGATATTGATGAGTTCCTTGTTAGCCATGCCATAGAGCAAGTATAGCTCTCTTTGTGTGGCCACCCCGGTACTATCCCCTCGGCAGAAAAGGGAGTAGGCCAATCCCTTTTGGGCATATCGGAAACAAGGGTTGTGAATGCAAGAAGCCTTGGCCCCCTTAGCGACATATTTAGAGTTCCCTGTAATTGCTTTCCAAAATTCGCTTGCAACAAAAGTGGTGGGAGGTGCCCCAGGGCCAAAGCTCGGGAGCTTAAGAACGCGCCCCAACTCCTCGACCGATAGAGAATGGTCATTATCAAACAATCGAAACTTAAGAGTGCCAAAATACTCCTCATCCGAGCCTGTCCACCTATGACGAAGCTGAAAATCCAAAGAACTCAAAAATTCGAAGGTTATGCGCTCAAATGTCGGCGCTTCAAACTGCATAAATTCAAGCATGCCTAAAGTATGAAACATCCTATGTACCTCCATTCGCAGCCCTAAGTTATCTAAAGTTTCATTACAAATGTACCTGGCCGGAATTTAAGAATTTTATTGAGTTCGGGGGGGTATGTTATGAAAAGGGAAGGTGTTAGCACCCTTTTCATCTATAGTTATCTACAGGAGCTTAGTTGCTAGCTCACTTTGAAATGCTTTCGTACATGTTTTTGTGTTTTGTGTAAATTCAAAAATATTTTGAAAACGCCTTTGTTTCGGCAAACTTTGTAATGATTCTCGTTTCGGCGAGAATGTATGCAAAGTGTTGGTTTTGAAAATATTTCAAAGAGATGTTTGTTTTTTTAAAAGATGTTTTGAAAGTGTAAGTGTGAAGATGGTTTTATTTGTGAGCAAGCAACTACGAGTGTTCTACCTACTCAAAAAGTCTTAGTTCTTTTCCTCCTTCTTTAGATATTATTATCTTACCATTAGTTAGTAAGTAACCATATCATTGGATGTGAAGGGACGAGCGTAGGTCATATAGTCATAGAAGGCAACATTGTAAGATATCTTATAAATTTATCTTAAGGTTCTAAGATCATTTACCAAAGGCAACATCGAAGGGTCATCGAGGGACTACGATCTTGTATTCGAGGGTCTTTGCTAAAGTATTCCACATTCGAGGGACATGACTGTTTTTAATCTAAGGCAACAAGTGTGGGTTAACCTTAGAGGTGCAAGTGTGCAAAGTGTTTTTGTTTTCATGCATTTCTGTCTTGAACTAGGGTTGTCTACTTGTTGATTTTATTCATGCCATACACCACCTAATTACTAGCAATAATATGGAAAGTTATAAATTGCAGAAATTAAAAGTCCTACGCTATTACATCACTTTAGGGGATTGGTATTTACAAATTACAAATAGGGATGAAAGCAATTAAAACCTAATTACTATTACAATCATATTGAATAATTCCAAATAAAATGTACAAGGATATAAAGATAATGTAAAAGAAAAGAAAATTGTTTTTTATGGTTTTTCGTATGAAAAATGTTTTAAAGATTAACCTAATTAAGCTAATATATTTAATTACAAGAAAAAACAATTAATTTTTTATCAAAGCCTAAAATGTAAGTTAGTTAAGTTTAAGAAAAAAATAAACCTAAGTCTAAATAATTTTATTTAGAAAATAAAATTGAATGTTAATACTAATTTGGAAAACAAAAATTTAAGTATAAACAAAACTTAATTCTAAGTATTAACAAAATAAAATAAGTGTTTAAACTGAAGTATTTAATAATTTAAATATTCAAGAAAATATATTACTTTTGGTATTTTGGTTTAAGTAAAATAAATATATAAATAAAAATAAATAAAATATAAGAGAAATAAAAATAGTTGGGTTGGAGGTTAGAAAATGAAAATGGATGATGAGAAGATCAAAAATGGTTCAGACCCAAGATGTGTTTTTTTGTTTAAATCAGAAAACAGAATAAAAAAAGTGTATGAGCATGTGCATGAGAAGTAAAATGGAGGGTGAAATAGCATTATGTCTAGGGCCCAATAACAACAAACACATGTGCTGCTAGTGATCATGTGTGTGGCTTAAGTGGGGTGTGCACTGTGGAAAGCACACTTTGGCCCGTCTGATGTTGATCCAATGATCATGAATGATGGCGCATGGTAGCTAATGGTGGGGCACTGGCATGGAATTGATGACCTGTGGCCACAAGGGTGGTGACAAGTGTCACCGCCAGATTAATTGAATTAAAAAATATAACAAAACTTAAAACATAAATGGAATTTCAATCAGAAAAGAAAAATATATTTTCTCTGCCCTGAGTTCTCTCGCCTCTCTCCATCTTTGGTGCTCATTATAAATCCTTTCCTAAAATCGCCCACGGTGGCGACGACGTCGGCTGATGACGACCATCGCTCTGATCTTTATTTTTTTTACATATTTAGCTCTGTCTTCTCCTCATCTATCTTAATCCATGGTTGATTTTTGCAGATTGCAAATGATTGGGCGTAGATCTTGAAGGGGGTTTGGAAACCCTAGCGGTTCCGATTTGGTTTTTCTCGCGTGTCCTCGGTTAGATCTTTCTGTTTTCTTCTTCTTTTCTAATTTCTGAGGGGTTACGATTTTGGAAAATGATGAAGATATATATGGGTTTTGGGTTCTGTTTTCTGTATATTTGTTTGTATAACTCTTTCTCTGTGAACGAATTTTGAAAAGGATTTTGAACCTGGGGTTTGGTTTATTGAGACAAGTTTCAAGGGTTTGGTATACTGCTATGACTCTCTTTATTTTTTGTCTGTGAATAAATTTTGAAAAGGGTTTTTGTGTTGTGGTTGTGGCTCGACTTCTCTTGTTACAAGATTAATGGATATTGTTTTTTTGTTGTTGTGGTTTCCACGGTTCTGTCTCTTTTTGTGAATGAATTTGGATGGTTTTATACTGTGAACTTTGTCTTCTTTTTTATGTAAAGTTTTGACTTGTTGAAGTTGATGGGAGAGAATAACCTTTTCATGTTCTGTGGCTGTTTATTTTTCCATGAACCGTCCCTGTTGCTTGCTGGCCTTCTTTGATTTTGTACTTGTGCACTACAATGTTTGTGCTTTTGTTGTGCTATGCTATTCTAGTTTTCTATACTGGTTATTTGTGTACTTTGTGCAATATATTACCTTTTGAACTTTTTTATTTTACTGTGAACCAAACAAAAGAATTTTTTGAGATTTTGCAGTAGAGTGTTTGGCCTGTGATATGATTTTGTAAATTCTGACGTTTTATTGAAGTGAAATAACATGAGGCCCTTTGATTGTTGCGTGAAAGCATGGTGAATCTTTTGAAATTATGACTTGAAACTTCTTTTGGTTGTCTAAGTCTTTTTGTGAACCAATTCATCTTGTGATTTGAAAAAGATATTCCCCTAACCAATGATAAAATCTGAAACAAAATTGTATGAGGCTTGTATGATGCTGAGTTCTGAAATTTTGTTTTGGATTCGTTGATTTGTCTTTTTGTGAACCAACTTGTTTTGTGATTTGCAATAAGATGTTTCTAAGACAGTGATAAAACAACATTGTATGAGGATTTTGGAATTGAATTTTGATTTGTGATGCTGCTTGTTGGTCTTGATAGTGAATGCTAACTTTTGAATTTTTGTCTCTTTGGGCCTTTGAACCTGTGTCTGTTGTAACTAGGCTGTTTTGTGATGAAATTTTGTTTTGAACCTCTTTGCATTTGTTTATTGTGAGCCATGTTTATTTGTGATTTGTAATGGATAAGGCTAGGCCCTAAAATCTAATTCCATAAGCCAAACCCTAATGATGAATTTGAAATATTTTGCAAATTTCTTGTTCCCCTTTGACAGCTTACTAATAAACTATTTTTCTCTGGTTTCATGAGCTTGAAAAATGATGAAAGGAGACTATGAAGATAGAACCGGGGCAATACTTGAAATGGAGCATGAATAATGAAGAATTCTTTTGATTTGTATAGAAAAATAGGAAAATTGTAGCTTGTATTTTAAATTGTAATTGAATTTGTAAGGCATCGAGGATTTGTAATCGGTAGTGTATTCAAATTTATGCTTATAAAAATATCAATGAAACTTGCATAGTTTTGAATTCTTTGGCATGAATGAAGAAGAAAATATTTAGAATATCTTGAATTAAAAATCTTGAATGAATTATGGTGGAAATAATTATGAATGTTATTTGATAGAACTTTTGATGGTCAATGATGAATTCTTTTACCAAGCTGAATTTGAGCCATGCCATGCACTAAACGCCCTTTTGATTCATTTGAAATCTTTAGAAAACTTGAATATTATTGAATGAAGTATCCAAATCTCTCCATTTCCTCAAAACAAACCATATCTTCAAACCTTAAGCAACCAAATACTTGTATTTTCAAGCAACAATCAATTAAGAGGATAATGATGATGTTTAGAATATATGAATTATAGCTTGTAACATAACGACTATGCCTTAAGGAATCCCTTGAAAATTATGGAACTTGAGACACAGGGAAATAATGACCTAGATTGACTTAACATGTAAATCTAATGATCCCTATTTGATGGATTACTATATTTAAATGTCGCATATGAGAACCCTTGCGCAAAGATGACTTGTATGATGAAAAGAAGATAAAGCTTCATGAACACATTCAAAAGTCAAAACCCTAGTTCAATACCAAAGGACGGGAGAAACACGATTCTCTTTTGAAACACTCGCAGTCTTGAACCCTTGATGAATCAATTGACATGTCTTGCAGCCTTAGAAGCCTTTGGTAGTCTTGAATAGTTGAGAACCCTAAGAGAATGTCTTAAAGAAAAGGGAGGGAAAAGTTTGGGGTACAACAGGCACAATCTTGAGGTAAAAATTCTCGCAGTCTTTCCGAATGAAACCCCCTTGATTCTCTACCCAATCTAACGTTACAACCAACCTAAATTGAATTTTATCAACCAATTCTTGATGCCACCCAAACACAGAATGATTATGTGTACGTTGTTTGTGTGTGTGCATAGGGTCAAGGTCGAAGATGATGAGCAATCAAGTAAGTGTTTATTGTTTCATCAAAATGAAAATGATGCATGTATGAGATATGAAGGTGTGTGAAAAACAAGAAAGGGGGGTTTGAATTGGGTTTTAAATAAAAATATTTTCTTTAAAAATCCCCTTTAATCGAAAAAAGATTTTCTTCACTTATTGATAATAAAGATAAGATGCAAGAAGGAAAGAACAAGTTATGTTTATACTAGTTCACTTGAAAACTATCAAGCTAGTATAGTCCACCCGCCAAGGTGATTTTACCTTTCTCAATAAGGTCTCAATCCAATAATCACATAGGTTATTATAATGAACAAGCTAACTGCAAGTGACTCCTGTTACAACCTCTAAGACACGTTAATCTTAGACTTCTCAAGGATTCTGACCAACTGGTCCCTTAAGGCACAATCAAACAGCAATTTGAGAAAGGTTTGTTTACAATAGATTTGCTTCTACACAAGCTAATAAGTAAACAATATTTCAAGAACAATAGACTTAAGAAAATAGGAAGCTTATGAACAATCTTGAGAGAACGTGAATAGCAACCTTTCCTTTGAGTCTTTAAGCTTATTTATAGCCAATAAAATAATATATCTGTTGGAGGGTATTTCTGGAATTTATAGAAAGATGGCAACTTGATTTACGTGGGGGACAAGATTGTGCAACACATTTATCCTTCATGGTAGTGGAATGGAATAATTTGTCTGTACCATGTACTATTGTACCACGTAATGCTTATCTTCTTTTCTTCTTGACATCAGAGGCTTCTGATTACGCGTGTGTTAGAAGAAAGAAAATAACACTTGGTTCATTAGAACTTCAAGTCTTCAGAGTCTTCAGAACTTCGTCTTCAGAGTATTCAGCACTTGGTCTTCAAAGCCCTTTATCTTTCAGAAACATAAGTCTTTAGCATCTGGACTTGTTCATCAGAACTTCTGTCTTCATATCTTCAGAGCTTGATTTCTTGACCGTGTATCAGAGTCCATACTTTTGAGCCTTCTGAAGCATTTTGCTACTTTTCATAAGAACTCGTGTAGCGCAAGAGTGGAACTTGGTCTCTTCTAATGTCTTGGAAGCGTCTTTTATCAGAAGCAGAACATGTTTGTTAAATCTATAAAAAAAACATTAGAGTATCAAAATTTGTTTATACAAACATACTCATTGTTATCATCAAAACTCATAGATATAATTGCAGAACCAAATGTTGTAGTGATAAGAAGTAGAAATTAGAAGTGTAAGAAACACTTATCCTTTATATGAAACTCCCCCTAAATCTAAGACTTGGTAAAGATTGGATATCCTGGTTATGAACCATCTGAGTAAAACTCCCCCTGGTTGCAATAGATCAGATTTGTGATCTTTAGAGTCTTGATTCTTGATGTCAATTGAGATCTTGGACCCTTTTGTGTGACAAAAGCCAAATTCCATATTTCAATCCAGAGTTTGATTATGAACTCAACCTTCTCAGAGTCTGATTCCAAAAGTTATACAAAAACTTGTTTAATATTTTCAGATCTTGATTCCAACTAGAGTTCATGATTCCTGATAAAGAACACAATTCCTGATAAAGAACACAATTCTAACAGGAACATAAGTTTATCTTGGTTAAAATGTAAGTGGCTCTCCTTTAGGAGAAGTTTTTTCTAGAGAATTTGATTATAAAAATAAAAATATTACTTTAAGTTATGTACTCCCCCTTTTTGTCATAATCAAAAAGGTAATTATGTGTGAAAAATAATAAAAAAAGATGAAAATAGAGCTTCATTCAATTCAAAAGTAAAAACATTAGAAGGAAGGAAGAAAAACAAAAGAAACAGCCAAAGTCCTAAGGTTCAGAGCAAAAGGAAAAAAAATCCTAACAGCCTAGGTTCCAGAAGAGGATGGAGCTGGAGCAGATATCTTTGCCATAATCAACTGAAGCATGTTCTAAATATTCTCATTAATAACCTTCTGTTGATTGATGCTCTCTCTGGAGCTTGTTGCTCGTTTCTAATTTCACCAATTGCTTGTTCCAGACGAAAAATGGAAGGATCAGAAGATGAGACAACCAAATCTTCTTGCCTTGCTTTATCTCTTTGTTCAGCCTCTTGAGCTAATCTGGCTTCTTCACAAGCTCTAGCATCTTCCTTAGATTTCAGCCTATCTTCTTCAAGCGCTTTGGCTTTAGCTTCTCTTTGTTTTGCAGTAAAGAGTTTGAAGACTATGATTCTTTCTTTGGCTTCTTCTTTTTCTGCCACCATCTGAACTTCAACAGTTCTAGATGCTTCAGAAAAACTCTGCATCCTCTCAAATTCAGAAGACATCCACTTCTTAAAATCCTTCCAAGAATCGTCAAGTTCTTGAGGCTTAGTACTTGAGCTTGCTTCTTCTTGCAACTTTTCAACCTTCTCCTTGGCCTTGTTTCTAAACATATTAATGCATTCATCTAAGGTTTTGGGGACAAGTTTTTCATAAATTGTTAAAGCAAGTTATGGTGGAGAAGAGTTTGGTTCGGATGTTTGTTCAGATGGTTGTTGTTCAACAAGATCAAAAAGATCAAAAAAGGTGAATTATTCGGAAGTGGGGATTTAAAGAGTGTCAGAAATAGTCCTTTTAGAAAGTTCATGGTCAGATGGTGAGTGTGGATCAGAGTGGTGAGTGGGTGAGTCAAGATGGATGGTTTTTGGGTTGGAGAAAGAGATTTAAAGTAAAGTTTGGGAGCTTGGTGAATGGATGGTTTGAGAAACTGGTGGGGTGTAGTAACTTCGGATATGGGAGTGGTTATGGTTGAGGTGAATGTTTGGACTGGTTCAGATGGAATGTGAGTAATGAGAGATGGAACGGTGATTGAAGCATAAGCTTGTGTTGTTGAAGGGATTGTGGTAGTAGCAGGTTCAGATGCAGAAGTGGTGATGGTAAATGATGGAACAGAAAATGATGGAAAAGAAGATGTTTGTGCAATGGAAGTATGGGTGGATGATAATGCATTAACAATATTAGAAACAACTGCCACAACAAGTACAGAAGTAGTAGAATTACTTTTCATTTCTGGATAGGACACGAAATATATATTCCTAGAAGCTTCAGACTTATTTTTCTTCTTCTTTCTAGGTTCAGAAGCTTCTGAACTCTTCTTCCTCTTTTCTCTTGAAAGATCAACTGGAATCAGAGGGTCAGCCAACTCAGCGTATCTGAAGCTGGACATATCATGCCCTTCTTCTTCGATCGTTACTATATAAGCAGCAATGCCATCTAGAATATCTCCCCTGGTGAACAGAGGGAAGTCCTTCACAGGAAGTCTTTGTGCATAAATGATAGTAGAAGGAACGAATAGAGGATTAACATCGATTTTTTATCAACCACATATTATTCAAATTCCTTGCATTGAAGGATTCTCCAATTACAGAGGCCAAATCTTCCGTATAGTGAGCTTCTTCAACCAGGAACTTTACCAAACCACTCTCCACAAAGATATCAATCAGAAGACGTCCAAATGGAATATAATTTGGAATCTTCTTGTTAGGATCATCTATGGTTTTGGTCTTTCTGATTTTATCCCTTAAATAGTAGAATATAAGTAAAGGAAGACATATCTTCTTCTTAGCCATCATATAATACATCATGTACTTATGACGAGCATTAAAGAAATCAGATGAGCTTGCATGAGGCATGGGGTTGATACATCCCAGAATGATTTTGTGCCAAACCCTAAGCTTATCAGGAAAATCCTTACTTTTGTATTCAGTTTTCTTAGGAGAGTAATTCTTGAAGATGAATTTGTTGATAGTTTCCTTAAGAAACCTAGACTTACTATCCACTCCATAGGCCTTTTTTCCTTACAGATGCTTCATTCCCAGAAGATCCGCTATAGACTTTTCATTATGATGATTCTCTGACCTAACACATGAGAAACAATATGCAGGTTATCACAGTCAGCTTGTTTCCACAAATCCTTCACCAGAACTTCATACACGGGACCATGAAGCCTCATAAAATAGTTTCCCCAACCTTGAGTGTGCAATTCTTCCCTTAGGTCACAACTGTTGGAAGAAATATTATTGAAATAAACCAGATATTCACAGAGAACAAGTAACTCCTGTGGAAGAGTAATGCAAGAAGCATGAGCAAGCATCTTTGTAATGTGAGTTTCATCAAAGACTAGTAGGGAGGATGAAACAGTTATCGTGGGAGTAAACGAACTGGGTGGAACGGTTGAAGATGGTGATCCAGAAGTATTCAAACCTTGTTCTAACTCATTAGAAAACTTAACAAACTCTTGTTGTTATGCATTCATCATTATTGAAGTGTTTGAAGATGATAAAGTTGTTCAAAAAAAATGATGAACTTTGATGAAGAACATTGATGAAGATGATGGACACGAAGAAAAGTTGAGAGAAAGAGGGGTGTTAGGGTTTCTAAAAAGTGTGGGAGTGAAGTGAGAATGTGTGTGTTATAGTGTTTTTAGAAGAGAGAGAAAAATAAAAAAAATAAAAACAGACATAATTATTAGGAGTAATAAACGAGAGTAATAATTATGAATTTAATCAATTCCATGAAAAATGTAAATTGCTCATCGCATAGCTTAAGTAGAGTGTAATGATTAACAATAGCCAAGGGTTACACCCGTTAATCAATGTATCTAATTAAGTGACATGTTTTGATATCCTCAGAGTCTAGAAAACCAAAAGGTTTTCATTTGATCAAAGACGTTTCTGACCGAAACATCTTCTGATGACTCAGATTCTGGATAAAAGGAAAATACTTTTTGTTTAAATCAAAATCTCATTTCTTTAGACTACGACTAAACACATTTGATTCTGATGAAATCTTACTCTGTATAAAAGTCCATTTATAGATGCTTCAGAATGAACATAAATCTATCTTCAGCTAAGGTTTTTGTAAAGATATCAACCCATTGATGGTCCGTGTCTATGAATTTTAAAGATAAAATCCCTTTCTGAACATAATCTCTAATAAAATGATGTTTTATTTCTATTTGTTTACCCCTAGAGTGTAAAATATGATTTTTACTTAAAAAAATAGTAGTTATGTTGTCACAAAAGATAGGAATGTTACTCTCATAAATTTGATAGTCTTCCAAATGATTATTTATCCATAGTATCTAGTACTGCACATCGATGCTGAGATATATTATGCTTCTACTGTTGAAAATAAAATTGTTGATTACCTCTTGCTTGACCGTGAAATCAGATTCTTGCCAAGAAACTGAGAGTTTCCTAAAGTAATTTTCCTCTTCGGTCTGTCTCCAGCGTAATCTGCATCACAGAAACCAGAAAGAGTGTACTTTTATGTTTTCTCATACATTAAGCCAAGGTTAGTTGTTCCTTTCAGATACCTCATAAGTCTCTTAACAACAATTAAGTGATATTCCCTAGGATCAGATTGGAATCTAGCACATAAATGGGCACTGAATAAAATATCAGGTCTAAAAGAAGTTAGATACAAAAGAGATCCTATCATACCACGATACAACTTCTGACATACCTTTCCACTTACCTCATCTTTCTCTAGAATGCATGTTGGATGCATCAGAGTTGTTGATGGTGTGTTGTCCAACATTTTGAACTTCTTCAGAAGTTCTTTGGTATACTTACTCTGATGAATATAAGTGGCTTCTGATTGTTGACCAATTTGAATTCCTATAAAGAACTTCAGTTCTCCCATCAAACTCATCTCAAACTCGTCCTGCATCATCTTAGAAAATTCCTCGCGAATAGAGGTATTAGCATAAACAAAAATAATGTCATCAACATAAAATTTGAACTATCAGAATATCATTTTTGGATGTTTTACAGAAGAGTGTAATATCAACCTTCCCTCTGGTGAATTTATTTTCTAAAAGAAAACTACTCAATTTGTCATACCAAGCTCCAGGAGCTAGCTTTAGACCATAAAGAGATTTCTTGAATTTAAATACAAAATATAATTTCTCAGAGTGTTCAAATCAAGAAGGTTGTTTAACGTACACTTCTTCTGAAATATAACCATTTAGAAATGTACTCTTAATACCCATCTAATAATGGATGACGTTATGATTAACAGAAAAGGAAATTAATAAATGAATTGCTTCTAACCTGACAGCTGGTGAAAAGGTTGTTGTATAGTATATTTCTTCTTGCTGACTATAACCTTGTGCAACCAGTCGTGCTTTGTTTCTGACAACTTCGCCCTTCTTGTTGAGTTTGTTTCTATACACCCATCTGGTTCTGATAGCATGGACACCTTTAGGTTTCTGAACAAGAACACATACATCATTCTTTAAGAATTGGTTCAGTTCTTCTTCCATTTCAAGAATCCAACCTTGGTATAGGAGATCTTCATCAATAGATGTTGGCTCAACCAGAGACCCCAAACCAAGAAGCACCTCTTCATAAGGTTTGAAGACTGACCTGGTTTTGCATGAAGCGTCTTTGTCTCCCAAAATTAAATCTTCAGGGTGATAGATTGCAGTTCTGCTTCTCCTTTCTTGTGGAAGATCATAAGGGGAAGCAAAACTATCAGAAGTAGGAACTTCTAATTCTCTGACTTCTTGTTCCTTCTCCTTAGGCTCCAAGAATGTTATCTCCACATCTACAAGCTTTTCAACTAGCTTTGACATTTCAAAGTAAATCTTATCATCGAATATGACATGAATTGATTCTTCCATAATTCGTGATTCTGTGTTATAGACTCTGTAGCCTTTTGAGAATTTAGAATATTCTAACAACAAACACTTGTGTGCTTTGGAATGTAAAGTCATGCTTCATCAAGTTTATGTATTGATGATTATAAACATCATGATCAAGGCAAAAGGCATTATCAAAAAGAAGAAGAAAAAGTATCTACTCAAAATGGATTTTTTGCTTGCATGCTAAGTTAATCCTAAAGAATACTTTGGTATTTGATCTTCATTATGGTACAAGACTTCAATTCCATATAGTATGTTACTATAGTGCTCAAAATATGTCTAACATTATGCATACATGTTTCGTGGTTTTTACTATCACTAGAATTGCATTTACAAGTCATTAAAAAGGTCATTTCACTTTTTCATATAGTGGTAACCAGTTATAGGTTTCTGGTAACCGGTTACAGGCTTCAGTATTTCAAATATTTTAACGTTACCTGCACTGGGTAACCGGTTACTGCTGAAACGAATATGAAAAATAAGACTATTTTGAATATTGCTTGTTTGTTGCATTTATCCATAAACCATGTCACTTCTACATTCATTTTGAACCTTTTGAAAGGGTGCAATACATGTATATAATTCAAATATTTCTAAAGTACACACACACACACACACACACGCACACACACACACACACACACACACACACACACACACACACACACACACACACACACACACACACACAATAACAGCAATCACAACATACAATTCAATCTTTTGTTTCTCATTTTCAAACAAGTGCATTAATTAATATTTTGATCTTGCATGAAACTTTTACTATTACATTTTCAAATACATCATTAGAAAATTTCCATCATATACATTAAGCACTTGGGTAATATATTCATTGAATTGTTGTATTGACATTGATTATCAACTTTCATATCTAATTTAAGAATTTGTTTCTAATCATTTTTTCAAAGTGATTGTGGTGTAACCTTGTTGTCCAGGATTGTTGGAAGCAAGAGAGTATTAAAGGAGGATTGTTCTCTTTTTACTTTGTATTGGTTACCTTGTTTTAGGGATTGTTGGAAACAAGTGTGTGCATTGAAGAGGATTGTTCTTCTTGCACTTAGTGTTCAAGATCTTAAAGGATTTAAGAGCCTTTGATCTCCCTACAGATTAGATAGTAAGGCATCACCTTTGGTGTGATTAGGCTTGTACAATCATTCTAAAATATAGTGAAATCTCTTCCGTGTTGGAAAGGGGATTATAGTACTCTCAGAATGTGAGGGGAACCAGGATATATCTGGTGTTATTTGTTTTTCTACATTTTATCGCTTTCATGACTTAACCAAAAACCAGAAAAGAAAGACCAAATATTCATAAAACTGGAAATATTTTTTAAAGTCCTAATTCACCCCCCCCCCTCTTAAGCACACTCTTATACTTACATTCGGCATCAGAGTGAGTTATAGGTGATCTGTTCCTAAAGATCCAGAATGGCTTTCGCAAATCAAAATCCAGTTTTTAAAGATGGTGGTAGAAATGACATGCCTCCATTGTTTTGTGGTGAATACTTTGATTTTTGGAAAATACGTATGGATGCCGTCTAAAATGGTCCATTTTTTCCTACAAATGTTGTCAATGGTGTTGGAACATCAAAGCCTTAAACATCATGGGATGACGATGATAAGGAAAAGGTCCTTTATGATAAGAAAACAATCAATCTTCTTCAAGGTTCACTTTGCATGGATGAATTCTTTCGTGTTTTTGCATGCACAACCACAAAGAAAATTTGGGATACTTTGGTTGAAACTCGTGAAGGAACCGTTAAAGTTAAGAGGTCAAGATTGAATACTTTAAGCCAAGAGTATGAACTTTTCAGAATGCAGCCCTGGGAGACAATTCTCGACTTGTAAAAGAGATTCGTTCATCTTACAAACTATTTGATGGCACTCATTAAGACTTTTACTAATGGTAAATTAAATCTTAAAGTGCTTAGATCATTGTCCAGGGAATGGCAACCAAAAGTGACAGCTATATCAGAAAATAAAATCCTTTAAAAGATGACATCCGCGGAATTGTTTGACAAACTTCAAGAACATGAAATCGAACTTGGAAGTCTAGAACAACATAAGATTCAAGATGAGGATTCCAAAGGCATTGAATTGAAAGTTATCTCAAGGGAAGAACTTGACAAAGACGATTCAGAGAAACTCATGCATCTTGTAAAAAGGCTGGTAATTTTTTATCCAATAATGATAAATCTTTCCACTTTACAAAAAGCGAGAAACTTTTCATAAAGAAAGAAGGCTCTTCGTCACTACACAATGTCAAATGCTATGAATATGGAAAAGGGGGACACGCAAAGATGAAGTGCCCAAATCTGTCCAAGAGAAATGCTTACTAGGGAAGAAAATTCTCAAAATCCAAAAGGGATTACACTGAAGAAAGTAATAGAAGTTCATCATCTGATTCGGAAAGCGACAAATATGTAAATCTTGCGTTTATGGCATTACAATATTCTGATGGTGAGAAGGAAGAAAAGGTTACTGATGAGTGCTAAGTTGTTGTGAATTTGAGTGTGAATAATTATCACTCATCGGCTTAATTCATTTTCTTTTTATCAATAAACCCCAACTTTAGTGTATACTCGGTATAATTTATGTTATAGTGTATTTATTACATTATTATATACATATTATTGAGTTTAATTGATTTTATCTCATTTTTGTAGGTATCCAAGCATTGATATTTAGGCATTATCGGATATAACATTGAATAAGCTTTCCAACGCTTCTGACCGGATGCAAATCGGAGTTATGATTCAAAAGTTATGGCGGAAACAATGCAAAATGATGTGCTGGTTTTTCAACTTTCTATCACCCGTCGCCGGATGATGCTTTTGGTCGTCGGGAAACGCTAGGCAAGTCGTAGCATGGTAAAAATGTTGCTTTAGTCACCAGGCAACGCTTTTTGGTCGCCGGGAAACGCTTTTTGGTCGTCAGGCGATGCTGGACAATCATAAATGCATATTTAGGTGTAAAAAAATATTATTTGGGTATGGTTTTGGGGATTTTTGACCCCAACTCCATCATCCTTCATTTTTTGATAGTTAGAGCTTAGAAAACAACAATGAAGCTTGCATACGAATGATCCGGGGTGGATTGTTCTTCAATCGGCACTGACAAACTGGTGGGTTTGTTGTTCATTTCTCTTCTTCTTTGTGTATTCTTTATGTGTTGAGTTGTATATGTATTTACTTTGAACTCGTGTATATTTTTCTCCCATGGCATTATATTAAACTTGCTTTATAAATCTTTGTTGATTTTTGTCTTGAATGTTTCCTATGTGCTAGGGATTTGAGTTGTTATAGACATATATTGCTTAGATTCTTATCTAGGATTATTATCTGTTAGGTTCTGAACTCTAGAGATAGATTTAGAGTTGTCATCTACTTGAGTATCAGAGCTTAATGCCTCTGTGTGGTTGTGTTGTGCTGAGAGATCGTCAGAGTGATTACATAGTTGTCTTATGTGTTGTTGAGGAGGTAGAGAGATCATTTTCTTGGTGATACATTCGGTCTCTCAATTTGGGTTAGAAATGACTTAGGTTGTGAGTGATACATAGTAACATTGATGAGTATTGTTAGGTTAAATGTAACTGGTCGGGAGATTTAAGTCTGTGATAAGTAGATTATATGCAGGCTTGATAAGTTCTTCCTTAGTTTTTACATTTGTTTACATTTATTTTCTGTTGATAACATTTTCTTTACAAACCAATTATAACCAAACTCATAAACACGAGAATTTGTCGAATGATAATTGAATAACCAATCTCTGTGGACACGATAAATTCCCAGATAAATATGTCCAAAACTTTTGTTGCTTGCCGATATACCGCTTCCAACAGTTACTAAATTTTTATCCTAAGAAAAGAGTCGCTAAAAAGAAAACTTATGTTACAAGCAACTTTCTTCCTACTTGTTTATATTGTGGTATTATTGGTCACACACATAATGTTTGTCATGCATGAAATTTTAATGTTACTAGTGATAATTATGTGTGGATCAAGAAATGAACTAACCATGAAGGACCCAAATCACTTTGGGTACCTAGCAAAACTTAACTTGTTTTGTAGGTTTGCTTGAATACCACTTCAAAATCTTTGATATCTTAATAAGTGGTTGATCCAAGCATATGATGGGAGGTATAAGAAAATTTTGAAATCTAATAGGCCAAGTGATGTGTCACATATGAGGACAACATCAAATAAAAGATTCTTGGCAAGGAAAAGATAAGCACTGACTTTCATATCCGATGAAGAAGTACTTCATAATGAAGGATTAAGAAAAACATTTCTAAAGGATAAGTCAACTAATATCATGTTATTCTTATATTTTAATTATGATATTATTTTGTTCTCTTTCCCTTCCTTTTTGCTAATGACAAAGGGGAGAAGATATATGTATGCTTTGTCTCTATCTCTTGAAGAAATTGTCAACATACTCTATTGATCAAGGAGAAGCATTAATCAATTGGGAGTTATCATTAATAGGGGGCATATTTCATTTTCAAGCGATCCAAAGCATTTCACATAACAAGTGTTTGTCATCATCAAAAATGGGGAGAATGTAAAGTTATGCTTTAGAAAGTTTATGTTTTGATGATTACAAACATCATGATCAAGGAAAAAGGCATTATCAAAAAGAAGAAGAAAAAGTATCTACTCAAAATGGACTTTTGGCTTGCATGCTAAGTTACTCCTAAAGAAGACTTTGGTATTTGATCTTCGTTATGGTAAAAGACTCCAATTCGGTATAGTATATTACTATAGTGCTCAAAATATGTCTAACATTATGCATACATGTTTCATGGTTTTTAATATCACTAGAATTGCATTTCCAAGTCATTAAAAAGGTTATTTCACTTTTTCATACAGTGGTAACCGGTTACAGGTTTCTGGTAACCGGTTACAAGCTTCAATATTTCAAATATTTTAACATTACTTGTACTGGGTAACTGGTTACTGCATTCTAGTAACCGGTTACCGTTGAAACGAATTTGAAAAATAAGACTGTTTTGAATGTTGTTTGTTTGTTGCATTTGTTCATGAACTATTTCATTTCTACATTCAGTTAGAACCTTTTGAAAGGGGGAAATACATGTATATAATTCAAATGGTTTTGAAGTCGAGACACACACACTGTGATACGGTGGGAGAATTGACTTGGGATGTTTTGCGTTTGATCGCAATTATTGCAAATAGAAAGAGTCGCTGCCGACTTTTCTTTTATCCAATGAAGGAAAGGGTGAAAAGAACAGGAAAGACCTTTGAGATTATTTTCTTGAGTTCGGGGGGGTAGATTATGAAAAGGGGAGGTATTAGCACCCTTTTCATCCATAGTTATCTATGGGCTCTTAGTTTCTTGCTAGATCATTTCTTTTGTTTGAAAGTATGCTTTGTGGTATAGTTTTGAAAGTATTTTGAAAAGCGCCTTCGTTTAGGAAAACTTTGTAATGATTCTTGTCTCTATAAGAATGTACACAAAGTGTTGAACTTTTTTTGAAAATATTTCAATGGAAAGTGTTGGTGTATTTGAAAAAAAGTGTTTGTGTTTTGAAGATGAGCAAGCAACTAGTAACATTCTACCTTACTCAAAAGTATTTTGTTCATTCCTCTCTTCCTTTGATATTGCTATCTTACCATTGATTGGTAAGAAGCATTATCTTTGGATGTAAAAGGGACGGGTATGGGTCATCGTATAGCCATGATAGAAATGTTGTGAGATATCTTAGCATTTATTTTGAGAGACTAAGATCATTTGTAAGGCAACATTCGAAGCGTCATCGAGGGACTATGATCTTGTATTTTTGACTGTTTTTGCTAAGACATCTCACATGCATAACATGACTATTATTCATAAGGCAATAAGTGGAGTTAACCTTAGAGGTGCATGTGTGAAAAGTGTGTTTGATTTCATGCATTTTTGTCTTTTGATCAGGGTGGTCTACTTGTTGATTTTATCTTGCCATACACCCTAATTACTAGCATTTTGTATAAATTCAAAAGTGAAGAAAGATAAAATCCTACACTATTATAACCATATTGAATTGCATGAAAATATAAAGGCAAAAATAAGGTAAAAGCAAAAAAAATGGATCTTTCGATTTAGGGCAGCAAACCCTTCAATTCTACACTTTCTGGCTCTCTTCGATCTTGCCTGAAAAGGGGTGAAGGCATGGCTTTTGATTGGGGCCTAGAGGCCAACATGTTGTGTCTTTCGATTCTGGTATGGAGGCTAGCATGTTGTGTCTTTCGATTGGGGTCTGGAGGCCAGCATGTTGTGTCTTTCGTTTGGGGCCTGGAGGCCAGTATGTTGTGCCATTCGTTTGGGGCCTGGAGGCCAGCATGTTGTGCCTTATGGCTGCCTCTTTCGTTTGTCCTGAAGGTTAGTATGGAAGCTAGAGGCTTCATTTCTAACTTTCTGTCTCTTGTTTCTTTCGTTTGAGTTTGAATAGCAACATGTTCCAAGGCCATGCCAACATCAACTTAAGGCTAGATTAGTGCTTAAAAACATGTTTAAATGTACAAAGAGCAAAAGCCAAGAATATTGTTAACCATGACACCCATTAAAAGAGTGTAAACTAAAAGAAGAAAATAGTATGTACATGTTTGAAACGAAAAGAAAACTTATTTACATGCTATGCTGGAAACGAATGGTCAAAGGTTAAGAATGACGTACCTTGCTGGAGCCTGGAACGTGTGCTAGACTTTGAAGTGGTTGCCTTGAATGCCTATGGATTCAAAGGAAAATACCAAGGGTGGGCCTTTGACACTGGATTCGAAAGAGCAAAACAAGTGAAATGTCCTTCTTTACTGGATTCGAAGGATAATAAGATGTAAGGATTTTTTTTCAGATTTGAGAGGGACAAGCACTTAGACTCTGGGTTTGGATTTGCAAAAGTGTTTAAGTGTTTGAGAATTTTATGGTGTGTAAGAATTTTGGAGATACGTTCCCCTCTTTTCTCTTATTTTTCTTTCCCATGTGCAAATGAACTCTCTATTTATAGAGGAAAAATTTGAAATGTTTGGGAGTAAAAATAATAAAATAAAGGCCCAGCTGGAAAGTAAGCATCCACTTGTGTCATGATAGCAAGATGGATAGTTTAGATGGATTTCTTCCTTAGAAGGAAAATAGGCGCAAGGCTCAAGAAAAACTTTTTCTAAAAAGTAGTATTATACTATTAAGGGCATGTGGCGTTGGACAACAAATGGGTAAAATCCTATTTCAACTTGCATAAACAAGTAAATATAGAGTGAGTCATAGGTTTGAGAACCGAAAAGGGGAAACACGTAGCCTAGCATATGGGTCTAATGCTCAACTTGATCTTCTGAGTCGAATCCTCCCTCTTTCTACACCTTTCTACCAGAACCTTCAACAACCATTTCTTTTTTCAAATTAAAGTGTCATTCTAATGGCTCATGTAGATGTCCTTTGAAGGGGCCAAATTAGTGCCTTTCGACCAGACCCTTCATGGGTTCCTTCGAATGGTCCAAATGCAGGCTCTTGGGATGAGTCAACAATGCATGTCATTTGATTGGGGCATCCAGACATGCTTGGAAAGCCCTTCGAATGCACCACCATGGCACTTTTTTCGCGTGAGACAAAGACATATTGCAGAATTTGTGTGTTGAAGGAATCCTTTTCCAAGGGAGATATTGCCTGCTTAAATTTGCCTGCAAATGGGGCCATATGGCAAAAAGAAAGAGGGTATGTAGGAGGTTCCTGCATTTGACCTTATGAAAATATGTTCAAATGGAAGCTTGAAAAAGGGGAGGCACATGCCCAAACAAAAGGTGTGACCAGTAGCTTGTACTGAAGGAACCACATGCCCAAATGAAAGGCGCATGTAGGAGGCTAAAATGTCCAGATCCGAAAGAGGAATATAGGAGGCAAAAAGTGCAAATCGAAGGATGCTAAAAGGAGGCCTTTTACCTTGGAATCGAAGGAGACTACAGGGGGATTTGTGCCTTGTGAATCTAAACCAACGTGCCATAGGCTCACGCCCAGTCGATGGATACAAGCCAAACTTGCATCGAAAGAGGCCAGAAGGCTAATCGAATGAGCTGAATCGAAGAACACTTGTTTTTCTCCAAATTTTGTCGAAATATTATTTTTATTTGTTTTCTCCCTTTTTGACAGTTTCCTTTTAATCTTGGTACTGGAAAATCCCAATGTACTTGTGCAAGCTTGAACCTTGAGAATGCTTGTGAGAAAGGCCTTGAAAAATGAGAGGGCAAATTTTTGGGTACAACAGTTGCCCCTGTTCAATCTTCTTAAACCTGAAGAGTTAGATTGACAAGCCTTCCATTCGTGACTTGAAGGTGGAAGATGATTGAACACTAAAGTGCCCAAAAATTTGTACTCTATGATATGTTAGATGATTGTATAGGGAATGGGCTTAAATATGCCATTTGAATGGATGATGGATGGTATCAGGATAAATCTTTTGGTTAATTTATACTGAAATGGTAGATGTCTCTTTGCCTATTGATTTTCCTGCAAGGAAAAAGGATTAGTTGCATGCAGATGTATGTATGGCGTAATGATGTTCTCAAAATAAATGGGATTATGTTGTATGCATTTATCATGTATGTGTTATGGTTTATGAATGTGATGCATTCATTGCAGCGTGTCTTTGTCTAGGAAAATAAATCCTTGACAACATGCTGGGGAGCCTTAGGAGGCTGAGACTTGAACTATTGTTTAGACTGTTTCCGATGGGAATTTATATTATGTTGTTTGAGGAGAAACTCCGCTGGGGAATACTGGATTGTTTAAGGAGACTCTGTGGAGAGTGTTGATCTCGGCTTGGGGAAAAGATTTTAGGAGTTTTGATTGTTCAATACTCTTACTAGGGAATTATTCCTGACTGGAGAGCATCGAAAGTTAGTTATTATCTGGTCGAAATCAAGGCTTGGCCATAATTTGTTGGGGATAATGAAGTTGACTGCTATCTGGTCATATTCCAGGCTTCACAGTGACTTGCAGGGGAAGATCTGAATTAACTGTTATCTGGTCGAAATCCAGGCTTCGCAAAAAATTGCTTGAAGTTGAACTGTTATCTGGTCGGGTTCCAAGCTTCACAGTGACTTACTGGGGAAGATTAAATTAATTGTTATTTGGCCGGATTCCAGGCTTCACAGGAAATTTCTTGGGAGGATGAAGTTAAATTGTTATCTGGTCGGGTTTCAGGCTTTGCAACAACTTACTAACATTAAACGGATATCTGGTTGGACTCCAGGTTTCACAAATTTTTGAGGTGGATGAAGCTCATTACTATCTGGTCGGACTCCGGGATTCACAATAACTTGCTTGAATAGATGAAGTTGAACTAATATCTGGTCGGGTCCAGGATTCACAGTAACTTGTTGGGGTAAAGGCAAACTCTACTGGGGAAAAGAAGTTAAACCCTTGTCTGGTTGAGTCCGAGTTTTTCAATATCTCGAAGAGTTAAACTAATATCTGGTCGGGTATAGGCTTCATAGTGTCTTTCAGAAGTTAACTATTATCTGGTCGGATCCAGGCTTCATAGTATCTAAAAATTGAACTATTATCTGGTCGGTTCCAGGCTTCATAGTATTTGAGAAGTTACACTACTATCTGGTCCAGTCCAGGCTTCATAGTGACTGAAGGTTGAACTATTATTTGTTCGGGTCCAGGCTTCATAGTATTTTGAGAAGTTACACTATTATCTGGTTGGATCCAGGCTTCATAGCGACTGAAAGTTGTACTATTATCTGGTCGGGTCCAGGCTTCATAGTAACTTGTTTGAAAGAATGAAGTTGATTGTTATCTGGTCGAGCTCCAGTCTTCACAACAACTTTAGGAGATAACAATGACTTTGTTGGTGACTTCACTGGGGATCAGGGGTTGTGGTCCTCTGATTTTTAATAGTTTGAGAGGCAAACCTAAGCTGGAGAGGATGGACTCAGCCGAGGAAAACCGACTTAGCTGGGGAAATAAACCCTATTGAGGAATATTTGATGAACAAATGACAAGGTGAGTTCTTTTAGGACTAACTCAGCCGGGGAGAGGGTTGTCAAGAGATTGAGACTCTGGCTGGGGACTACCCTATGAAAAGGACATTGTGGGGATAATGTTAACTGAATAACTCTGGGGACATCCCAAATGCATAAAGAGATGCTTGTTGCTGCTTGGCAGGACACATGTGCTAAATAGTTTTAAATATGTCCACATGCATATGTTCGTTCAATTTTAATCATTGGACATCTTTGCATTCAAAACACAAAATAGAAAGTTTGCACTTCAAAGTATATTTGTATTGATATTTTGCCCATGAATAGGCGTTTTTGTACAAAGAGACAGAGATCCTAGTAAGAGGAAATCGTCGAAAGGAAAACAAAATTGAAAACAAAGATAATAGCCATGTGGAAGTGATCCTATTGCGTTCCAACTCTAATATTTCCCCAATGTCTTCAAATGTCCCTTGCCATCGGCAGAAGTTGGTTGGATTGATCTTGAACCGTTTGAACTTGGACCTTGGTAATAAAGTTGATTGTGGTGATTCCATAGAGACATAGTCATACGCTTTCAATCCTTAATTTTTTCCTGGACCTCCTTTTCGGGTTTTCAGCCCACCAGGATACCCATTTTTGCCCAAGTCGCCCTTTTGGATTTTCAACTTGCCGGGTGTACAATATTTTGCATATATCCCTAATTTTTGCCCAAACCTTTGGTTTACTGGGATGCCCTTATCTTTCCTAGGTGTGTCAACCTAGAGGGTCTCTTATGCATAGTATTTTTTAAATATGTCTGCGTTCAGAAGATGTGGGAAATCTTCACCGTCCATGGTAGTCAGCATCATGGCACCACCAGAGAAAACTTTCTTGATAACAAATGGCCCTTCGTAAGTGGGAGTCCATTTGCCCCTAGGGTCGCCTTGTGGAAGAATGATGCGCTTTATTACCAAGTCACCATATTGATATACTCGAGGCCTGATCTTTTTGTTGAAAGCCTTGATCATACACTTTTGGTACATCTGACCATGACAAACGGCAGTCAGTCGATTTTCATCGATCAAGTTCAATTGATCCAATATTGTCTGAATACATTCGTCTTCACTTAAGCCTGCTTCATTCGTAATCCTTAAAGAGGGAATCTGAACTTCCACTGGCAGAAAAACTTCCATGCCATAGACCAAAGAAAAGGGAGTTGCTCTAGTTGATGTCTGAGCTGAAGTACGGTAGCCATGAAGAGCAAACGGTAGCATCTCATGCCAGTCTTCGTAGGTAACTACCATCTTCTTCATAATATTCTTAATGTTTTTGTTGACTGCTTCCACTGCTCCATTCATTTTAGGTCTATTAGGAGAAGAGTTGTGATGCCTGATTTTAAACTGAGTGCAAAGTTCGGTAATCATAACATTGTTAAGATTGGTCTCGTTGTCAGTGATGATCCTTTTGGGGACACCATAGTGTTGTACCCCAAAATTTTCCCTCTTATTTTATCAAGATTTCCCCTCACAAGACTCTTTGGACTCTAGACAGAATTAGGGTTTGCTCTGCTCAAGACCTCTCCTTGCATTGTTGACTTGAAATTAGGGTTTGAGTTTGCACAGGGATTTTTGGACTTCCAATGCCTAAAGTGACTTTCATACTTCATGTTGGACCTATAATATTTCCCATACCAAGTTTCAAGATTTGAATCAAATTTTTGCCCAGTCAATTGGACAGTTGACCTAGAAATCAGCTGTATAGGGGAAAAAGTCAATTCTGGTCAATTTATAGTCAAACCTCATAATTTTTTATCCACATCAACATTCTAGGCTCCTATGTACCATTTTATCAAGTTTGTATCACAACTCCTCAAGAAATTTGATCAGATCATCAAAAGGGCAAAATGGTCATTTTTAGGGTTTTGACTGCAAAAGGGCAATTTCTGATTTTTAACCTAGCCAATGGCAAATTGGGTTCAATAATGTATTCAAGGACTCAATGGAATCATTTTGACCTAATCACAAGGTTCAAAAGATCTCAAATGCATTGGATTGACAGATGAATTTTCCAGTCAATTGATCAAAAACCAACTGTACACTGAAAAGTCAAACTTTGACTTTTTGGTCAAAATCAAGTGCCAAGGGTCATTTTTCATCAAGATGTGTCAAAACATGAAACTTGTTCACCAAGAAACCTAATTTTGGAAATTAGGGTTTAAGATTGAAAAATTTCATAACTTAGAAATTTTCTAAGTTATGAAATTTTCTTATTTTTTTCCCAACTTTTCCCAACATTTTCACCATGATGCAATTGGATTCAAACAAAACTTCCAACACGAAAGTTGTAGTCCTCCACAAAATCTACAAATTTGATTCACAAAGATTTCCCAAAAGATGCTTGGATCTCAAGTTATCATTTTGTGAACAAGGGTCCATGAAACTTTTAACTTAGTGAAATTTTGCCCTAGTTTAGGCAGGATTTTGACCTATCTTCATGGAAATATTTCACATAGTTCCAAGTGGAATCTCAAAATTAATTTCAAATATGGATTGTAGATAATTTTAAAAGCTTTCCAAAATGTCCAAGAACTCTCCAAAATCATTTGTGGTTAGGGTGAATCGAAGGAAAGAAAATGGCCATTTCTCACTTTTGTCCATGGCATTTTTCATGTTGCTACAAGTTGAAAATTTTGTCCAACCATGCTTGTACTTGAATTACAGGTCCTTAAACCCTTCCACACTCAAAAATTGAATTCAAATACAATGGATTAAGGCTTTGTCCTGAGCTTTAGAAGATTACACATTGAATTAATCTATTTTTTGGCAAAAAGGCAACAATGCCATTTACATAAAGCACAACTTTTGCAATTTTGTTTGTCTTGAGCATTGGACTTAATCTTTTGCAGAAAACCACATCCACAAAGATCAGGGAAAGTAAACCAACTATCAGCATGCTTGGAGCTAGCCTGTACAGGCCATAGCATTGTCAAAATCACCATTTCTTCAAAAACAAGTCAACTTGCAAAAAACCACATAACTCTTGTATCTGTTATAACCAAGACTGGTAACCATTTAAAACAAGTTTTACATATCACACTAAGCCAGAAACACGAGCTAGCAAGTCCTCAAACGTTCCAAAACACCAAAACACAGGTTCTTGTCAAAACAGGGCAGGTTCTGCATTTTGATTTCCAAATCACAATCCACTCATGCGTTTTGCTTGCAACCAGTTCCAACACACTCCATAAAACATACCTAAGCTATCCGAACCATTCCCAAGTCACCGTAACTCCATTTACACACTTCACCATTTTCAAATTCTGACTTTGCAGGTTGAGTTCTACAAGCATATTCAAGCTATTTCAAAGCAGGCTAAGCATTGGGAAAGCTCAAAGGAACTTCAAGCAAGCTCACAAGTATCTCAGGCCTCACTCGCAACCCCTACATTGCCATACTCGAGCTTGACTGAAATAGGTAAAGTTCAAACTTTTATCTCTCTATTTAGGAATCATTAGGCTTAGGTTTGTGAATAAAAAATGTAGTCCTCATTGCCCTTGAGTTGTACATATGCATATAATTCATTTAAGTTAACTAAGCTGGGAGAATTTGAATGATGAACTTTCTGAAAAAACTAGGTTAGAAATTATGGCCAGAGAAATTCTCTTTGGTCTCTGAGAGTTAGCTTAAGTTTTTTACATGGTTAGAATCGTGTGATCATGCTCTATAACTTTCATGTTGCAAGTTTTTGTTTTTGAGCACGTATGCAGGATTTCCAAGTTTGAACAGGGCGCGTGTTTTTGTTTGATCAGAGGTTAGAGATGAAGTGGAAATGGGTTGGGCCTGACTTGGCTTTGTTTTTGACACCCCCCATCCTACTTTCTGCACCCCATTGGCCCATTTGATTATTTTTTGCATATTTTTCTATTTTCTTTTACATTTCTGACTTTTATTATTTTTTCTAAATATTAAAAATCCCTAAAAATATTTTCTTAAATTTTCACATTTTATTTTATTATTTTTATTATTTTTTAGACATAGAAATAGTTTGTTTAAATAACATACTTTTATTTTCTTAAAATAAAAACTTGTAAATACTATAAAAATATTATTTATTTTTATTTTTATTATTTATACACTTAGATAATATTTTCTCACACATTTTTATTTTTTAATATTTTTTATATTTTTTTTTATTTTCTTTATACATAAATGAATAAATAAACAATATAATATATATATTTTCTTAAAACAAAAATTAGGGTTTTCACCCTTTCCAAAAATAATCTTTTATTTTCCCTATTTTTAGGACATTAAATAATTTATTTTACATACATAAAATAAAATACAAAAACATTGTGCATATTTATATTTAATTGTCCATTTAAATATTTGTCTATTTATTTATTTGCACAATGAGTTCAATTTGGTTGTAATAATTTTAGGGTTTTTATTTTGTGCAAAATATCCCCTATTCAAAATTGTATCCCCCTCCCCATATCAATGTTGTAATAGTTGTAGATTTACTTTTACGCAATTTATTGCTTTAATATGCATGATAGTAAAAATTAGGTTTTGTATGATAACCAAAAATCAAACAAATAGTTAGACCTAATACAAGACAAAAATGCATGAAAAATAATAACACAATGCAAACAAGCACCCCTAGGGTTTCATCCACTTGTTGCCTTTAAAATGGCCATGGTATGCATGCTAGGTATCTTGGAAAAACAAAACAAAAACAAAAGATCATAGTCCCTCGATGACGCTAGCTTGGTTGCCTATACAAAATGATCTAGTCCCTCAAACAAAAACTTGCTAAAGATACTTAGCACAATTGCTATCATGGTCATACGATGACCCACGCCTGTCCCGTTTAACATCCAAACACAAGGTTTTTACCAAATACAATGGTAAAACAACAATGTCAAAGGGTTAAAAATGTGTAGGAAAGACTTTTGAGTAGGTAGGTAGATGCTCCTAGTTACTTGATCAAACTTGCAAACATCCTTGCTATTTTCAAAAACACATCACAACACAATTTCAAAACATTTCCCAAAACAAACTTTCAAACATTGAAACATTTTTCAAAAGACAAACACCTTTGTATACATTCAAACAAGAATCATTACAAAGGTTGCCTAGACAAAGGCCTCTTTTCAAAATACTTTCAAAACCACACACAAAAGCACCATTTCAAACAATTGAAAAGCAAAAGCAAGTGATCTAAAACAAGTAACTAAGAGCCCATGGAAAACCATAGATGAAAAGGGTGCTAGCACCTTCCCTTTTCATAATCTACCCCCCGAACCCAAAAACAATCTCAAAGGTCTTTCCTGTGCTTTTTTACCTTTCCTTTTGGATAAAATAAAAGCCGGTGGCGACTCTTGCTAAACCGAAACATTTGCGAACACAAACGCAAAACCTCAAGTCAGTTGTCCCACCGCATCCTAGAACTGGCGACTCTGCTGGGGAAAAATCTAAAAGTGGGGTTACCTTAGGGTTTTAGATCACCTTTACATGCTTATATTAATTGACTTGATTGCTTTATATTTGGTTCTATTTTTTGGGTTTGAATCCTCTACCCGGATTTTGGAAACATTCATAGGTAAATAGCAATACGTTATGGAAACTGTGCGGGGTATACCGACATGGTTGAAGCAATATCTATATTAGTGCAACATATTTGTGGGTACCGGTAGCCTTTGAGTTAATCAAAGAGAATACGGGGCCGCTGAGTGATGTCATAAAGCACTAATGGACTTTTAGAACCTTTACTTGACCAACTTGGCCTTTTTAGGGGTAGTGAGATGACCGGCTTTGGTGCAGTCCAAAGTTGGTAGATACTCGATACTACACTCATTAAGGGTTGTTTTCTTGGAATATTTCGGTCGCCAGTAAAATGGCTAAACTGAAACAATGAACACAGAAAATAATCCAGTGATATTGAGCTCCTTAGAACCCGATTATTATTTATAGGACAGGTTGAGCTAACTAAACTTAAAGAGGGTACTTACCTATGAAACCCCATGCAAGCCTGAAACTAGGATCTTGTGTGATTTGTTTGTACATATATACTTGTGCATAACATCATAAACATCATGAAGCATCATATTCATCCACTAACCATTTCAAGGATTTGGTTCTTCATCTTTGTTCCTGTTTTGTAGGTAATGGATTCACTTCGCATGAAAACAATCCAAGTCAACCTTGTGATAATTCCTCCTTAATTCAAGCAACTTGCTTCTAGGATTCCTGAGAATTCTCCATTCACCGAGAGGCATGGTCGTCTTCTCAACTTAGTCAACACCAACAGAGGAAGACATGGTGAAAGTTCTCTTCTAGTTCTTTGACCCCCTACACCACTACTTCGCATTTCCTAACTACCAACTTGTGCCTACTTTGGAGGATTCCTATTTTCTCAACGGTACGGAAAGAGATCCAAAGCCTGAAGATGTTGCTCAAGCCCTACACTTGCAACCATCTGATATCATAGGTCATTGGGAAACCAGAAGTGGTGTCAAGGGTTTTTTGTCAAAGTTTATGTTTGAGAAGGCCCAAAGCTGCTGGAATTCATTGGACTTACAAGCTTTTGAGGAGATTGTAGCTCTTCTCATCTATGGGTTGGTCTTATTCCCAAATCCTGACCAGCTTATAGATGTCAGTGCTGTCAAAATTTTCATGGCTCGCAACCCGGTGCCTACATTGCTTGGGGATATCCTCCACTCATTTTACACTCGAACAATGAGGAAAAGAGGTGTTCTCATGTGTTGTACTCCTCTTCTAGCAAGGTGGTTTATTTCTCACCTTCCCCGATCAGTCTTGAAGAATGAGCAAGGCTTGAGGTGGTCACAACGATTGATGACTCTTACACATTCTGATGTTCATTGGTGTTCTCGGTCTAGAGAAAATGTCATCATCATTGATCGTTGTGGGGAATTCCCTAATGTCCCACTACTTGGCATTAAGGGAGGCATTACCTACAACCCCTGCTTAGCTCTGAGACAATTTGGGCATGCCCGAAGGGATGGCCCTCATGACATGCTGATTCCAGACTTGGTTTTTGACTTCGACAGCGACGATCAAGAACTTCGACAAAGGTTTATCCGAACTTGGAGAATGCCCAACAAAGTGGACAGTAAGACCTTGGGACACAAGAATTCCATCCCCCTTGAGCCTTACCTCAAGCGGGTACGAACCCGCGTCCAAAGTCTTATGATGCCTTACCCCTACATTCTTCCTGTGATCAAAGAGCCTGTTATGGAAGGAGAGGTTCCATACACCCTCCTACATCCTGACATGCCAACATCACTTAAAGATTTGCAAAGGAGTTGGATACAGCTCAAGGGAGAACGCGATACTTTTGAAGCCCAATTCTACGCCAGTGAGAAGAAGGTTTGGGGACTTACTCGTCAACTTCACGAAGAGCAGACCCTCAACACCTACATAGCACCAAAGAGGATGCGCAACGTCTTTTTACATTAGAATTTTGTATTATTTTTCCCATAGGGCATTTATGTACTAACAAATTCTTCTTATTAATATGACGTGTGTTCCTTTTTGTTTAAAACAACTTTGAATTTCTGAATCCTTGAATGCATTACATGAATAACATATCATTCATCATATGCATAAGCAGGTCTTCACACCAGGTTTCCTTATCTCTCTGCTGTTTATTTCAGCAAGATAGATATAGAGCAGACGGTCAAAGACTTACAAGCGCAGAATTCACAGTTCCAACAACTACTCATGACCTTGGCAAAGGGTCAGGAGGAGCTCAAAGGTCTACTGGAAAAGGAAAAGGAAAAGGAGAAAAAGAAAAAGAAAAGAGTTGGTGTGGCTACTTTGGGTCGAAGATTTGAAGGTCAAACTAGAAGGGTCCTGGATTTCCCATCAACATCTGATGAAGGGGTAAGAAAGGGTAAAGGAATAGCAGTGCAATCTGAGTCTGAGGAAGATGAAGATGAAGAGGATGAAGATTATTCTGAGCAGCAGTACCCTCCTGCAGACGACAAATACAAGAATCTAGAAGAGCGTCTGGCAGCTATGGAGGTACAAAGAGTGCTTGGGCTGGATTTCGAAGAGTTAGGGTTGGTTGCTGGGATTGTGATTCCCCCTAAATTCAAGGTGCCTCTATTTGCTAAATACGATGGTTTGTCTTGTCCAAAGATGCATCTGCGGTCTTACGTCAGAAAAATCCAACCTCATTCTTCTGATAAGGACTTGTGGGTTCATTTCTTCCAGGACAGTCTTTCGGGGACGGAGTTAGATTGGTTCTACCATCTAGAAAGGTCTGATGTGCACAATTGGGAGGATTTGGCTGCTGCCTTCTACAGACAATATCAATATAATGCGGATTTAGCATCAACCCGTACTCAATTACAGAGTATGGGCATGGTATCAAATGAAGGTTTCAAAGAGTATGCCCAAAAATGGAGAGAATTGGCAGGATGAGTACAACCACCTCTATCTGAGAGGGAGCTGGTAGATATGTTCTTGGGTACACTGTCAGGCCCCTTTTTCAATCACCTGATTGGAAGTTCATCTACGGGGTTCACCGAGTTGATTTTGACTGGTGAGAGAGTTGAAGTCGGCATAAAGAGCGGAAAAATTCAAAAGGATGCATCTGCTTCCGCTGCAATCAAAAAGACTTTTCCAGCCAAGAAAGAAGTCTCAGCTGTCTACTCTCAGAGAAGTCAAGGAAGCATTGAGCGCCGGCCAGTGGTGGGGGTTGTAATGATTCAGAAGTCTGCAGTTGATCATCCTAGAAGCAATCAACCCAGAACCAACCAAGCAAGGGTGGAAAGGCTTGCACGGCAATTCACCCGGATCAAAATGACACCTGCTCAGGTTCTCCCTCATATTTTGAAGTTAAACCTTGCCAGTTTAAAAGAAGCGCTGAAGAATCTGAATACATCTTCTCCTTACTACCATTCAAATGCAAAGTGTGCTTATCATTCGGACAACCTGGGGCATGACACCAACAATTGTTTGGCCCTCAAGAATAAGATTCAGGATTTAATAGATGCTAAAGAAGTTGAATTCGACGCCCCTGAAAAGCCTAACGTGATCTCTACTCCAATGCCAAAACATGGTCATAATGTCCATGTTGTTGAAGAGGACCTTTTTGTTGCTACTGTTGATGATTTGATGACTCCGCTACCGATAATCAAGTTGAATTTGCTGAAGGCTGGGATTTTCCCAGGTTGTAAAGAAGATTGATGCCTTTGTTCATCCTTACCAACCGACTGTCCGTTGTTGAAGTTAGGCATCCAGCGCCTAATGGATAACCAAGAGATCCTTTTTGAGAAGACTCCTGCTACACCGACTCCTGTCAATGATATTTCGATAATTACCATATCCGCCAATCTTTCCAAGGTCTCCAAAAGACCTGTTAAGATTACATCCGATCTGAAGATTGTACCTTTGAAGATAACTATGTCGGGGCCTATCCCGTACAAGTCCAACATTTCAATACCGTGGAACTATGGGGGAGAGATCTTCTACCACGATGTTAAACAAATTGAATCAACTGAAGAGAGTTTTGATGAAGAGACTTCTGACATTGGAAACATTGCGAGAACGAGTAAAATCACCCGCAGTGGAATAATTTTCTCTCCAGAGATTGCGCCACCAAAGGCAATCTTCGGACCCTCAGCTGCTCTTAAGGTTACCCCTGTGCCAGTCAACATATCTGCAAGAACTCCAGTTATTGAAGAAATTGTTACTCCTGTGGTTGTCCCCTCTGCTGCTGCTGATGATAGAGGGAAAGGGATCCAAGAAGAGCCCGTCAAGACGAGGGCTCAGTCGTTGATCTTCCCTGAGACCTCTCAAAAAGAAATGGAAGAGATTTTGAAAATAATCAAGAAAAGCGATTATAATGTTGTGGAGCAACTGGGGCAAACCCCCTCAAAAATCTCTATGTTGGCCTTGCTGCTTTGCTCAGAAGCTCATGCCAAAGCCCTGATCAAATTCTTGAAGACGGCCCATGTGCCCCAGGAAACCTCCGTGGACCAGTTCCAGGAATGTGTAGCTAGCCTAACAGCAGACAACGATTTAGGATTCTCCAATGATGATCTAACAATCAAAGGGAGAAAACATAATGACGCTTTGCATGTCTCGGTAGAATGCAGAGGGACTACTCTAGCACATGTTCTGGTAGACACGGGTTCATTGCTGGACGTCCTACCAAAGAAGGCTTTGGATAGGCTAGATTGTGAAGGTCTAACTTTGAAGCCCAGCAACATCATTGTCAGAGCCTTTGATGGTTCTAAACGAATGGTCCACGGGGAGGTGGGCATCCCGATTAAAGTGGGAACTGAAACCTTCAACTCCACATTCTTTGTCATGGGCATCCATCCCTCCTATTCTTGCTTGTTGGGAAGACCCTGGATTCATCATGTTGGAGCCTTCACTTCAACTCTGCATCAGAAGCTCAAGTACCCTATTCAGGGGAAAATTGTAACAGTTCATGGTGAAGAGGAATACATGATAAGCCATCTTAATTCTTTCCGCTATGTGGAATTAGATGGTGAATTCATCGAAACCCCCTTTCAGCATCTCAAAGAGGTAGCTCAAGAGATTGCGGCAGTACCTTATGTACCCGTGATTACCCGACCTCCGCCTCGGATGTCGTCACTCAAAGATGAAAAGGCTGTGATTGAAGAAGGAGGAAGCACAATCTGGGGGAAAATTCCCGATTTTCCTTTCAAATCTGATAAATTCGGCTTGGGTTTCACTGCTTCTGCTCAAAAGGTTGTGCGTCGCTCCCGGGCTGGAGGACCACCAGTGAAGATCACCCATCATGGAGTCAATTCTTTGGAGGAGGGTGAAGAGGAGAGAAACCTAGAAGACTGGATTTTCCCTACCGCTGAAGGAGGATTGTGCAATTGGGAGGCAAAGGACTTTATTCCCATTACTTTCATCAATCTGTAATTTATCTTTCAAACATTTTTGTTGGTTTGTAATAATTCTTAAACAATTCGTACACTTTTAACTTTGTGCCTTACCCGAGGTACATAGGTCCATTTGTAAGGGTTTGATTTTTCATCTTCATATGCCATTTTAATGAATCATGGACGTTTTCATATATAAACTTTTGTGAAATTCTGGTGTATGCCAGTCTTCAGATGTTATACTCAATGTCTAGACATCTGATATGACATAATAAATACACTGCAAGGTAGATACCCAATTTTTGTGATTCAGTACTAAAGTATAACAGAAGAATAGAGGTTGCCATATCTGCAGTTCTTGAACAAGTAGCTTTGGTTTGTAAACTATCCATTCATAGCTTGATGTCTCAACATTGGTTGCAACATCATCTATCACATACCATGAAGCAAACAAACCCCTTAGTTCTGTTTATCATGCACACAAACCAGCAGGATATCCATTCATCTCTTTTGACATCATCTGTAACATTCACACAGTTTTATCCAAGCTGTACCAGATATACTTTGAAGGTGCAGAGGATAGACCACACGATGTACCTAGTTCTGTCCATCTGGTACACATGATCAACAGAGAGCAAACAACCTTCATAGTTCTGTTTCTCCTGCACAGATATCAGCATGATGTCTTAACATGTTCTGAGACATCATCTGTTTCAACATTACAGTTTTACCTTGTCGTATAACAGACAGAATTATAAAGTATTGAAGGTAAAAACACAAATCAGTTGTTGACCCAGTTCGGTGTAATACACCTACTCTGGGGGCATACCAAGCCAGGAAGAAGATCCACTATTAGCAATATTAATTCAGGACTAAACTTCACAAGTTCCCATCCTTCACTTAATCATCTACCCAGTGCAACCTATACCTAGGAACTCCTAGATAGAAACCTACCAGTTTCCATTCCTATTGTCGCAACAACAGAAGTCTTACTCCTACTCAAGAAGCAGTGCCCTCCCACTTGGTTTCCTACATTACAATGAATATGAAGTAATGCAGAAATACTTAGACTTGCTTCACAGCTTCATCCAAGAACACTCAAACTCTTACCTACAGGTTTCGAGTTACATACATGGTAACCTTGCCACAGACCGACAGGTTTACCTCACAAAAACACCTTCTAATGTTACATTGTGTGTGTCTCTTAAACCCTAGGTTACAATCTGCTATTTATAACCTATTACCTAACTCAGCAAGTTTTTCTCCTTGCTGTTACAACTCAGCAGCAAACTTCTCCTATAATCAAGGTCTTCAATCTTCTAGTTCCTAAAATATCTCCATATTTAGAAACAGTATTTTCTTCAAATATTCTGATTGATTCTTGATTGATCTTCAGATTCTCCACAAGAAACGCCACATATATTCTCAGAGTATTTAAGTACCAGAACTGTAACTGAATTATCAATTCTGTTGTCGTGATGTCAAGTCAGATGTCATGACATTACATCTAACATGTTTTCCTAGATGTTGAACTTTTTCAACACAACAAATAACCTAGATCACTTAGAATAGTTAGGTTATAAGTCACAGCTGTTACAAACATTCAACATATAACATAGTTACTTAAACAGTACTTAGTTTCAGGCGCGATGTCACATGCTGATGTTGTGACATCTTACATAACATGTTGGTCCAGATGTTGAACTTCTTCAACACCACATATTAAAACAACAGAGGGGATCTGGGTAAACTTGCTTTCTTATTTGTTTTACAAATGAGGCCAACTCTCCAGCCAGGGCACTTACAATCTCCCCCTTTGGCAAATTTTGGCTAAAACAAATAAGTGCAAGTTGTATTTTGGGACCAGGCCACAACACAGTTGAGATGTTACAACATCTTGTCTAACATCTTCTTTTGTAGAGGTTGATGTCCTTTGAGCAAACAACAAGCCTCTGTCGTCAACTGTGAGCAACTCCACTCCATCGATGCCCCAAGAGGATTTCTTTTCTCCAGATTATTACTTGTGATCATGTAACTCAGATCACAAGTCACAACTATCCTCTTAACTCAGAACACAAGACACAACCAAAGTCACTTACTTAGGGATCATGTTGCTTTCTCCTGAGTCTTGCTGGACATTGCCGTCTGTTGCTTTCACCTGAGTCTCGCCTGAGTCCCTATCTGTATCTTTCTCCCCCTTTTTGGCCAGAATTTGACAAAGACTGCCCATACAGATCCATACCCATGCACAATTTTCCCAGATGCTAACAAACTTCATATTGCTGAAACCTTCTGATGAAGAGAAGGAATAGAGAGAGTCTTCATAAATAATGCAACTTTGGCATAGATAGTAACGACCTTGGTACTTTACTCTGACAGTTTCAGTACCCTAGGACTGGTTTTAATGCAGGTACCTACCCTTGGGTTTGACCCTTTGACCATGTCAGGATGCCCTTTTAAAATAGACATTTGTCTTTTAGAACAGACTACTCCCTTGTCTTAGGATCCCCTTTCCAAGAAACATCGTTGGTATATTACACTCTGCATTAGTTATATAATACCTTTATTAGATGACAAGTTATCACCTAAACATTCCAGCTCACTAAACTGTTTCATAATGAGACACAACATCTCTGTTTTCTTAGCAGATGAAAACATGCTCAAATCCTATGTCGTCATACATTCTGCTATTTTCAGATTAGCAGCTTGAAGCCATTCCATTTTCTCAAAGAGGATGGTTACTCCCTCTGAGTCATACAACTGTACACACATGGATTTATTAGTAATAATCCATACTTCATCCAATTTTCCTCCTGTCTGTAGTTTTAGAGGAAATTAGGAACAATGTCATTACCAATGTGATGACATTCGGTCAGACATAGTCTTCTTCAGTTTTGAACACATCATTCCAATAGTTAATAAGGTGCCACACTTTATATCCTACGAGTTTGATGAAGACCTTTTGTACAAACCAATACTCCCCCTGTTAGGGACAATCACTTCTCCTCATGGAAACAAGTAGGACACATTCAATACTCAGTTGGACCTTCAATGCAGCTTCTGATTCAAAGTAAATAAGACCCCTTGATGAATGGAAAACATAAGACGCATCTTCATGTCTTCAAGAGCGCACCCTCTGTTCAACAATATTGATTGAACGCATTCATACTGTGAATCAAACTTTCTTGATAATAATCAGCTGTCATATGTTGATTATCTTGATTCTCAGAATCCACTGCTGAGATAGACCAAATGCCACTGTTTGATTATCTCCTTCATGAATCAAATGCCACCTTCATGTTTATCAGGCTACAAGTTATCACAAAAGGCTTAGATACACTGAGACAGGAACATGTAACAACTCCAAAGAGCTGCAAAGAGACGATCCTTTTGGAGGATCTAATCTTCAACTTCGTAGATCATCCTATCTTAAGTTGATGAGCCACTTCACCAAGCAAGAATCTGATGTTGAACCAAATGTCGCAGCATTATGTTATAACATCTAGTTGTTGAATTCAGCTCCAGACTGATCCAAGTGACCATTATCTAGATTATGATGTCTTCTTCTTCTTGTGGTTTTAAGTCTGAACATGTTTCCAGGAAACCTTTTCAAGGATCAAATGATTTTGCTGTCACCAAGGAGATAGCTCTAAGGTATCACTCTTCTTGTGATTCTTCACAGGGTCTAGAAGAATGAATGTTCCCACATCAGTTATCTTGAACTCCAAGGATAATCAATTAAATACTTGTACTTGTCACAAATAGCAATTGATCATAAATCCTTCCCATTATCCAGTAAGATACTTTCACCATTTGAATACTCTTCGTGTGTTAATATCTTCTTCTTGCAAGCTCTTTCTTTGAGAGACCAAAGAGTTGAGATATCTAGGTTGCCACCCTTGACTCAAGTAAATAGAATTTTCTCTGAACAAACTCTACTTACTTCAACCGACTTGAGACTCCTACCAGATCATATTCATCATTAGGAATGAGAGAGATGAATCCTTCCTTGCAAATATGTCACACGACAACCAGAACCCATGTGACATAGGTCAACAGTCAGCTAAACACCAGGCTGAACTAATGTGAGGAGGTTAACCAAATCTCCCCCTCAAGCTATCAGTCATGGAAGCTCCACACAAAATATCCATGCATTGTGCACAAACGTCTCGACATGACATATGACATCCCTACCAGATCTACTTAACTCCAAGAGCTATACATCAACCAAACTCTGAGTCTTCATATTCAAGACTCTTGATCCCAATCTACTACTATGAAGGAGCAATAGTGCTGCACCATCATTGGCCTTTATTAACCAGTGAGCTTATCTTTCTTCACACCATAGTACTTCAGGAAACAATTGCTCAGCCCTGACCAGCTTTACTTCTAGAGTTCTGACTCCTAAAGTAACCTTCGGGTGTACACAGACATAGTTGACTTTACCATTGTCAACTTTGCACATGCAGATGTCTCCTCTTCCAAGTCAGGAGTAGGTTTCAAACAAAGGTATCCCTTTGTTTGACACCCGAAACATATGCTCTTCAACTAGTAGCTGCATCCTTGTTCCACCATCAAATAGAACATTAGTTACATCACCTTGGAACAAGGCCCTCCTTGAATTTCTTCAAGGTCTTCATACAACACTAATCCGTGATTATGTGATTCTTACCATCCTGAACGAAGAACGTCTTTATGAGTGGACTTGAGAGGACTCAAGTATCTGTGACATCTTGTTGAATTCTTGAATACAATGGCCTTCAATCCATAAGAGGGGAAACACATCAGAGCTTGAGTTTTGCCAGGTATTACACAGCGGAAGAACATAATACACCCCAATCTTTGCACACACACACTCCATCAGACTAGCCTTCAAAAAATAGACCAAGTCTGATTATGGTTCAAACCTAGCATGACTACTACACACAACTTCAGGCGTACACACATCCTAATATCAAACCTAGCGCAGCTATCACACAACCAGGCCAAATGCCAATCACCAGAGACAGGTACACACAATTCCTGTCAAGAATAGTCCATCCTCCCACTTCAAGGGACCATTCAGGGAAATAGCAAACCATTCCAGGTTACAATCTTCAGTACTAAAATTGACCTTGTAGATACCAGAAAGTATCACCCATGGATCTCATCCAGAAACAGAACAGGATGTCTGCTCTGATACCAATTGAAATTCTGGTGTATGCCAGTCTTCAGATGTTATACTCAATGTCTAGACATCTGATATGACATAATAAATACACTGCAAGGTAGATACCCAATTTTTGTGATTCAGTACTAAAGTATAACAGAAGCATAGAGGTTGCCATATCTGCAGTTCTTGAACAAGTAGCTTTGGTTTGTAAACTATCCATTCATAGCCTGATGTCTCAACATTGGTTGCAACATCATCTATCACATACCATGAAGCAAACAAACCCCTTAGTTCTGTTTATCATGCACACAAACCAGCAGGATATCCATTCATCTCTTTTGACATCATCTGTAACATTCACACAGTTTTATCCAAGCTGTACCAGATATACTTTGAAGGTGCAGAGGATAGACCACACGATGTACCTAGTTCTGTCCATCTGGTACACATGATCAACAGAGAGCAAACAACCTTCACAGTTCTGTTTCTCTTGCACAGATATCAGCATGATGTCTTAACATGTTCTGAGACATCATCTGTTTCAACATTACAGTTTTACCTTGTCGTATAACAGACAGAATTATAAAGTATTGAAGGTAAAAACACAAATCAGTTGTTGACCCAGTTCGGTGTAATACACCTACTCTGGGGGCATACCAAGCCAGGAAGAAGATCCACTATTAGCAATATTAATTCAGGACTAAACTTCACAAGTTCCCATCCTTCACTTAATCATCTACCCAGTGCAACCTATACCTAGGAACTCCTAGATAGAAACCTACCAGTTTCCATTCCTATTGTCGCAACAACAGAAGTCTTACTCCTACTCAAGAAGCAGTGCCCTCCCACTTGGTTTCCTACATTACAATGAATATGAAGTAATGCAGAAATACTTAGACTTGCTTCACAGCTTCATCCAAGAACACTCAAACTCTTACCTACAGGTTTCGAGTTACATACATGGTAACCTTGCCACAGACCGACAGGTTTACCTCACAAAAACACCTTCTAATGTTACATTGTGTGTGTCTCTTAAACCCTAGGTTACAATCTGCTATTTATAACCTATTACCTAACTCAGCAAGTTTTTCTCCTTGCTGTTACAACTCAGCAGCAAACTTCTCCTATAATCAAGGTCTTCAATCTTCTAGTTCCTAAAATATCTCCATATTTAGAAACAGTATTTTCTTCAAATATTCTGATTGATTCTTGATTGATCTTCAGATTCTCCACAAGAAACGCCACATATATTCTCAGAGTATTTAAGTACCAGAACTGTAACTGAATTATCAATTCTGTTGTCGTGATGTCAAGTCAGATGTCATGACATTACATCTAACATGTTTTCCTAGATGTTGAACTTTTTCAACACAACAAATAACCTAGATCACTTAGAATAGTTAGGTTATAAGTCACAGCTGTTACAAACATTCAACATATAACATAGTTACTTAAACAGTACTTAGTTTCAGGCGCGATGTCACATGCTGATGTTGTGACATCTTACATAACATGTTGGTCCAGATGTTGAACTTCTTCAACACCACATATTAAAACAACAGAGGGGATCTGGGTAAACTTGCTTTCTTATTTGTTTTACAAATGAGGCCAACTCTCCAGCCAGGGCACTTACATTTTGTGTTCATTTTCTTTCTTTTTACATTTTATTTGTTTAAAGGTGGCTATCCCTTACACACACCCACACTCACCAATGCAGGTACCCATCCATTCTGGATTCCATGGGTAACAATTCTGCTATGGCCTTCAGTGACTCTGAAGATCTGGTCTACCATGCCGAATACGAAGGTGATGAAGACTGTGAAGTGCCTGGAGAATTAGCTAGACTGCTACAACAGGAAGAAAGGGCTATTCTACCTCACGAGGAGTTGTTAGAGACAATTAACTTGGGTACAGAGGAAGGCAGAAAAGAAGTTAGAGTGGGTGCCAACCTAGAGTTAAGTGTCAAGGAGCGCCTAATTCAGCTATTGAATGAATATGTTGAGATCTTCGCCTGGTCCTACGAAGACAAGCCGGGACTTGATACAGATATTGTGGTTCACCGTCTCCATACAAGAGAAGACTGTCCACCAATTAAACAGAAAGTTCGCCGCATGAGGCCCGAGATGTCTGAAAAGATGAAAGCTGAAGTTATGAAGCAGTTCAATGTTGGCTTTCTTGCTGTTACTTCCTATCCACAATGGGTTGCTAACATTGTGCCCGTGCCTAAGAAGAACGGCAAAGTCAGAATGTGCGTGGATCACAGAGACTTAAACAGGGCCATTCCTAAAGATGACTTTCCACTACCGCACATTGACATCTTGGTTGACAATACAGCTCAGCACAATGTATTTTCTTTCATGGACGGATTTTCAGGGTACAACCAGATCAAAATGGCCCCTGAAGACATGGAGAAAACTACTTTCGTTACGCAGTGGGGTACGTTCTGCTATAAAGTGATGCCAATCGGACTGAAGAATGCCGGGGAAACCTATCAACGCGCAATGCTAGCTTTGTTTCATGATATGATACATCATGAGATAGAAGTCTATGTAGACGACATGATATCCCGTTCATAAACTGAAGAAGAACACCTCGACCATCTGCAAAAATTGTTTGTCAGGTTGAAAGAGTACAAGCTCAGACTGAACCCTAACAAGTGCACTTTCGGAGTCAGGTCCGGTAAACTCTTGGGTTTCATAGTCAGCAACAAAGGCATCGAGGTTGATCCTACCAAAGTCAAAGCTATACAAGAAATGCCCGCCCCTCGCACTGAGAAGGAGGTCAGAGGTTTCTTGGGATGCCTAAACTACATCGCAAGGTTCATTTCTCACCTAACATCTACCCGTGAACCAATCTTCAAGCTGTTGAAGAAAGATCAGGTGGTCAAATGGAATGATGACTGTCAAGTTGCTTTCGATAAAATCAAGGAGTATTTGCTGGAACCTCCTATCTTGATGCCACCCGTCGAAGGAAGGCCGCTAATCATGTATCTGACTGTCTTGGAGAATTCAATGGGGTGCGTACTGGGCCAACATGATGAGTCTGGCCGAAAAGAGCATGCCATTTATTACCTTAGCAAAAATTTTACCGACTGTGAGACCCGATACTCATTGCTCGAGAAAACTTGATGCGCTTTGGTATGGGCTGCTCGCCGGCTAAGACAGTATATGTTGACTCATACCACTTTGCTGATTTCTAAGATGGATCTGATCAAGTATATCTTTGAGAAGCCTGCTTTATCTGGAAGAATCGCTAGATGGAAGATGATCCTAACGGAGTACGATATACATTACACGACCCAAAAAGCTATAAAGGGGGGTGTGCTAGCCGATCATCTGGCCCATTAAGCCGTCGAAGATTACCAATCCATGAGGTTCGACTTCCCCGACGAGGATATCATGACTTTGAGCAACATTGAAGAGAACAGACCGTATGACGGACCTGAACAAGGATCCCGATGGACCCTGTACTTTGATGGTGCCTCCAACGCACTTGGCAATGGTATTAGCGTGGTACTTATCTCTCCAGAAGGTTGCCATACACCTTTCACTGCCAGACTCTGCTTCAACTGTACTAACAACATGGCCGAGTATGAAGCTTGCATCTTTGGTCTCAAGGCTGCAATTGACTTGGGAATCAAATCTTTGATTGTATTTGGGGACTCAGCTTTGGTTATTAGTCAAATCAAAGGAGAGTGGGATACTAAACATCCAAACCTCATCCCTTACAAAGAACATGTCCTGACATTGTTACCACATTTCGAGCAGATCACCTTCGAGCACTTCCCGCGAGAAGAGAATCGGCTAGCAGATGCGCTAGCTACAATGTCATCCATGTTTAAACTTAGTTGTGATAATGAGGCTCCCCAAATCACCATTGAGCGGATGGATGAACCTGCACATTGTCACGAGATTAATACCGATGAAGTAGTGGACCGACCTTGGTTTCATGACATCAAAAAGTATCTCGAAACACAAGAATATCCTGAAGGAGCTTCAGTCAACGACAAAAAGTTCTTAAGAAGGTTCACAGCTAAGTTCTTCTTGAGCAATGGTATCCTATACAAGCGCAATCATGATTGCATTCTGCTTCATTGTATGGATAAGGTTGAAGCTGAATAGATCATGGTTGAACTGCACAATGGTACCTTTGGCACTCACTCAAGCGGACATACGATGGCTAAGAAGATTCTACGGGCAGGCTATTACTGGTCTACCATGGAAGCTGACTGCCATCAACATTCCCGAACATGCCACAAATGTCAAATCTACACTGACAAGGTACATATACCTCCAGTTCACCTCAATGTCTTAACAGCTCCTTGGCCATTCGTGATGTGGGGAATCGACATGATTGGAGAGATCAAGCCTATAGAATCCAATGGACACTGTTTCATCCTGGTGGCCATTGACTACTTTACCAAGTGGGTCGAAGCAGCTTCCTTCGCATCTGTCACAAAGAATGTGGTTGCCCGCTTCATCAAGCAGAACCTTATTTGCTGGTATGGTATCCCCGACAGGATCATCACCGACAATGGTACAAACCTGAACAACACTATGATCACCTCTCTGTGCGAACAGTTCCAGATTCAACATCACAATTCATCTCCCTATCGGCCAAAGATGAATGGTGTTGTCGAAGCTGCGAACAAAAATATCAAGAAGATCATTAAAAAGATGACAGTCACCTACAAGGACTGGCATGAGATGTTACAGTTTTCTCTACACGGGTACCGTACCACGGCACGTACATCAACTGGGCAACACCCTATTCTTTGGTATACGACATGGAAGTTGTTTTACCTATCGAGGTTCAGATTCCCTCCTTGAGAATCATGAAGGATGCTGGTTTGAGTGAAGACGATTGGATTCAGACCCGACTTGATCAACTTAACTTGATTGACGAGAAACAACTTACTCCTATTTGCCATGGTTAGGCGTATCAAAAATGGATGATCAAGGCATTCAACAAGAAAGTCAGGCGCCAGGTATATCAAGTCGGGGATCTTGTAATCAAGCGTATCTTCTTGCTGCAAAGTGATCCCATGGGCAAATGGACTCCTACCTACGAAGGACCATTTGTGATCAAAAACATATTTTCTGGTGGGGCAATGATCCTGACCACCATGGACGGCGACGACCTGCCGCACCCTGCAAACGCAAACATAGTCAAAAGATACTACGCATAAACGACCCGGCAAGTCGAAAACTCAAAAGGGCGACTTGGGCAAAAATGGGCATCCCGGTGAATCGAAAACCCGAAAGGGCGGTTCAGGAAAAAATTAGGGATAAAAAAAATTTTGTACACCCGGCAAGTTGAAAACCCGAAAGGGTGACTTAGGCAAAAAAGGGTTTCCCGATGGACTGAAAACCCGAAAGGGCGGTCCAGGAAAAAGTTAGGGAATTAAAGCGTATGACTATGTCTCGTTGGATCACTTTAAGGACAATCTCTTCACAAACAAACTCCAGGCTTCTGATAAATCCAATCATCGTCAGACGAAGCAACGAATGGACAAGATATCTAGAGTTACGAAGGCTATAGCAGAATGGGAACCCCATGGAATTTTTACACATAGCCATCTTTCTTTGTATAAATTTTTCTCAATTTTTATGACAACATTCTCTTGCTAGGATGTCTGTTTCCTTTGTACAAAATACTTACACAAAGTTAATACAAAGATACTTCAAAGTGCAGAAAACTATTTGCCTTTTCTTCTTTTTTACACTTGTGTTTTATTTGAAAACGTCCAATGATTTATTAAATGAGAATATGCATTTGAATATAATCAGTGTTTACAAATAAACGAGATGTGAAAGAATAATTACTGAGAGGTTGAAAGGATAGGAAGACGTCTTTAGGCTGTTCCAAGAGAAATCCCCTGCAGTACATCATTTGGGTCCCCAACGGAGCTACAACCTTGAAATACATATCCCCAGCAGAATTAAATTTCAAAATCATCGCCAGAGTCCAAACTTCAAACTCCCAATCCCCGACGGAGTTATATCTCAAACCTTTAATTCTCATCAGAGTTAAGTTTTCAAACTCCCAATCCAGCGGAGCAAAAACTTTGGGTCATAAATCCCCAGCAAAGATGAATCCTTCTTCCCCAACGGAGTCAAGTTTCCAACTACCAATCCACAACCGAAACTATTCAGTTTTCCCCAGATTCCCCAGCAAGTTGTCTTAAAGCCTGGAAGTCAACCAGATAACAGTTAATTTGTATCTTCGGCCTCCAGATAATTCCCCAGTAGATTGGCATACAACCCAAACTCCTGAACTTTTTCCAAACAGAAATAAGCTTTTCCCCCAGAGTCTTGAACTTACCCTTCAGCAGGATAGCTTACTCTCTAGCAGTATAGCTACTCCCCATAGAGTTTTTACTCCCCAACAGAATGAAGATTCTCATTCTCAACTTCCCAGCTTGAAGTCCCCAGTGATTTATTTTCCCCTAGCTGATTGAAGATTCTCACTCCGGATTCCCAAATGAAGTTGTCAGAGTCTCCATTACTTCCCAGCATGAATTTGTCAGAATTTTTAATCTCTTGCAGATCGAAGATTCTCATTCTCACTTCTCCAGTGAAGTCCTCAAGGTTTCAATTTCCCCAGGAGATCGAAGTTTCTCATTCTTAATTTCTCCACAGAAGCCATCAAAGTCTTCCTTATTCTCCATCAGATCAAGGTTTTCTTTCATCTAATCCCCAGTAGAGATCATCAGAGTTTCCTTGTTCCCAAGCCGAGTAAGGATTCCCATGATGTAATTTCCAGCCATAGTTCTCTGGATTCCCCAAGCAGGTTTCTCAAGAAGACTTGAAGGATCCCTATATCCCCAGAAAAGTCATGAAGGATTCTCACATCCCCACAAGTTGCCAAGGATTTTCTATCCCCAACAGTGGTCCAAGGATTTCTCATCCTCAACAATCAAAGATTTTGAATCTCCAGCAGCGGTCATGGATTTATTTTCCCCAGCAGCAGTCAAAGATTTCATTATCTCCAGCTATCAAGGATTTATTTTCCTCAGCAAGACCGCTAATCAGCTCACATGCACATACATTACATCCATATATCATAAACATTGATAAAGCACATTTTATTGCATCATACATTTCATGCAACATAACTTTGTGTTTCAGCTAACATTTTACCCTTTTCAGGATAAGATTAAAAGCTATCTCTAACAAATATTCAGATTTCAGATACAGTACAGATACTCTCCAAGACATGGAAGTCATTCTGTTGCTCATTCAAGATCTCTTATTCAGATACAATATGGATACACCCCAGACACGAAGGTCATTTTACTACTCATTCAGAATTTCAACAATCAGATACAAATTAGGTACGCTCCAGACACGGAAGCCATTATATTTCTCATTCAGATTCAACTATCAATTTCAAGTTCAGATACACTCCAGACACGGAAGTCATTATGTCACTTATTCAGATCCCAGTTACAGTACGGATGCTCTCCAAGACATGGAGGTCATTCTACTACTCATACATATCTCAACTTCAGATACAGTCCAGATACGCACCAGACACGGTTGCCATTCTGTCACTCATTCAACCTTTTTCCCCAGCCCAGAATTGCTCCAGACATAGATGTCATTCTGTCGCTTTTTCAGATTCAGATATAATACAGATACACTCCAGACACGGAAGTCATTCTGCTATTCATTCAAGAATCAAATACAGTTATAGTTCGGATACGCTCCAGACACGGACGCCATTCCCTTGCTCATACAAATCCAATATCCAAATACAACTCAGATACGTTCCAGATACGGATACCATTCTGATGTTCATTCTCCTGATTTTCAACAAACAGTCTTGGATGGCATATTTAAGCCCATCTCCAGCAAGATTATGTCACCTCTCCAAATGGCATCTTTAAGCCCATTTCCTCAACCACATTTTTTACGAGTGCAAATTTACAGGCACTCTAGAGTCCAATCATCTTTTACCTTCGAGTCACGAAAGGCAAACTCGTCAATCAAACTCTTCAGGTTCAAGAAGATTGAACAGGGGCAGCTGTTGTACCCCAAAATTTTCCCTCTCATTTTATCAAGATTTCCCATCACAAGACTCTTTGGACTCCAGACAGAATTAGGGTTTGCTCTGCTCAAGACCTCTCCTTGCACTATTGACCTGAAATTAGGGTTTGAGTTTGCACAGGGATTTTTGGACTTCCAATGCCTAAAGTGACTTTCATACTTCATTTTGGACCTATAAGATTGCCCATACCAAGTTTCAAGCTTTGAATCAAATTTTTGCCCAGTCAATTGGACAGTTGACCAAGAAATCAGCTGTATTGGGTAAAAAAAGTCAATTATGGCCAATTTACAGTCAAACCTTATAATTTTTTATTCACATCAACATTCTAGGCTCCTATGTACCATTTGATCAAGTTTGGATCACAACTCCTCAAGAAATTTGATCAAATCATCAAAAGGGCAAAATGGTCATTTTTAGGGTTTTGACTACAGAATGGCAATTTCTGATTTTTAACCTAGCCAATGGAAAATTGGGTTCAAGCATGGATTCAAGGACTCAATGGAATCATCTTGACCTAATCACAAGGTTCAAAAGATCTCAAATGCATTGGATTGACAGATGAATTTTCCAGTCAACTGATCAAAAACCAATTGTACACTGAAAAGTCAAACTTTGACTTTTTGGTCAAAATCAAGTGCCAAGGGTCATTTTTCATCAAGATGTGTCAAAACATGAAACTTGTTCACCAAGAAACCTAATTTTGGAAATTAGGGTTTAAGATTGAAAATTTTCATAACTTAGAAATTTTCGAAGTTATGAAATTTTCTTATGTTTCCCAACTTTTCCCAACATTTTCACCATGATCCAATTGGATTCAAACAAAACATACAACATGAAATTTGTAGTCCTACACAAAATTTACAACTTTGATTCACAAAGTTTTCCCAAAAGATGCTTGGATCTCAAGTTATGATTTTGTGAACAAGGGTCCATGAAACTTTTAACTTAGTGAAATTTTGCCCTAGTTTAGGCAGGATTTTGACTTATCTTCATAGAAATTTTTCACATATTTCCAAGTGGAATCTCAAAATTAATTTCAAAGATGGATTTTATAGCATGTTACAAGCTTTCCAAAATGTCCAAGAACTCTCCAAAATCATTTGTGGTTAGGGAGAATCGAAGGAAAGAAAATGACCATTTCTCACTTTTGTCCATGGCATTTTTCATGTTGCTACAAGTTGCAAATTCTGTCCAAACATGCTTGTACTTGGATTACAGGTCCTTAAACCCTTCCACACTCAAAAATTGAATGCAAACACAATGGATTAAGGCTTTGTTCTAAGCTTTAGAAGATTACACATTGAATTAATCCATTTTTGGCAAAAAGGCAACAATGCCATTTACATAAAGCACAACTTTTGCAATTTTGTTTGTCTTGAGCATTGGACTTAATATTTTGCAGAAAACCACATCCACAAAGATCAGGGAAAGTACACCAACTATCAGCATGCTTGGAGCTAGCCTGTACAGGCCATAGCATTGTCAAAATCACCTTTTCTTCAAAAACAAGTCAACTTGCAAAAAACCACATAACTCTTGTATATGTTATAACCAAGATTGGTAACCATTTCAAACAAGTTTTACATATCACACTAAGCCAGAAACACGAGCTAGCAAGTCCTCAAACCTTCCAAAACACCAAAACACAAGTTCTTGTCAAAACAGGGCAGGTTCTGCATTTTGATTTCTAAATCACAATCCACTCGTGCGTTTTGCTTGCAACCAGTTCCAACACACTCCATACAACATACATAAGTTATCCCAACCATTCCCAAGTCAATGTAACTCCATTTACACACTTCACCATTTTCAAATTCTGACTTTGCAGGGTGAGTTCTACAAGCATATTCAAGCTATTTAAAAGCAGGCTAAGCATTGGGGAAGCTCAAAGGAACTTCAAGCAAGCTCACAAGTATCTCAGGCCTCACTCACAACCCCTACATTGCCATTCTCGAGCTTGACTGAAACAGGTAAAGTTCAAACTTCTATCTCTCTATTTAGGAATCATCAGGCTTTGGTTTGTGAATAAAAAATGTAGTCCTCATTTCCCTTGAGCTGTACATATGCATATAATTCATTTAAGTTAACTAAGCTGGGAGAATTTGAATGATGAACTTTCTGGAAAAAAAACTAGGTTAGAAATTAGGGCCAGAGAAATTCTCTCTGGTCTTTGAGAGTTAGATTAAGTTTTTTACATGGTTAGAATCGTGTGATCATGCTCTATAACTTTCATGTTGCAAGTTTTTGTTTTTGAGCATGTATGCAGGATTTCCAAGTTTGAACAGGGCGCGCGTTTTTGTTTGATCAGAGGTTAGAGATGAAGTGGAAATAGGCTGGGCCTGACTTGGCTTTGTTTTTGACACCCCTCATCCTGCTTTCTGCACCCCCTTGGCCTATTTGATTATTTTTTGCATATTTTTCTATTTTCTTTTACATTTCTCACTTTTATTATTTTTTCTAAATATTAAAAATCCCCAAAAATATTTTCTTAAATTTTCACATTTTATTTTATTATTTTTTGGACAAGGAAATAGTTTGTTTAAATAACATACTTTTATTTTCTTAAAATAAAAACTTGTAAATACTATAAAAATATTATTTATTTTTATTTTTATTATTTATACACTTAGATAATATTTTCTCACACATTTTTATTTTTTAATATTTTTTATATATTATTTTTATTTTCTTTATACATAAATGAATAAATAAACAATATAATATATATATTTTCTTAAAATAAAAATTAGGGTTTTCACCCTTTCCAAAAATAATCTTTTATTTTCCCTATTTTTAGGACATTAAATAATTTATTTTACATACATAAAATTAAATACAAAAACATTGTGCATATTTATATTTAATTGTCCATTTAAATATTTGTCTATTTATTTATTTGCACAATGAGTTCAATTTGGTTGTATTAATTTTAGGGTTTTTATTTTGTGCAAAATATCCCCTATTCAAAATTGTATCCCCCTCCCCATATCAATGTTGTAATAGTTGTAGATTTACTTTTACGCAATTTATTGCTTTAATATGCATGATAGTAAAAATTAGGTTTTGTATGATAACCAAAAACCAAACAAATAGTTAGACCTAATACAAGATAAATATGCATGAAAAATAATAACACAATGCACACAAGCACCCCTAGGGTTTCATCCACTTGTTTCCTTTAAAATGGCCATGGTTTGCATGCTAGGTATCTTGGAAAAACAAAACAAAAATAAAAGATCATAGTCCCTCGATGACGCTATCTTGGTTGCCTATATAAAATGATCTAGTCCCTCAAATAAAAACTTGCTAAATATACTTAGCACAATTGCTATCATGGTCATACGATGACCCACGCCTGTCCCGTTTAACATCCAAACACAAGGTTGTTTACTAAATACAATGGTAAAACAACAACGTCAAAGGGTTAAAAATGTGTAGGAAAGACTTTTGAGTAGGTAGGTAGATGCTCCTAGTTACTTGATCAAACTTGCAAACATCCTTGCTATTTTCAAAAACACATCACAACACAATTTCAAAACATTTCCCAAAACAAACTTTCAAACATTGAAACATTTTTCAAAAGACAAACACCTTTGTATACATTCAAACAAGAATCATTACAAAGGTTGCCTAGACAAAGGCCTCTTTTCAAAGTACTTTCAAAACCACACACAAAAGCACCATTTCAAACAATTGAAAAGCAAAAGCAAGTGATCTAAACCAAGTAACTAAGAGCCCATGGAAAACCATGGATGAAAAGGGTGCTAGCACCTTCCCTTTTCATAATCTACCCCCCGAACCCAAAAATAATCTCAAAGGTCTTTCTTGTGCTTTTTTACCTTTCGTTTTGGATAAAATAAAAGTCGGTGGCGACTCTTGCTAAACTGAAACATTTGCAAACACAAACGCAAAACCTCAAGTCAGTTCTCCCACCGCATCACACATAGCAACAGATGAGGTTATGTTTGATGAATATGGCTACCATTTTCTTGGTGACTGAGGGAAATGAGGCGGCTTCGACCCATTTGGTGAAATATTCGATAGCGACCAGAATGAAGCGATGTCCATTGGAAGCAGTAGGTTTGATCTCTCCAATCATGTCAATGCCCCACATTGCAAATGGCCACGGAGCGGTCATGATGTTTAGAGGAATAGGAGTCACATGGACCTTATCAGCATATAATTGGCATTTGTGGTAAGTCCTTGAGTGGTGATGGAAATCAGCCTCCATCATCCATGTCTTCCATAATTTCCTATGCCTCCTTCTTGTCCACACATCAGAATAGAGTAGAATCATGGTTACGTTTGTACAGGATTCCATTACTTAGGAGGAATTTGGCTGAGAGTCTTTGTAAGAACTTTCTGTCATTGATGGAAACTCCTTCGGGATACTCTTGTGCTTTAAGGTATCTCTTCAACTCATGGTGCCATGGATTTTCTATGTCAGTGTCAAGCCCATAGCAGTGCGCAGGTTCGTATGTTGCACCCCAAAATTTTCCCTCTCATTTCTCAAGGAATCACCCTGGATCCTCAAGTTTCTTCCATCCAATTCTAAGCCTTGAACTGCAATTTTTCAAGAAAAGTTATCCACAAGGGCAAAATGGTCATTTGCACACTGAAAAGTCAAACTTTGACTTTTGAATCAAAATCAAATCTCAAAAAAATCATATTTCATCAATACATGTTGGAATATGAAGTTTTTGTTTCATCAAGAATTTCAAAAGTCAAATTTTACTTTGGAAAAGTAAAATTCTAAATACTTATAAATTTTTTCTAAGTGTTTAAGAATTATGACAATTTCAGAACTTCTGACCAAGATTATCACCATAACACTCAGCAAATTCTGGATATTCTCAAAATAAAGTTTGGTCAGAACTTCTGGACCAGTTTTCACAAAGGCTCAGTCAGAGCTTGCAAGAGCAGTTCAAAGAAGGTTTATAAAGCGTTTTACAAACTTCCTGGAGAGCCTGGAAACTCCTTTAGAACATGCTGGCACCAGAAGATAAAAGGATCAGAAGATTGGATGTTATGCAAGCTCAGAACTTTTGATCCAGAACTAAGCCTTGGTGTAGAATCTCACGTTGCAGGATTTCTGGTTGTGATAAGTCTCATCATCATTTAATGCTCACAACCACTTTTTGAGTCTTTATCCAAAGGATTTTCACCACGTGTACCTCTACTGTCTTGGGATAGAAAACTTTGGTACCAGGCCCATACTTTGCTTTTACTTTTCCTTAATTCCTGCTGACAACCATAATGCTTGCTTCAAGAACAAGGCAGCACTTTAGCATATGAAGGCTATATTCAATACTTTGGTCAGAACTTGACCAAATCCCAAAAACCTTGTTTATACAACCCACTGCAGACCTATGACCAACAACTAATTCAGCCTACGCCTGCATCCCATAATTGCACCAAACTACCATACGAAAACAATGATGAAAAAGCAAGGGAGCAGGATGCCAAATTGATTTAAAATCCCATTTGTCTTACCCCCCAAAATCACAACAAATTCACCTATAAATACTTTGCTCCATCACATGTTCAAGGGGCTGGGCTTTGAAGGACATGCTGGCTTTTGGAAAGAGAGAACTATTAAAAGAGAAAAAGAAACTTCTGAAACCGTTCATAAAAATCCAGATTTCCCAAACAGAAAACCAAACCTTTGTTCTTCCCTTTGAATCAAAGAACTTGGCATTTTCTCTTCCGTTACTCTTGTTGATTCCAGAACATCCAAAGGCAGCAACTCAAAGCTCCAAGAACGCTCCAGGTTCAAGGTAAGTCTTTCTGACTTTGCTTGTTTTTTCATTCAGAGCATCATTAAACATGTAAATATCATAGTATTGATGTTGTCTATATCATTGCATGAATAGAAAAACTGTGGATCGGAACTTCTTGATTAAGGCTAGGCTCAGGATCAGGATTAGAACTTCTGTAAACTGTTGTGCTTTTTATCCTTCTGATTTGCTGTTTGTTGAAAACTGAATAGATTATTGATGTGCTGATTGAGAGTTGAAATATGGCATAAAACTTCTGATGTTCATTCATAGTTTTAACATACAGAACTTCTGATTTTTCTCACTGTTAACACACACTGAACTTCTGATTCTTACATGCTGATAACGCACTGAACTACTAATATTCACTCACTGTTCTAACACAGCACAGAACTTCTGAGTTCCTCCTTACATGTCAAATACACTGAACTTCTGATATTTCCATTCGTTGTTTTCAAACACTCAGAGTTTTTGATTTTCACATGCTGACAATACAGAACTTCTGAAGTTTACTCACTGTTTTAGTGTAATACAGAACTTCTGACTTTGGCTCACCGTCTGAATACAACCCAAAATTTCTGTGTTTTCCCTCTAATGCGTCTTGCAGGACCTCAGAGTTTACCAACTCAGAACTTCTGAACTTCTAATGCCCACTGACATTCCTCTCTGAGTTATCACACGTCTGGCTTTAGAACTTCTGATCCTTGTTTATTTTTGCTTGCAGTAGTACGTTGTTTCTGTCTTTCATTTATTTCCCTTTTCATCATTTTTTTCATATTAACATAAAAAACATAAAAATATTTTCCTTTTAATTCATTTCCTTAAGACAAAAACATTTTCTAAACAAGTCCATATTCATTTCAATATGGTTGTAATAGATAATTAGGACTTAAATTCCTTGCAATCCCCATTTGTATACCCCATCCCCAAATGTTGTAATAGCGTAGGACTTTACATTTCTGCAACTTATCGCTTTCAAATGTAAATGTTAGTAATTAGGGTGTGTATGGCAAGATATGAAAATCAACAAATAGATCACCCTAATCAAGACTAAATGCATGTAATCAAACACACTTGCACACAAGCACCCCTAGGGTAATCTCACTTGTTGCCTATCGGAAAATAGTCATGTCTCTCGAATATGGGACGTTTTAGAAAAGACCCTTCGATAAAAAAGATCGTAGTCCCTCGATGACCCTCGATGTTGCCTTCGGTAAAATGATCTAGTCCCTAAACGACATTGCTAAAATGTCTCATAAGTTGCCTTCTATGACTATTCAAACGTTCCAACACTCGTCCCTTCACATCCAACGATGGGGCTTCTTACCAAATCAATGGTAGGATAGCAACATCTAAAGGAGGAGGAAAAGCACATTTAAGACCTTTTGAGTAGGTAGGTTTGCTCTCAGTTACTCGCTTGCTCACAACAAAAATATTTTATGCACCAACACGCTCACTTTGAAACATTTTCAAAAGACAAACACTTTGTACGCGTTCTTATAGAAACGAGAACCATTACAAAGAATACACCTTTTCAAAATCACTTTCAAAAACACATATCACAAACACCTATTTGAACTATTTTCAAAACAACACTTTGTACGCGTTCTTATAGAAACGAGAGCCATTACAAAGTTACATTTTCAAAATACTTTCAAAACCCACATCACAAGCACAAATTCAAACAAAAGCAAATGATCTAGCAAGTAACTAAGAGCCCATGGAAAACCATGGATGAAAAGGGTGCTAATACCTTCCCTTTTCATAATCTACCCCTCGAACCCAAGAAAACATCTCTAAAGGTCTTTCCTGTGCTTTTTCACCTTTCCTTTTGGATAAAAGAAAAGTCGGTAGCGACTCTTGCTAAACCGCAACATTTGCGAACACAAACACAAACACCCAAGTCAGTTCTCCCATTGTATCACATCGTTAAATCTCTTAATTGTAATCATAGGAGCTTCGTTGTCCCATTTGACCTTGAACGTAGAAGACATTATGGCCAAAGCATCAGCTAACTAATTTTCTTCCCTACGGAAGTGTTCAAAGGTGATCTCTTCGAAGTAATGAATCAGAGATAGAACAAGCTCCTTGTAAGGAATAAGGTTAGGGTGTTTAGTGTCCCAATCTCCTTCTACTTGGCCAATCACTAGAGCGGAATCCCCGAACACATTCAAATGCTTGATCCTCAAATCAATGGCATCCTTCAAACCTAAAATGCATGCTTCGTACTCAGCCATGTTGTTCGTATAATCGAAGCACAGTATGGCAGTGAAAGGAGTGTGGAGACCTTTAGGGGAGATTATCACAGCACCAATTATGTTACCCAGAGCGTTGGAATCCCCCATCGAAGACCATAGTCCATTGGGATCCTTGTTCAGGTCCATCATACGGTCCAGGTTTCGCGCAGTCGGTCACTAGCATGATATTATCATCTGAGAAGTCAAAGTTCATAGACTGATAATCATCAACAGCTTTATGGGCCAAATGATATTCTAATACACTTCCTTTGATGTCATTTTACGTTGTGTATTGAATATCGTACTCAGTCAAGATCATTTTCCATCTAGCTATCCGTCCGGAAAGAGCGGGTTTCTCGAAGATGTACTTGATAGGGTCTGTAATACGGTGGGAGAACTAACTTGAGGGTTTTGCGTTTGATTGCAAATGTTGCGGTTAACAAGAGTCGCCATCGACTTTTCTTTTATCCAAAAGGAAAGGTGAAAAAGAACAGGAAAGACCTTTGAGATTATTTCTTGAGTTCGGGGGGTAGATTATGAAAAGGGATGGTATTAGCACCCTTTTTATCCATGGTTTTCCATGGGCTCTTAGTTACTTGCTAGGTCACTTGCTTTTGTTTGAAATTGTGTTTTGTGTGGTTTTTTAAAGTATTTTGTAAAGAGGCTATTGTTTAGGAAATCTTTGTAATGATTCTTGTTTGTAAGAATGTATACAAAGATGTTTGATCTTTTGAAAATGTTTTCAATTTTGTAAGATGTTTGAAAGTGTATGTGTTTGTTTTGAAAATAGCAAGGATATTTGTTTTGAAATGGAGCCAGTAATTAGGAGCAATCTACCTACTCAAAAGTCTTTTTTGTTCATCTTCTTTTCCTTTGACATTGTTGTCTTACCATTGATTTGGTAAGCAACCTTATCTTTGGATGTAAGCGGGACGGGCGTAGGTCATCGTATAACAATGATTAGCAATGTTGCAAAGTATCTTAGTATTCTTTTTGAGGGACTAAGATCATTTGTAAGGCAACTTAGATAGCGTCATCGAGGGACTATGATCTTGTATTTGCTTGTTTTTGCTAAGATACCTTACATGCGTAATATGGTCATTTTGTATAAGGCAACCAAGTGGGATAACCTTAGGGGTGATTGTGTGCAAGTGTATTATTTTCATGCTTGTTTTTGTCTTGAATTAGGGTTTTCTAAGTGTTGATTTTAGTCTTTCCATACAAACCCTAATTACTAGCATTTGTATATAAAAGCGATAAATTGCGGAATTTTAAAGTTACTACGCTATTACAACATTTATGGGGAAGGGTGTACAAATTGAATGGGGATTGCAAGAATTTAAAGCCTAATTGGTCTATTACAATATCAATGTACAAGGAAATAAATAAATACAAAGTACAAAATGAATAAATGTACAAAAAATACAAAATGTAAAGAAAATGTATCTTTGTTTGATTTTCATGAAAAAAGGATTTTGTCTTAACCTAATTAAATAAAGAAAATAATTAATTAAATTTGAATTTAATTAAGAAAAGATTTTAAATAAACCTCTAGTTCTATTAATTAATCAAAAGAAAACAAGTTTAAGAAAAGTATTTTTTGGTATTTTTATCTTGAAAATATTTATAGCATTATAGAATATTTTTGGCTTTTTTTTAATATTAAAAATAATGTATTTTAATTAGCATGAAAGAGAATAACTAACAACCTAGTTTTAATTATATTTACAAGATAATAAGTAAAAAATAAATAAAATATAGTTAATAAAAATATTTTTTGTGAGAAAAATAAAATAAGCTAAGTCAAAATATAAATCTATCATTTTTTGTATTTTATGATTTTTTTTTTTTAGTATTTAGAAAATATATTTAAGAAAAATAAAAATGAAAAGAAAATAAATAAATTTGGGTCAGGGGTGCCAATAGGAAACAGGGGGTCAGCTAGCAAAAATTAAAAAAAATTAAGCCAGGCCCAGCGCCCTGCAAACAAAAAAAATCAGAATTATAAAACATGTAAAAAATGCAAAAGGGTACCACTGGGGCTCGAACCCAGGTCCCATAGGTTACTGGTGCGCGCTTCTACCACTGGGGTGGCTATAAATTTGTTAATACAAACAAAATAATAAATATGTAATACAAACCACGCCCTGATGACTTCATCTTCAACCTCTAGCCAGACCAACTGTAACTTGCTCATTTCTCATCAAAAATGAAAACTGTAAACATGAAACTTGTAGCAAATTTTCTCACGATTCCAGAAATATAAATTATTAAAACTATAGATCAAAGATAAGAATGAATTTTAATGGCCCTAATCTGAACCCTAAAAATCTCATAAATTTCAGTTTCAAAATTCTCTAAGCTCAAGCAAAATTAATGGAAACTATGGACATGGTTAGCTTCAGGGCAATGATACCTACATGATTGGTTCATAAATAAACTATTGATGATGCCTGTATGAAGAGTTACAAATTAAGAAAACTTACCTCGAAACTGGAAATCGTGTTTTGAGTTTGAGCTTGTTTCAAGTGATGGTGATGATCAGGTTAGCTTCCTTGAGGTCCTAGGAAACTAATGCAATGGTTTGCTTGAGTTGAGAGTGGCTGAAATAACTTGGAGAAGTCAATATGAAATGCTCTATTTTTGGTTATGGAGGATATGGTAAATGATGTTACAGTAATGAAACAGGGACAGGGATAGGTTACACTTGATGTAAGAAAACTTTAGAAACTAAAGGCCAAGAAACGCACGAGGGAAATGTGAGTTTGATGTTCAAGGTCAGAAATTGTGCAACAATGGAGTTTTTGGGCAATTTCTGATTTGAGAGAGTTTTGGTATATTTCAGGGTGCTTAAGCTCGTCCTTTAGCTCACAAATAGTGACTCTATTTATAAGCAACAAGTTTGGAGACTTCTTGTTGGTCAGAATTCAAAATCACAAGTTTATGCATAACATGTGATTTTTGAGAAATTCAAGTTTCAAAGTCTTGTGTACTTGCCAAGATAGAGTGGTTATGCTTTAAACAAGCTTGCTTATGACTTTATGGGTGGAGTGTGATCATAGGGAACAAGTTAGAGGCTCAAGAATGGATTTATGCAAAAAGCTTGCTTTACAAGAATGGCAATGTTAACTTTGTGCCATTAATGGAAATTCAACTTGGATAATAGCTTAATTGCTTGGATCAAAGCCCTAATAGTTGTGTAAACATTTAATTATGGAGTGACAAATAAATTTGAGGCCTGCAAAGCAAGGATTATGCAGACTAGCGTGGATTTGGTTCATGTGTTCATCCAAAAATGACTTGTAATTCAAGTGATGAAACCCTAACTTTGTCTCTTCGATTCTCCCTACTTAAGAATGATCTCAAGGAGTTCTTGGATATTTTGGAAAGCTTTCAATGTGATCTCCAACCCAACTTTGGATTTCTTTTGAAGATTATCCTTGGAACTATATGAAAAGTGCCATGAAGTTGGTTCAAAATCCTGATCAAATTATGGCAAAATTTAACTAAGTGTTTAGTTTCATGACCACGTGTTCATAAAATTATAACTTGAGATCCAAGTATTTTTGGAAGGAGTTATGTGAATAAAAGTTATAGATTTCATGGAGATCCACCACTTTCATGTTGGAAGTTTCTCTTGAATCATCTTGTATCATGGTGAAAATTTTGCTCAACATTATGAAAAAACATGAAATTTCCAACACTAGAAAAATTTCTAAGTTTAGAATTTTTGACTTTTCAAAATGAAATCTTGACTTTTTGATTTCTTGATGAATAAGTTTCATATTTTGACATGTTTGATGAATTGTGATCTTTGGCACTTGAGTTTGACCAAAAAGTCAAAGTTTGACTTTTTATTATATAGTGACTTTTGATTAGTTGACTGAAAAATTCATCTATCAATCCAATGGACTTGCAATGTTTTGAACCATGTCATTAGGTAAAAATGATGCAATTGGACTCTTGATATCATGCCTTGAACCAATTGATCATTTGCTAGGTCAAAAAATCAGAAATTGCCCTTTCCCAATTAAAACCCTAATTTTGACCATTTTGCCCTTTTGGAGATTTGATCAAATTTCTTGAGGAGTTGTGGTTCAAACTTTATCAAATGATACATATGAGTTAAAAATGTTGATGTGGATCAAAAATTATGAAGTTTGATTGTAAATTGGTCATAGTTGACTTTTTTCCCAATACAACTGATTTTTAGATCAACTACTCAATTGACTGAGCAAAAGTGTGATTCAAGACTTGAAACTTGACATGAGTAATCTTGTGGGTCCATAATGATCCATGAAAATTATATGGGGCATTGGAAGTCCAAAAATCCTTGTGCAAACTCAAACCCTAATTTTGGTCATCAGTGCATAAGGAGGTGTCTTGAGTTGATCAAGCCCTAGCGCAGTCTTGAGCCCAATGAGATATTGTGAGCAAATTCTTGATATGTGAGAGGGAAAATTTTGGGGTACAACAGCTGCCCCTGTTCAATCTTCTTAAGCCTGAAGAGTTAGTTGGAAAGTTTTGTCATTCGTGACTCGAAGGTGGAAGATGATTGGACACTAGAGTGCCCAAAAATTTGCACTTGGTGATGTGATGGTTGAGGGGATGGGCTTAAAGATGCCATTTAAAGAGGTGATAGAAATTTGTTGGAGATGGGCTTGTAGATGCCATCCAGAAATGGTTGTTGAACCGTAGCTGTAAGTTGAAACTGAATGAGTATCAGAATGGCATCCATCTCTAGAGTGTATCTGAACTATATCTGAGAGTTGAATCTGAATGAGTATCAGAAGGGCATCCATGTATGGAGCGTATCTGAACTGTATCTAAAAGTTGAAAATTTGAATGAGCATCAAAATGGCATCCATGTCTGGAGCGTATTTGGATTGTATCTGAAAGCTGAATCTGAATGAGTATCAGAATGGCATCCGTGTCTGGAGCGTATCTGGACTGTATCTGAAAGCTGAATCTGAATGAGTATCAGAATGGCATCCGTTTCTGGAGCATATCTGGACTGTATCTGAAAGCTGAATGAGTATCAGAATGGCATCCGTGTCTGGAGCGTATCTAACTGTATCTGAAAGCTGAATCTGAATGAGTATCAGAATGGCATTCGGGTTTGGAGCGTATCTGAACTATATATGAAGATTCGGAATGAATATCAAAATGGCATCCGTGTTTGGAGCGTATCTGAACTGTATCTGCGAACTTTGAACAATTTTAATGGTAGCTGTTAACCTTATCCTGAAAACGGGTAAAATGTTAGCTATTATGCAAATTCATGTTGTATGAAATGCATGGTATAATGCATTTGTGCTATCAATGTTTATGATATATGGATGCGATGTATGCGTATGTGAGCTAATCTGTTGCACTGTTGTTGGATTGGGAAAATAAATCCCTGACTGCTGCTAAGGATATGGAGTGTAGTCTTCATGTTGTGAAGTTGAAGTGTTGGTGAATTTCCGTTTATAGAAATGAACTCTGTTGTAAGGGAAATTCCATGTACTTCCTGTAAAATCCTGTTTGGGGAATCTGGAGAAATTTGGTGACTTCTATTGGGGATTGATAAACTGGAAGCTTTGTTTCGTTGGGGATTAAACTGCACATTGTGGGGAATTTTATGGAGATAAACTTAGAGAGATTCCCTTATCTCTTAAAGCCATCAGCGATTGTCTTTTATTTTGTTTATTTGTAAACGGTAATTATATTCAAATGCATATGTTCAACCATAAATCATTGGACGTTTTTGTAAACAAAACACAAGCGTAAAGAAAAACAGATAGTTTTTGCACTTTCAAAGGGATGTCTTTGTATTGACTTTCAGTAAGCATTTTTGTACAATGAGACAAACATTCTAGTAAGAGAACTTTGTCGTAAAAAATGAAAATTTTGATACAAATAAAAGATAGCTATGTGCAATAATCCCATGGGGTTCCTATTCTGCTATAGCCTCCATGTCTCTGAACACCTTGTCTATTTGTTGCTTCATCCGAAGATGATGGAATTGATCAGAACCTCTGAGTTTGTCAGCGGAAGCCAAAGGTTGTCCATAAGGTGATCCAATGGGACATAGTCATACGCTTTAATTCCCTAACTTTTGCCTGGACCGCCCTTTCGGATTTTCAATCCACCGGGAAACCCTTTTTTCCCAAGCCGCCCTTTCGGGTTTTAAACTTGTCGGGTGTACAATTTTTTTTTTCTTTTATCCCTAATTTTTGCTCGAACCCTTTTGGTTCACCTGGATGCCCTTGTTTTGCCTAGGTGTGTCAACCTAGCGGGTCTTTTATGTGTAGTATCTTTTAACTATGTCTGTGTTTGCAAGGTGTGGCAGGTCGTCACCATCCATGGTAGTCAAGATCATTGCTCCACCAGAGAATATGTTTTTGATTACAAATGGTTCTTCATATGTAGGAGTCCATTTGCCCCTGGGATCACCTTGCGGTAGTATGATACATTTGATCACCAGATCTCTAACTTGGTATACTTGTCGTCTGACCTTGTTGTTGAAAGCCTTGATCATCCGTTTTTGATACATTTGACCATGGCAAACAGCAGTAAGCCTTTTCTCATCAATCAAGTTTAGTTGATCAAGTCGAGTCTGGATCCAGTTGTCTTCGTTCAGCCCTGCATCCTTCATAATTCTTAGAGAGGGGATATGGACCTCAATAGGCAAGATAGCCTCCATGCCGTATACCATAGAATAGGGTGTTGCCCTGGTTGATGTTCGAGTTGTGGTACGATATCCGTGGAGAGAGAATGGTAGCATTTCATGCCAGTTTTTGTATGTGACTGTAATTTTTTGTATGATCTTTTTAATGTTCTTATTCGCGGCTTCGACAATACCATTCATCTTCGGCCGATAAGGGGAAGAATTATGATGCTGGATTTTGAATTGCTCGCACAGGGCGGTGATTATAGTATTATTGAGATTCGTACCATTGTTTATAATGATTTTTTCCGGGATACCATAACGACAAATGAGATACTTCTTGATGAACCGGGCGACAAAATTCTTGGTAACGGAAGCGAAAGAAGCCACCTCCACCCACTTGGTAAAATAGTCAATGGCCACTAAGATGAAGTAGTGTCCATTGGAGGCTGTTAGCTTGATTTCCCCTATCATATCAATCCCCCAAATAGCAAAGGGCCAAGGAGCCGTCAAGACATTCAGAGGAACCAGAGGTACATGCACCTTGTCAGCATAAATATGACACTTGTGGCAAGTTCGAGAGTGTTGATAGCAATCTGCTTCCATTGCAGACCAGTAATAGCCTGCCTGTAGGATTTTATTTTCCATCGTATGCCCACTGGAATGGGTGCCAAAAGTGCCTTCATGCAATTCAACCATGATCCTTTCAGCTTCACACTTATCTACGCACCGTAGCAACACCGAGTCATGATTGCGTTTGTATAGGATGTCATTACTAAGGAAGAATTTAGCAGAGAATCTCCTTAAGAACTTCTTATCATTGACTGAAGCTCCTTCTGGATATTCTTGGGTTTTGAGATACCTCTTGACTTCGTGAAACCAAGGCTGGTTCACTACTTCTTCAGTATTAATCTCGTGACAGTGTGCTGGTTCATCCTTTAGTTCAATGGTGATCTAGGGATCCTCGTTATCCCATTTAAGTTTAAGCATAGATGACATTGTGGCTAGTGCGTCTGCTGGATGATTTTCTTCTCGCGGGAAATGCTCGAAGGTAATCTTCTCGAAATGTGGGAGCAATGTCAAAACATGTTCTTTGTAAGGGATAAGGTTAGGGTGTTTGGTGTCCCATTCCCCTTTGATCTGGCTAATGACCAAAGCTGAATCTCCAAATACATTCAAGGATTTGATCCCCAAATCTATGGCAGCTTTGAGACCAAAGATGCATGCTTCGTATTCCGCCATGTTATTTGTACAGTTGAATTAGAGTCTTGCCATAAAAGGAGTATAACATCCTTCAGAAGATATGAGTACAGCACCAATACCATTTCCGAGTGCGTTAGATGCCCCGTCAAAAACCAGGGTCCATCGGGATCCATGTTCAGGTCCGTCATATGGCCTGAACTCTTCACAGTTGTTTACCATCATGATGTCTTCATCCAGAAATTCGAACTTCATGGACTGGTAATCTTCCACAGCTTGGTGAGCAAGGTGATCAGCTAGTACACTGCCCTTTATTACTTTCTGGGTAGTATATTGTATGTCATATTCTGTCAGGATCATCTTCCATCTCGCTATTCTCCCAGAGAGAGCAGGTTTCTCGAAGATGTATTTTATTGGATCCATTTTAGATATCAACAAGGTAGTATGGGTCACCATATACTGTCTTAGCCGACGAGCAGCACATGCCAGAGCGCAGCAAGTTTTCTCGAGCATTGAATATCTTGTTTCACATTCGGTAAAATTTTTGCTCAGGTAATAAATAGCATGCTCTTTTTGGCCAGACTCGTCATGCTGCCCCATCACACACCCCATTGAATTTTCCAAAACAGTCAGATACATGATCAATGGTCTTCCCTCGACTGGTGGCATCAAAACAGAAGGCTCTTGCAGGTACTCTTTGATCTTGTCGAAAGCAATTTGGCATTCATCATTCCATTTGACTACTTGATCTTTCTTCAGTAGTTTGAAGATTGGTTCACAAGTAGCTGTTATGTGAGAAATGAATCTAGCAATGTAGTTTAACCGTCCCAAGAATCCTCTGACTCCCTTCTCGGTACGAGGAGCAGGCATCTCTTGTATCGCTTTCACATTGGCAGGATCTACTTCAATACCCTTATTGCTGACGACAAAGCCCAGGAGTTTACCGGACCTTACTCCAAACGTGCATTTATTTGGGTTCAACCTCACCTTGTACTTCTTTAGTCTCTCAAACAGTTTTTGTATTTGATCAAGGTTTTCTTCTTCTGTTTGAGATCTATCTATCATGTCGTCCACATAGTCCTCTATTCATGGTGTACCATGTCGTGATATTGAGCTACCATGGCACACTGATAGGTTTCCCCAACATTCTTAAGTCCGAACGGCATAACCTTGTAGCAGAATATCCCCCATTGTGTGACAAAGGTTGTCTTCTCCATGTCCTCAGGCGCCATTTTGATTTGGTTGTAGCCTGAGAAACCGTCCATGAAGGAAAACACTTTGTGTTGTGCTGTATTGTCAACTAGAATATCAATGTGGGGAAGTGGGAAATCATCCTTAGGGCTTGCCCTATTCAAATCTCTGTAGTCCATGCACATTCGTACCTTGCCGTCTTTTTTGGGCACAGGAACAACATTGGCAACCCATTGCAGATAGGAGGTGACGGCCAAGAATCCAACATTGAATTGTTTCATGACTTCTACTTTAATCTTCTCTGACATATCTGGTCGCATTCGACGGACTTTTTGTTTTACTGGTGGGAAGTCCTTTTTTGTAGGTAGACGATGTACCACAATATTTGCATCAAGTCCTGACATGTCTTCATCCGACCAGGCAAAGACCTCAACATACTCGTGTAGTAACTGAATCAGACACTCCTTTACACTGGGTTCCAGGTTGGCGCCCACCTTGACTTCTCTTTTGTCTTCCTCGGTACCTAGGTTGATTGTATCCACGGGTTCCTCTTGGGGATGAATGGTTCTCTCTTCTTGTTGCAGTAACCTGGCGAGTTCCCCTGGTACTTCACAATCTTCTTCACCTTCGTCTTCGTCTTGGTAGATTAGATTTCCAGAGTCATAAAAGGCCATAGCAGAACTATTTCCCATGGTATCCCGAATGGATGTAGACCTGCATTGTGAGTGTAAGTATGTGTAAGGGTATAGTTATCTTTGAAAGAAATGAAAAATATAAAAATAAAAACAATGAGCACAAAGTTTGTATGCAAAAAAGGTCCATGATTCATTGATGTCATATGGAAATGAGATAATAACCCTTACAAATGGACCATTGTGCTTCGGGTAAGACACAAGATTTTAAGACTCTGAATTGTTTTAATAATACAGATCCAACAAAATGTAAAGACAAATTATTGTGGGATAAAAGTGATCGGGACGAAATCTCTAGCCTCCCAGTTGCTGAGCCCTCCACTGACAGTTGGAAAGATCCAATCCTCCAGGTTGTAGCCATCTTCATCATCTTCCACCTCTTTGACTTCGCGGTTGCTGATCTTCAAGGGTGGTCCTCCAGCACGAGCGCGGCGTACAACCTTCTGGGCACCTGAAGTGAAACCTAGGCCAAACTTGTCAGATTTGTATGGGATATCTGGGAGTTGTCCCCAGATAGTGCACCCACCTTCTTCTATTACTACCTTGGCATCCTTCAAAGATGACATCATGGGCGGAGGCCTTGTGATCTTGGGAATTTGAGACATAGCCTTGGTCACTGCCACATCTTGCAGGACTTCTTCAAAGTGTTGGAATGGAGTTTCAATAAGTTCACCATCTAATTCCACATATCTGAAGGAATTAAGATGGCTGATGATATACTCTTCTTCTCCATGAACAGTGATAATCTTCCCTTGAATCGGATACTTCAGCATTTGGTGTAACGTAGAAGTAACAGCGCCAGCATTGTGAATCCATGGTCGGCCTAGCAAGCAGGAATATGAAGGGAGAATATCCATTACATAAAAAGTTGAATCAAATGTTTAGGTTCCAACCTTTATGGGGATATCCACTTTCCCATGCACCATCCTTTTCGAGCCGTCAAAATCCCCCACTACTATATTGCTTGGTTTCAATATCAATCCCTCACAGTTAAGCCTATCAAGAGCTTTTTTAGGCAATACATTCAGAGACGAGCCAGTGTCCACCAAGACATGAGCCAGAGTTGTGCCCCTGCATTCCACTGAGACATGCAATGCCTCATTATGCTTCCTCCCCCTTGGTGTTAAATCAGCATCCAAAAAACCTAGACCATTATCTGCATTCAAGCTGGCTACGCAGTCTTGGAACTGGTCGGTAGATGTTTCTTGGGGTACATGGGCAGTTTTCAGGAATTTTACCAAGGCTTTTGCATGTGCCTCGGAACATAGTAATAAAGCCAGCATGGAAATTTTAGATGGAGTTTTCCCTAGTTGCTCAACTACATCATAGTCGCTTCTTTTTATGATCTTTAGAATTTCCTCCATCTCTTTCCGGGAGGTCTCAAGGATAGCCAATGATTGTGCCTTCGTCCAGAGAGACTCAACCAGAATACTTTTACCTCGAGTCTCGGTTGACTCGGCAGCAGGAATATCGGTAGGAGTGATGACAGGGGTTGTAACAGCTTTGTCAGTTGGAGTACTAGCAGAGATGCATATAGGACTGGGAATAGCCTTTGGAGGAGCAACAACAACAGGAATGATAACGGGTCCAAAAACTGCTTTTGGGGGAGCAATTTCTGGAGAGAATATCCTTCCACTTCGGGTCATCTTGCTAGTCCCTGCAATATTACTGATATTGGAGTCAACCTTCTCAGAACTTGAATCTTCAGCAGCTGGGCAATCTTGCTTGATACCGTTGTAGTAGACATCCCCTCCATAATTCCATGGTATGGTTTTGTCTGACGAATACGGGACTAGTCCAGGCATTGTAATTATCAAAGGAGCTGCTTTTGGAACTGATGTAATTCTAACGGGTCTTTTGGTGGAGACCCTGGAAGAATTGTCAGAAATGGTCACAATGGAAACATCATTATAAGAAACAGTTGGAACAGAAGTCTTTTCAAACAAAATTTCCTTATTATCTATTAGGCACTTAATGCCTGCTTTCAACAAAAGACAGCTGGTTGGTAAGGACAAACAGGAATAACAGCTTTCATCGCAGCCTGGGAACACATCGGCATTCAATAAATTCTTTTTGATAGTTAGGAGTGGGGTCATAAGTTCATTAACTGAAGTGACAAACATATCTTCCTCAATGGGGTTGGTATTATGGCCATGTCTGGGCATAGTGTCATGGTCGGGACTCCCAGAGTGGTATGCGCAGCGGGAATTAGGATGATAGTGAGGATAGGTTGTGTTAGGGTTCTTTGGAGCTTCTTTCAGAGTCACTAGGTTGGATCTTAACAGATGTGGCAATACTTGAGATAGTGTCATGTTAATTTTGGTGAACTGTATAACTGGTCTTTCCATTCTTGGTTGGTTGTTTCTTTGTAGATCAGGCGCAGGTTTAGGAATCATAACAGCCCCCCACCATTGGACGGCGTTTGGCCCTATCTTGATTTCTCTGAGGATATACAACAACCACTTCTTTCTTTCCAATGAATGGCATCCTTACAGCAGCATAAGATGCCTCTTTTTGAATCTTTCTACTTTTTATCCTGGCTTCTACCCTTTCTTCGGTCAATATCAGTTCAGTAAAACCTGCCGATGAACTCCCAATTAAGTGATTGAAGAAGGGACCAGACAAGGTTCCTAAGAACGTGTCTACTAATTCTCTTTCATATATGGGAGGTTGAACACTTCCATCCAAATCACGCCATTTTTGTGCATAGTCCTTGAAGCCTTCATTTGAAACCATGGCCATACTCTGGAGTTGAGTACGGGTAGGCGCAAGATCAGTACTGTATTGTTATTGTTTGTAGAAAGCTGCATCAAGATCTTCGCAGTTATGAACATTGGCTCTTTCTAACTGATAAAACCAATCATGTTGAGTTCCAAACAGACTGTCTTGGAAGAAGTGTACCCATAAGTCTTTGTCAGCGGTATGGGGCTGGATTTTCCTCACATAGGACCAGAGATGCATTTTGGGGCATGAGACTCCGTCATATTTGGCGAACACAGGTGCTTTGAATTTTGGAGAAATGACAATCCCCGACACTAAGCCCAACTCCTCAAAGTCCAATCCAGACACTTTTTGGATTTCCATTACACTCAATCGCTCTTCTAGATGTTTATACTTGTCGTCGGCTGGAGGGTATTGTTCTTCAGAATAGTCCTCTTCTTCCTCTTCCTCTTCTGACTCTGACGGGACAATTGTTTCTTTCCCTTTCCCATCTTGATTGTCTTTCTCACCAGATGTCGTTGCAAAGTCTAAGGCCCTTCTTGTCTGCCCTTGGAATCTTCTTCCCATGTTTAGAACTCTGGTTATCTTCTTCGTCTTCTTTTTCTTCTCCTCAGCCAGCAAGGTCTTCAACTCTTCTTGTCCTTTGGCTAGAGTTAAGAACAACTATTGAAATTGTGCATTCTGAGCTTGGAGGTCCTTCACCGTTTGCTCGAGATCCATCTTACTGAAATAAACAGTAGAGAGATGAGGAGACTTGTTGCAAGAAACCTGCTTATGTTATGATGAATGGTAAATGTGTATGCAATGATTTCAAGGATCTTAAGATTCAAATTTGTTTTAGACAAAAAGGAAACACACGTTATATTAATAGATTAAAGCTTACATCAATGCCTTCTTGGATAAAATAATACAAAAACTCTAAGATGAAAAGGTAGTATGCACACTCTTTGGTGCAATATAGGCATTCAGAGTCTGCTCCTCATGAAGTAGTCTAGTGAGTTCCAAAACCTTCTTCTCGCTTGCGTAGAATTGGGCTTCGAAAGTATCTCGCTCTCCCATGAGTTGTATCCAATCTCTTTGTAGTTCTTTAAGAGAGGTGGGCATGTCATGATGTAGGATAGTGTATGGAACATCTCCTTCCATGACAGGCTCAATGATTACCGGGAGAATTGAGGGATAAGGCATCATAAGGCTCTGAGCACGAGGTCGTACCCATTTGAGGTAAGGCTCAAGAGGGATGGAATTTTTATGCCCCAAAGTCTTTCTATCTACCTTGTTCAACATCCTCCATGCTTGGATAAATCTCTGGCGAAGACCTTGATCATCATTTTCATAGTCAAATACCAAACCTTGAATCAGTATCTCATGCGTGCCATCCCTTCGGGCGTAACCAAACTGTCTTAAAGCTAAGCATGGGTTGTAGGTGATACCTCCCCTAATGCCAAGTAAAGGTACATTAGTAAATTCTCCACAACGGTCGACAATAGTAACATTCTCTATGGATCAAGAGCACCAATGAATGTTTGAATGTTTGAGCGTCATCAACCTTTGTGACCACCTTAAACCTTGCTCACTCTTTAATACAGATTGGGGAAGATGTGAAATAAACCATCTTTCCAAGAGAGGAGTGTAACACATAAGGACACCTCTTTTCCTCATTGTACGAGTGTGAAAAGAGTGTAGGATATCCCCTAGTAATGTAGGCACCGGGTTACGGGATATGAAGATTTTGACGGCGTTCACATCTATGAGTTGGTCAGGATTTGGAAACAAAACCATCCCATAGATAAGGAGAGCCACAATTTCCTCAAAGGCTTTCAAATCCAAGGAATTCCAACAGTTTTGGGCTTTCTCGAACAAAAACTTTGCTAGGAAACCTTTGACACCACTCCTTGTTTCCCAATGAGTTGTGACATCAGATGAGTGCAAGTGTAGAGCTTAAGAAATCTCTTATGGCTTTGGGTCTCTTTCTGTACCGTTGAAAGGTAGTTGATTGAGAATGGGAATCCTCAAGAGTCGGGAGAATTCTTCCAAAGTAGGCACAAGTTGATAGTCTGGAAATGTGAAGCAATGGTGTAAAGGATCAAAGAACTGAAAGAGCACCTTCATAATGTCCTCATCTGTGTTGGAGGTGACCAAGTTGAGTAGGTGACCATGTCTCTCGGTGAATGGAGAGTTTTCAGGAATCCTTGAAACTAGCTCCTTAAGTTGTGGAGGGATCCTTACAAGATTGACTTGAATAGTTTTCCTACGAAGAGAATCCATATCCTACAAAACAAGAACAAAGATGAATCCCAAAAATCCTTGAAATGGTTAGTGAATGTGTATGATGTTATGATGTTCATGATATCATGTACATGTATGTATATACAAACAAAACAAACAAGTCCCTAGGTTTAGGCTTGCATGGAGTTTTATAGGTAAGTACCCTCTTGAAGTTTAGTTGGCTCAACCTGTCCTAGTAATAGTAATCGGGTTCTAAGGAGCTCCATATCACTGATTTGTTTCCTTGGTCATTATTTTAGCACAAGCCTCTTTAATGGAGACCGAAATATCCCAAGAAACCAAACCTTAATGAGTGTAGTATCGAGTATCTACCAACTTCGGACTGCACCAAATCCGGTCATCTCACTACATCCTAAATGGCCAAGTTGGTCAAGTAAAGGTTCTAAAAGTTCATTAGTGCTTCATGACATCACTCAGCGGCCCTGTATTCTCTTTGATTAACTCAAAGGCTACCGGTACCCACAAATATGCCTCACTAATGTAGCTATTGCTTAGACCATGTCGGTATACCCTGCATAATTACCACAACACATTGCTACTTACCTATAATGTATCCCAAATCCGGGTAGAGGATTCAAAACCAAACAAAGAACCATAGTAGTAAAGAAAACAAGTCAAACAATTAAAAGCAAGTAAATATGATCTAGCCCTAAGGTAACCCAACTTTTATAATGTCCCCAGCAGAGTCGCTAGTTCTGTGATACGGTGGGAGAACTGACTTGAGGGTTTTGGGTTTGATCACAAATGTTGCGGTTAGCAAGAGTCGCCACCGACTTTTCTTTTATCCAAAAAGGAAAGGTGAAAAAGCACAAGAAAGACCTTTGAGATTATTTCTTGAGTTCGAGGGGTAGATTATGAAAAGGGAAGGTATTAGCACCCTTTTCATCAATGGTTTTCTATGGGCTCTTAGTTACTTGCTAGGCCACTTGCTTTTGTTTGAAATTATGCTTTGTGTAGTTTTTGAAAGTATTTTGTAAAGAGGTCATTGTTTAGGCAATCTTTGTAATGATTCTTGTTTGTAAGAATGTATACAAAGATGTTTGATCTTTGAAAATGTTTTCAACTTTATAAGATGTTTGAAAGTGTATTTGTTTGTTTTGAAAATAGCAAGGATATTTGTTTTGAAATGGAGCAAGTAATTAGGAGCAATCTACCTGCTCAAAAGTCTTTTTTGCTCATCTTCTTTTCCTTTGACATTGTTGTCTTACCATTGATTTGGTAAGCAACCCTATCTTTGAATGTAAATGAGACGGATGTGGGTCATCATATAACCATGATTAGCAATGTTGCAAGGTATCTTAGCATTCTTTTTGAGGGACTAAGATCATTTGTAAGGCAACTTAGATAGTGTCATCGGTGGACTATGATCTTGTATTTGCTTGTTTTTGCTAAGATACCTTACATGTTGAATATGGTCATTTTGTATAAGGCAACCAAGTGGGATAACCCTAGGGGTGCTTGTTTACAAGTGTATTATTTTCATGCTTGTTTTTGTCTTGAATTAGGGTTTTCTAAGTGTTGATTTTAGTCTTCCCATACAAACCCTAATTACTAGCATTTGTACATAAAAGCGATAAATTACGGAATTTTAAAGTTACTACGTTATTACAACATTTGTAGGGAGGGGTGTACAAATTGAATGGGGATTGCAAGAATTTAAAGCCTAATTAGTCTATTACAACCGTATTGAATTGATATCAATGTACAAGGAAATAAATAAATACAAAGTACAAAAAGAATAAATGTACAAAAAATGCAAAATATAAAGAAAATGTAACTTTGTTTGATTTTCATGAAAAAAGGATTTTGTCTTATTCTAATTAAATAAAGAAAATAATTAATTAAATTTGAATTTTATTAAGAAAAGATTTTAAATAAAACCTTAGTTCTTTTAATTAATCAAAAGAAAATAAGTTTAAGAAAAGTATTTTTTGGTATTTTCATCTTGAAAATATTTATAGCATTATAGAATTTTTTGGCTATTTTTTTAATATTAAAAATAATGTATTTTAATTAGCATGAAAGAGAATAACTAACAACCTAGTTTTAATTATATTTACAAGATAATAAGTAAAAAATAAATAAAGTATAGTTAATAAAAATGTTTTTTGTGAGAAAAATAAAATAAGCTAAGTCAAAATATAAATCTATCATTTTTTGTATTTTATGATTTTTTTTTAGTATTTAGAAAATATATTTAAGAAAAATAAAAATGAAATGAAAAGAAAATAAATAAATTTTGGCCAGGGGTGCCAATAGGAAACATGGGATCAGCTAGCAAAAATAAAATAAAAAATAAGCCAGGCCCAGCGCCCTGCAAACAAAAAAAGTCAGAATTGTAAAACATGTAAAAAATGCAAAAGGGTACCACTGGGGCTCGAACCCAGGTCCCATAGGTTACAGGCATGTACTTCTACCACTGGAGTGGCTATACATCAGTTAATACAAAAAAAACAATAAATATGTAAGGAAAAACGCACCCTGATGACTTCATCTTCAACCTCCATCCAGACCAACTGTAACTTGCTCATTTCTCATCAAAAATGAAAATTGTAAACATGAAATTGTAGCAAATTTTCTCACGATTCCAGAAATGTAAAGTATTAAAACTATAGATCAAAGATAAGCATGAATTTTAATGGCCCTAATCTGAACCCTAAAAATCTCATAAATTTCAGTTTCAAAATTCTCTAAGCTCAAGCAAAATAATGGAAACTATGGACATGGTTAGCTTCAGGGCAATAATATCTACATGTTTTGTTCACAAATAAACTATTGATGATGCATGTATGAAGAGTTACAAGTTAAGAAAACTTACCTCAAAATTGGAAATCGTGTTTTGAGTTTGAGCTTGTTTCAAGTGATGGTGATGATCAGGTTAGCTTCCTTGAGGTCCTAAGAAGCTAATGCAATGGTTTGCTTGAGTTGAGAGTGGCTAAAATGACTTGGAGAAGTCAATGTGCAATGCTCTATTTTTGGTTATGGAGGATATGGTAGATGATGTTACATTAATAAAACAGGGACAGGGATAGGTTACACTTGATGCAAGGAAGCTTTATAAACTAAAAGGCCAAGAAACACACGAGGGAAATGTGAGTTTGATGTTCAAGGTCAGAAACTGTGCAACAATGGAGTTTTTGGGAAATTTTTGATTTGAGAGAGTTTTGGTGTATTTCAGGATGCTTAAGATCGTCCTTTAGCTTACAAATAGTGACTCTATTTATAAGAACCAAGTTTGGATACTTCTTGTTGGTCAGAATTCAAAATCACAAGTTTATGCATAACATGTGATTTTTGAGAAATTCAAGTTTCAAAGTCTTGTGTACTTGCTAAGATAGAGTGGTTATACTTTAAACAAGCTTGCTTCTGACTTTGTGGATGGAGTGTGATCAGAGGGAACAAGTTAGAGGCTGAAGAATGGACTTTATGCAAAAAGCTTGCTTTACAAGAATGGCAATGTTAACTTTGTGCCATTAATGGAAATGCAACTTGGATAATAGCTTAATTGCGTAGATCAAAGCCCTAAAAGTTGTGTAAAAATTTAATTATGGAGTGACAAACAAGTTTGAGGCATGCAAAGCAAGGATTATGCAGCCTAGCGTGGATTTGGTTCATGTGTTCATCCAAAAATGACGTGTAATTCAAGTGATGAAACCCTAAATTCATCTCTTCGATTATCCCTACTCAAGAATGATCTCAAGGAGTTCTTGGACATTTTGGAAAGCTCAAAATGTGCTATACAACCCATATTTGAATTGATCTTGAAGATTCCCCTTGGAACTATATGAAAAAGTTCCATGAAGTTGGGTCAAAATCCTGACCAAATTAGGACAAAATTTCACTAAGTATTTAGTTTCATGACCACATGTTTATAAAATTATAACATGAGATCCAAGCACTTTTGGAAGGAGTTGTATGAAGAAAAGTTGTATATTTCATGGATATATACAACTTTCATGTTGGAAGTTTCTCTTGAATCATCTTGTATCATGGTTAAAATTTTACTCAAAGTTATGAAAATACATGAAATTTCCAACACTTCGAAAAATTTCTAAGTTTAGAAATTTTGACTTTTCAAAATGAAATCTTGAATTTTTTATTTCTTGATGAATAAGTTTCATATTTTGACATGTTTTGATGAATTTTGATATTTGGCACTTGAATTTGACCAAAAAGTCAAAGTTTGACTTTTTAGTATACAGTTGACTTTTGATCAGTTGACTGAAAAATTCATCTGTCAATCCAATGGAGTTGCAATGTTTTGAACCATGTCATTAGGTAAAATGATGCAATTGGACTCTTAAGGTCATGCCTTAAACCAATTGATCATTTTCTAGGTCAAAAATCAAAAATTGTCATTTCCCAATCAAAACCTTAATTTTGACCATTTTGCCCTTTTGGAGATTTTATCAAATTTCTTAAGGAGTTGTGGTCCAAACTTGATAAAATGATACATATGAGTTAAAAATTTTGATGTGGATCAAAAATTATGAAGTTTGACTGTAATTAGGCCATAGTTGACTTTTTCCCCAATACAACTGATTTTTAGGTCAACTGCTCAATTGACTGAGCGAAAGTGTGATTCAAGGCTTGGAATTTGACATGAGTAATCTTGGGGGTCCATAATGATCCATGAAAATCATATGGGGCATTGGAAGTCCAAAAATCCTTGTGCAAACTCAAACCCTAATTTTGGTCATCAGTGCATAAGGAGGTGTCTTGAGTTGATCAAGCCCTAGCGCAGTCTTGAGCCCAAGGAGATCTTGTGAGCAAATTCTTGATATGTGAGAGGGAAAATTTTGGGGTACAACAGGGTCCATCTTGGAAATCAATAGAGTGGTGTGAGTCAACATATATTGTCTTAGCCAGCGAGCAGCCCATGCCAAAGCACAACAAGTTTTTTGGAGTAGTGATTATCTGGTTTCACAATCGATAAACTTTTTGCTCAAGTAGTATATTGCATGCTCTTTTCGGCCAGACTCGTCATGTTGGCCCAACGCACACCCCATAGAATTATCTAGCACCGTCAAGTACATGATCATGGGTCTTCCTTCAACTGGAGGCATGAGGATAGGAGGTTCTTGCAGATATTCTTTGATTTCGTTGAAGGCAGCCTGGCATTCATCATTCCATTCGACTACCCGATCTTTCTTTAAAAGTTTTAAGATTGGCTCACAAGTAGTAGTTAAGGGAGATATGAAGCGTTGATGTAGTTAAGACAACCCAAGAATCCTCTAACCTCCTTTTTAGAATGGGGGACTGGCATTTCTTGAATGGCTTTTATCTTTGCAGGATCGACTTTGATGCCTTTACTACTGACAACAAAACCTATAAGTTTTCCAGATCTTACTCCGAATATGCACTTATTAGGGCTCAACCTCAACTTGTACTTTTTCAGCCTCTCGAATAGCTTTTATAAGTGATTGAGATGTTCTTCCTCATTTTGTGATCTTGCAATCATATCATCCACATACACTTCTATTTCATGATGGATCATATCATGAAACAAAGCTACCATATCCCTTTGATATGTTGCCCCTGCATTCTTTAATCCGAATGGCATGACCTTGTAACAAAAGGCGCTCCATTGTCTAACGAAAGTGGTCTTCTCCATATCTTCGGGAGCCATCCTAATTTGATTATAGCCGGAGAAACCATCCATGAAAGAGAAGACTTTATGTTGAGCAGTGTTATCGACCAAGATATCAATATGTGGTAGAGGGAAGTCATCCTTGGGAATTTCCCTATTCATATCCCTATAATCTATGGACATACGAACTTTTCTGTCTTTCTTCGGTACTGGCACCACATTTGCAACCCATTAGGGATAAGATGTCACAGCTAGGAATCTTGCATCAAATTGTTTCATCACTTTATCTTTTATCTTTTCAGACATGTCAGGCCTCATGCGACGAACATTTCTTTTGACAGGAGGGCAGTCTTCCTTTGTTGGAAGATGATGAACTACAATGTCGGTATCTAACCCCGGCATATCTTCATACGACCAAGCAAACACTTCCACATAGTCATGCAACATCTGAACCAATCTCCTTTTGACACTACTTCCTAGGATAGCATTGATCTTGACCTCTTTCTTGTCTGTCTCGGTACATAGATTGATGACATCAACTGACTCTTCATGCGGTTGAGTAGATTTTTCCTCTTGTAATAGAAGTCTGGCTAGTTCTCCCAGTATCTCACAATTTTCCTCGCCTTCATCTTCGGATTGGTTAATTGGATGTTCGAAATTATAGGTGGCAATAGTAGATTCATTGGCAATAAAATCTGGAGTGGACGAGGATCTGCAAAAGTGTTTGTGTTTGTGCATGTAAGATATATGGCTATTTTGAAAAATGCATTTAATAAAAAGAAAGACAATGAGCATAAAAGTTCGAATGCAAAAAGTCCATTGGTTTATATTGAATGATCATATGATAAAATGAACATAAATAAAACCCTTAACAGACGGACCATAATGCCACGGGTCAGGCATATGGCTTAAAAGTCATTGTTTAATATTATAGACAAAAGGTTCTTGAATTAATAGAAAGCAATAAACAAGTAATTACTCTTCAACGAAGGAGATGGGAACGAAGTCCTTTTCGTGCCAATTGTTGAGCTCTGTTGTAGTAGGGTATACCCATTCTTCAAATGCACACTCATAATCAGAATCTTCCATAGCCTTTATTTCATGATTTCCAATACGGAAAGGGGGCTTCCCTGCACGAGCACACCTCACTTCTTTCTGGGCCTTGATAGTGAAACCTAAACCACATTTTTCTGCTTTGAATAGGATCTCAGGGAGTTTCCCCCATGTATCATAGCTTCCTTCTTCGACTGCGACACGAGCGTCTTTAAATGAAACCATCTTTGCCAATACCTTATCAGCTTTGGGCATGTCATAGGAAATTTTGGCAGTAGCAATCATAGGCGAAACAACTTCAAAAGCCTGACACGGGGTCTCTATAAATTCGTCATCCATCTCCATAATATTTGAAAGAATTGAGGTGGCTTACCATGAACTCCTCCTCACCACAAACAGTGATGATCCTTCCCTTGATCGGGTACTTGAGTTTTTGATGAAGGGTTGACGTTATTGCCCCTGCTCCGTGGATCCAAGGGCGGCCCAGCAAACAAGAGTAAGCAGGACAGATATCCATGATGTAGAAAGTAGAGTAAAAAATTTATGAGCCCACCTTAATCGGGAGATCCACCTCTCCATGAATCGTCCTTTTGGACCTATCGAAAGCCCTCACAATAATATCACTCGGCTTCAATACCAGTCATTTGTAGTCTAACCGGTCTAAAACTCCCTTGGGTAGTACGTTTAAGGAAGAGCCCGTGTCAACCAAAACATGTGCTAGGGTAGTCCCCTTACATTCAACAGAAACATGCAGAGCTTTGTTGTGATTTCTTCCAAGTGGTGTCAGATTAGCATCCGAAAACCCCAAACCATTGTCGGTCGTCAAGCTTGCCACACAATTTTCAAACTGGTCAGTTGTGGTATCATGAGGGACATGAGCCTTCTTCAGAAATTTGATTAACGTCGGAGCATGAGCATCGGAACAAAGTAGAAAAGATAACATGGAAATCTTGGAAGGAGTTTTCCCTAGCTACTCCACTATCTTGAAATCACTCCTCTTTATAATTTTCAAGATCTCATCCATTTCTTAAGCAGAAGGTTCCTCAGCAGCAATGTCTTTTTCGGGTATTTTTGTCTCAGCAGGCTCAACTACTTTCTCTTTTCCCCTTGTGTCAGCACTAGGCTTAGCAGTGGTGATGCGGACAGGTGCCTTTGTAGCATTTAGAGGTGAAATGTTGGGTGAAAAGATTCTCCCAGTTCTGGTCACCTTACTAGAGCCGGTAATGTTACCAATGTCATCATCTTTGCTTTCTTCAATCCAAGCATCTTGCTTTATTCCATGGTAAAACACCTCAGCACCATAGTTCCATGGCACTGCTTTGTTAAAAGAGTACTAAATTGGCTCAGGGGCGGTAATCATCAGAGGAGAAACAGTCGGTTCGTTTGAAATCCTGATAGGACCTTTCGAGGAGATCCTAAGAGGCTTGTTTGAAATTGTTATGATGGAGAGGTCTTCAATATTATTAGTCATATTTTTGGTGGACGGGATTCTTTCAAATAGGTTCGCATGACTATTCATCAGGAATTGAATTCCTTCCTTCAGTCATTTGCATCCATTAATTTGTATGGCGCAGCAATCACAGTCCTTCAAACAGCCATGGAAAATTCCGGCTGTCAGCAAGTTCCTTTTGACAATGGTTAACGGATTGGTCAAGTCTTCGACAGAGGAAACAAAAATGGTGTCTTCAACAACATCGACACCCTTGCCATGGTTTGGCATTGGTGCCGTTATCACATTGGGAATCAGAGGCGGATCAAATTTGATGGTCTTGTTTTCTATTAAGTCTTGAATTTTATTCTTCAGTGCCCAGCATTGGTCGGCCTCATGCCCAGGACTATTCAAGTGATATGCACACTTGGTATTCAGATTATATTTAGGTGAGGAGGTATCTGGATTGGTCGGAGGATCACGCAGTGTCACCAAATTAGCCTTTAACAGGTGTTGTAAGGCTTGGGATAGCAACATGCTTATCCTTGTGTATTGTCTTCGTGGAGCCTCAAATCGTTGATGATTGGAAGATTGTCTTTGAACAGGAGTTGGGTTGGAAATCCGAACAACATTAACGGATGGGCGGTCATCCTTCTTGGTACGGACCCTTTCCCAATACACATCATTCGTTTCTTTCTTCCCAATGAAGGTTTTCTTTACGGTATTGGAGGTGGAAGCAGATGCTATGGGAATCTTCTCTCTCTTGATACCACTTTTAACTCTATCACTGGTTAAGATCATCCCGGTGAAACTGGATGAAGAACAACCAACCAATAAGTTGAAAAATGGACCAAATAAAGTGCTCATAAACATATCAATGTGTTCCCTATCAGTTAATGGTGGTTGAACTCTACTGGCAAGATCCCTCCACTTTTGGGCGTACTCTTTAAACCCTTCGTTTTTACCCATCGTCGTGTCTTGTAGTTGAACCCTAGTCGGCGCCAGGTCGGTATTGTATTGGTATTGGTGATAGAAAGAAGTGGCCAAGTCTTCCCATGTATGGATACGGGAACCCTCCAATTGGTAACACCACTTTAGTTGAGTCTCAGCCAAGCTTTCTTGAAAGAAGTATACCCAAAGTTTCTTGTCGATGGTGTGCGGTTGTATTTTGCGCACATAAGACTTCAAATGAAGCTTTGGGTAGGAAACCCCATCATATTTAACAAAGACTAGTATCTTGAATTTATGGGGAATGACAACCCCAAATATTAAACCCAAATCGTCAAAATCCAAGCCAGGGATGGCTTGAATCTCAACAGCCTTCAATCTATCCTCTAGCTGCTTGTACTTAACATCAGCAGGAGGATACTGCTTGTCAAAATAGTATTCATCATCAGACACTTGATCATTGATACACCCAGCCTGGGTACTCCTTGCTTCTCCAATTTGATTTTCGTCTTCTTCAGACGAGTCTTCCACTACCAGTATCTGACGGATCGACTCTCTGAATCTTTAACCCATGTTGACTAGGGCTTTTCTCTTTGGTTTCTTTTTGGACGCCAGCAACGTCATCAACTCTTGTTGCCCCTTGGCCAGGGTCAGCAGAGTTTCTTGAAAATGGGAGTTTTGTGCTTGCAGATCTTTCATTGTTTTCTCGATATCCATCTTACTGAAATAAATAGCAGAAAGATAAGGATACCTGTTGTGGAAAATCTGTTATGATATGATGCCTGAAAAATGCGCATCAAAGGATTTCAAGGATTCATGAAATTTAAATTTGTCTAAACAAAGAATGAACAAATGTCAAATTGCATGAATCAGTTCAAGATGGTTACAACGTGCCTCTTGGACTTACAAAATACATTCCTAAGACAAAAAAGTTGAACGCATCCTCTTTGGTGCTAGGTAGGCGTTCAAGCTCTGTTCTTCATGAAGTTTCTTTGTAAACTCCAAAACCCTTTTCTCGCTCGCGTAGAACCGAGCTTCGAAGGTGTCTCGCTCTTCCTTTAGCTAAATCTAACCCTTTTGTAAGTCTTCAAGAGAAGTAGGCATGTTGGGATAAAGAACAGTATACAGGACATCTCCTTCAACAATAGGTTCCATGATAACAGGTACGATGGAGGGGTAAGGCATTATGAGCTTCTGAGCGCAAGCTCGTACCCACCTAAGGTAAGGCTCAAGGGGAATATAATTCTTGTATCCTAGTGTCTTACTATCCACTTTGTTTTCCATCCTCTAAGCCCATACAAACCTCTGACGGTAGCCTTGACTGTCGTTGTCATAGTCGAACACCACTCCTTGGATGAGCATATCATGAGGACCAACTCTTCAGGCATACCCAAACGGTTGCAAAGATAAGCAAGGGTTGTAAGTGATACCTCCCCTAATGCCAATCAAAGGTACATTAGGGAATTCCCCACAACGGTCGATGATAGTAATGCTCTCCAAGGATCGAGAACACCAATGAATATCTGAATGTCTGAGTGACATCAACCTATTGAACCACCTCAAACCTTGCTCGTTCTTCAACACGGATCGGGGGATATGCAAAACAAACCACCTAGCCAAAAGAGGAGTACAACACATGAGGGTTCCTCTTTTCCTCAGGGTGCGATAGTGGAGAGAATGTAGTATATCTCCCAATAAAGTAGGCACGGGATTGCGAGACATGAAGATTTTGACAGCATTTACGTCTATAAGTTGGTCAGGGTTTAGAAATAGTACCATCCCATAGATTAAAAGGGCCAATATTTCTTCAAAAGCTTGTAAATCCATAGTGTTCCAACAATCTTGAGCTTTCTCAAACCAGAACTTGGCTAAGAACCCTTTGACACCACTTCTTGTTTCCAAATTAGCTGTGACGTCAGATCTTTGCAAGTGTAAAGCTCGGGCAATCTCTTCAGGTCTCAGGTCTCTTTTGATACTGTTGAAAGGTAGTTGATTGAGAATAGGAATCCCCAAGAGTTGATAAAATTCTTCCATAGTAGGAACAAGCTGGTAATCGGGGAAGGTAAAGCAATGGTGCAAAGGGTCGAAGAACTGGAAAAGCACCTCCATCATGTTTTCATCAATGCTCGAGGTAATCAAGTTTAAGAGTCGACCATGTCTTTCGGTGAATGAAGAACTCTCAGGAACCCTTGATGCTAACTCTTTGAGTTGAGAAGGAATTCTTACGAGATTGACTTGGATAGTATTCCTGCGGGTGGAAGTCATATCCTACAAAACAGAACAAAGATAAATCCGAATAATCCTTGAAATGGTTAGTGAAAATGAAATGGTATGATGCTATGATGTTATGTACAAGTAAGCATATACACACAAAAACAAGCAAGTCCTTAGGGTTAGGCTTGCATGGAGTTTGTAGGTAAGTAACCTCTTGAAGTTTATTTGGCTCAACTTGTCCTAGTAATAGTAACCGGGTTCTAGGGGATCTCAATATCACTGATCTTTCCACATCAGGCATTGTTTCAGCACAAGCCTCTTTAATGGCGAGTGAAATATCCCGAGAAGTCTCAATGAGCGTAGTATCGAGTATCAACCAACTTCAGACTGCACCAAAGTCGGCTACCTCACTACTTCCTAAAGGCCAAGTTGTTCAAGTAAAGGTTTTAAAGTAAGTTAGTGCTTCATGACACCACACAACGGCCTCGTATTCTCCTTTACTACTCAAGGGCTACCGGTACCAACAAATGTGTCACACAAACATAGATATTGCTTAGACCATATTGGTATACCCTGCACAGTTTCCATAACTTATTGCTACTTACCTAAAAGGTGTCTCAAATACGGGTAGAGGATCAAAACAAGCCCAAACAAAGAACCATAATATAAAGCAAACAAGTCAAACAAAGAAAAGCAAGTAAATATGACCTAGCCCTAAGGTAACCCCACTTTTAAATATTCCCCAGCAGAGTTTCCAGTTCTGTGATACGGTGGGAGAAATGAATTGGGATATTTTGCGTTTGATCGCAATTGTTGCGGATAGCAAGAGTCGCCACCAACTTTTCTTTTATCCAATGAAGGAAAGGGTGAAAAGAATAGGAAAGACCTTTGGGATTATTTTTTTGAGTTCGGGGGGTAGATTATGAAAAGGGAAGGTATTATCACCCTTTTCATCCATAGTTATCTATGGGCTCTTAGTTGCTTGCTAGATCATTGCTTTTGTTTGAAAGTATGCTTTGTGGTGTGGTTTTTAAAGTATTTTGAAAAGCGCCTTTGTTTAGGAAAACTTTGTAATGATTCTCGTCTTTATAAGAATTTATATAAAGTGTTGAACTTTATTTGAAAATATTTCAATGGAAAGTGTTGGTGTTGTACCCCAAAATTTTCCCTCTCATGTTTCCCAAGATTTCCCCCTACATGGTTGGTCACAAACCTTTCCCTAAAGAAAATGAAAATTGGTGAGTGATGTTTCTAAGTTTCCTTCGATTGGCATCTCCAAAATGCCTTTCAATGGGTATCTACATAGAGCCTTTCGATTGGCATCTCCAAAATGCCTTTCAATGGGTATCTACATAGCGCCTTTCAATTGGCATGGACAAAGGTCTTTAGATTGACCTGTTAACAAGGCTCTTTGATTGGAAGTTCAACAAGTACCTTTCGACTGGCATTGTAACAGTGTCCTTCGATTGGCAGTTTAACAAGTATCTTTCGATTGGCATTGTAGCAGTGGCATTTGATTGGTAGTTTAACAATTATCTTTCGATTAGCATTGTAGCAGTGGCCTTCGATTGGCATTTTAATAAAGGTCCTTCGGTTGGTATGGACAAAGGCCATTTGATTAGCATTCCAAAAGGTCCTTCGACTGGAACTTTAGAGTTTCCCTCAATCGGAACATCTGAATGAAATGACCTTCGAGTGGCATTTCAGTAGAGTTTGCCTTAATCTAAGATGCTCTGATGAAGGAAGTTCTAAATACTTCGAATCATAACTTAGACTCATCACAAGGCCAAGAGCTGGTCGAAGTTGCCTAATAGGGAATTCTCTTCAAAAGGACAGGAGATCAAAGCAGAGGGAGGCAATCGAAGAGGCTATGCAATCGAAGCTGGAGTAACTCTATTTGGGCTTTGAATCCATCGAAGAAAGCAAATTTGAAGGGAAGTGGACTTGCAGGGGTAGGTCAGCTTTTGATTTCTATCGTGTTGGAGGCCTAAACAACTCATAACAGGCTGGCAGTAACGCATGAAAGCAGATTGGCACGTGATTGAATCAAAAATAGAAATTCTTTATGAAGAAATCAAATCAAATTCATGTAAAGGCATGGTGTGGACAAAAAGATTGAATTAGTCTATTTTTGGAATGATATTCAAAGTGAATCAAATCAAGAATCAAGACATTGATGGAGGAAGATTGAGGCCAGGTTTTCAAACCTAATTCACTCCACAATACATATAGAGTGCGTGCAAACCAAAAACGAGGTGGAAAAGAGGTGCATGAACTAGAAACAAAAGCTTGGAAAAATCAAGAAAAAGTGGTGAATCGAATTCGTACTTAGAGGCCAATTCAAGACCCTTGGACGATTCCAATTGATTCCTGTGAGTGTTGGAAAGCAAAAGCAACCCAGAACAAGTGTTTCCAGGCCTTATATCGCGCTGTCAGTCACCCACGGCATAGCTTCTTTTTTTGAAATCGAATAGCATCATTCTTGCACTTGTAGCATAAAATAATTGTATATTCTTGATCACCATCATGTTTGCAAGCTTCTTGTTACATTTGATTGCATTTTCATGGCTTGTATTGGATTTCACCATAGGAGTTTTGTTTACAGGCAAAATTGGGCCATGAAAGGTCTACCAATGAATTCAGTAGATCAAGACGAAGATGTCCATGGCCTTCGTTTTTATTTTTCACGCTTGTGTTGAGTTTTAAGATTTGCAGGACTTGTAGCTACGGACAAACATCCGTAGGTAAAAGTTTGGAACTTTTACCAACAGATCCAAGGAGGAAGATGACCAGCTGGCGAATAACCATTGGCTTGTTCAAATTTCCGAGCGAGTTTTTCATATTATGCTTGTTTATAATATAAAAATTGTTTTGTATTATTTGACAACAAAAGCAACCAGCGCAGTTGGTTACAAGGCGAAGGAAAAACGCTTCAGGACCTGGGTTCGAATCCCAGGTCCCCCAATTTCTTCATATTTTTTCCTTTCAGGAAATCCAGCGTGCACCAAGGACCAACGACCATCATGTACTCTCACCATCCAATCTGCCAAGTGGCCAGTTGGCCAAATCTGATGGCCATCATCTAGAGGAGCACAATAGGTCATGGTCAGCGTGCAACATTGGATCCAAAAAGCAAACGGACCTCCATATTTTAGGCCCAAGCTTGCTATTCACACCCCCTTAAGAATTGCCATTGCAGGCCCAAAATTCTTTTCTTTATTCTTTTATATTTTATTTCACTTAATTTGTTTATTTTTATTTTACTAACCAATCAATTATTTTCTTTTATCAAAAAACCATAAAAATAATGCTTTTCACAAATTAGGTTTAGATCTTATTTTTTAAATTAATTTATTTAATTAGGTTGTTAATTTTAGATAACTATGATCCTTTTTGTATATAATTAAAAATAATTAGAACAAATAGGTTTTGTTACTAACTTAATTATTTTTTATTTTTCTTAAAATAACAAAAACAACAAAAACATTTTTTTCTTTTAATTAGGTTAGAAAGGGTCAAAACCCTAGTTCGCACTCGTTCTAATTTTCATCGCGCGCTTTATTACTTTATTATTTACCATATTGATGTAACTGTCTACAAGTTGTAATAGTTAATTAGGACGTTTACTTTCATTTATCGCTTTATTTTTCAAAGGGTTTGTTTTTGGCTATGTAAATACTCGAAGCCTTGTAATAGCGTAGTTTAATTTCCGCACTTTAAATTCTGCAAAATATTTAACTGTTAGATGTATGACATAGGGATGCATGACAAGAATGTATGTAAAACTTTAAAACGGTTAGATAACCTAAAATGTGCAAAGATAAATAATCTGAAACTGAATCACTCGCACATGCGCACTCCTAGGGTACACTCCCACTTGGTTGCCTTCAGTAAACAGTCATTGAGTATAGGATGCTTTAGTGGTCGTCCTTTTGTCCAAAGATCAAAGTTGCCTCGGAAAGGTTGCCTCGGATATTGTTGCCTCGGATAATTGATCTAAGACATTAGGGTTATTACTAAGACATCCTAACATTGCTTTAGTGACTGTACATCCCTTTCGAATTGACCCTTAAAACTCCAACGACGGTGCTACCGACTCACTAATAGTGGGATAGCGTTGTCTAAAGGAAACGAACATAGAACGATTCTTTTTTCGAGTAGGTATATTAGTTCTTAATTACTTGCTCAAACAAAATAAACTTTTTTTCACACTTACACTCCTTTACAAACAAAGTTTTCAAAACACTTCATTACACTCTTGAAGACAGAAGCAAGAGTTAAATCGAAGTCAAAACAAAAGTTTTTCAAATCACGCAAACACAAAGAAAACAATTTTGAAAATGATGAGCAAGTACCTAAGAGCCCGTAGATAACTACGGATAAAAAGGGTGCCAATACCTTCCCTTTCTATAATCTACCCCCCGTACTCAGAAATATCTCGAAAAAATAATTTTTCTGTGCTTTTTTTCCTTTCCTTGCTGAATAAAATAAAAGTCGGTGGTGACTCTTTCTTACCGCGACATTTTGCAAACACAAACGCAAAACGCAAACCAGCAAATTCCCTAAAAAAAGGGAAACACGTCCCGGTTCTGGCCACTGTATCACAGAACTGGCGACTCTGTTGGAGAGTTAATAAGTGGGGTGTACCTTAGGATTAGTTCATCATGTTGTTTTCTATTGTTTGATTTGTTTGCTTTATCTTTGTGGGCTTTGAATTGAAGTTATTATAGATCCTAACTCGGATCTGGGGATACCTTTTAGGTAAGTAGCAATAGACTGTGAGGAAACTGTACGGTGTAGACCGATACGGTTGAAGCAGTAGCTACATTGGTGTGACACATTAGTTGGTACCAATATCCCTTGTGGAGCAACAAGGAGAGTATAGGGCTGCTAATGAGTCATTAAGCATCAACTGACTTTAAAACCTATAATTGACCAACTTGGCCATAGAAAGTAGCAGTATGCTACACTCATTGAGACCATACTCTCGAGATGGTTCCGGCCTCGAGAAAAGATTGCATGTCTGGAATTATGACCGATGGAGGATGGTCAGTGATATTGAGAACCTCTAGAACCCAATTACTATTGTTAGTATAGGTTGAACCAACTAAACTTCAAGAGGGTAATACCTAGACCCCATGCAAGCCTAAATTTAAGGCTGTTTGTGTGACTCGTGTGTTTTCAACTTGAACTACTTGCACATTTTTATTATCTGACAACATGAGTTCCTTGCAGGTTTTGTTTACGGTTCTTATCCAATAACTTGGATTTCTTGCCGGATTTACTTGTTTACATCACCTCGCACTTTTGCTTAAACGCATAGAATACACATCATAACATCATGCCTTAACATTTCCTTAACCATTTCAAGGATCTCAAGGGTTTATGATGCAGGTTATGGTAAATCAAACATCTAGCAAGGGGCAAAGGGGATTTATTTTCCTCTAGCCAATGTCGTCTAGAGATCAAAACATGATCACTTGAGTCAGTGGCTATGACCCACTCGATATGGTGAGATTGACTCTTGAAGAAGGACTCTTAACGACACGAAGTTTCTTCAAACAAATTCTAAAAGTTTCTTGTTTACCCCGCGAGATCCTTGAAAACATTGCATACATATTATTGCATAACAGGTCTTCCAGTACAGGTCTCTCATGTTCTCGCTGTTTATTTTAGCAATGGATATCTGTTGTACCCCAAAATTTTCCGTCTCATATTTCCCAAGACATTTCAAGAAAAATCTCCAAGTTGCTCAAGATTGCTCAAGAGTTTGACAGTCAAGTCATCTCCTAAGGCAGTCAATCCCAAATTAGGTTTTTGTGTTGCATCAAGGTCCTTGAGTCCAAATGACCTCAAGTGCTCCCCAATGTCCTAATATGTTCTCAAGGTCATCCATGTCAAGTTTCAAGCCTTGCAGAGGAAGTTTGCTCAGTCAAATGCTCAAAGGGTCCAAAAATCGACTGTGCTAGGGCAAAAGTCAACTATGACCCAAATACAGTCAAACTTCAAGATTTTTTGTCAACATTCTCATTTTGAAGGATATTTCATCATTTTATCAAGGTTTGATCATGATTCATCAAGTATTGCTCAAAATTCATCAAGACTCAAAAGTTGCTAAATTAGGGTTTTGTAGGAAAAGTCAACTAAACTTTGACCAAGCATAACTATCTCATACTTTATGAGAAATGACCCATCCAAAGCTCATTTTGAATAGGATGCAATTTCCTACAATCCATCTTCATACTGCAAGATCAGAAAATGCACTCACAAGAAGTTATAAATTTGGACATTATAGGTCATTTTTGAAAGTCAACAAACACACCTTTTTTTCCAAAGCTTATAACTTGAGCATGGAACATCAAAATGAGATGATACCAAAAGGTTTGGTTAGAGGACATCTCAAGCTTTCTAAAAAGTCCAAGTAGACTTCCAAAAGTTCAAAATTGAAGAAGTTATGCATTGTTGAAGTTGGGCATTTTTGCAAAATTGCCAAAAGTCAATTATCCCCAAAACTTCAAATTTTATCAAATGGTCCCATTCTTTTCCACTTGATTTGATCTTGTCACACTACACACGTGTCCTAGCTTCAGCCTTGTGTCCATTTATCAATTTTTCTATTTCATTTGATTTTTTATTGAATTATTTCATTTTAAATCAATTTAAATCAAATAAAATCACAAAACTTGATTACATGAGATTTATTTCTATTTACAAGACCTAATTATCATCAATATCATGATAAAATTCGTATCAAGCATTCCATGTGCAAAAAGATTGGATTTTGGACAAAATTGGAAAGCTTTCAATGGAGGATCAAATCCAATCTCAAAGCATTGATTTGGAAGGATTCGGCCCACATTTGTTTACCTAATGCATTTCATACTACTTATACAAGCCAAAGCACACGATATCAAGACCTAGAGGCTGCAGAATGATCAAGAACAAAACTTGAAAAAATTGCAAAAAAGTGCAAAACTGAAATCGAGCTTAGAGGCAAATTCAGGAGCAAACCTCAACACTAATCCATTGCTGGACAATCACTGAACCTACTGCAATCAAAAGTGAGCTCCCATACACGTGTTAAAGCTCTGTAAGTCTCTCAAAATACCGCCCTGTATTCGAAATCGTAACCCCATATTCTTGCATTTTTTGGCAAATCATTGACATATTCATGATGCTTATAAGATTTCTGGACTTTTGGCATTATTTGATTGCATTAATCTGGACTCTAACCCCATAACCGTGTGGCTAGGGTTTTGCATTAGATTTTAGGGTTTTCTTTTTCAGGGAAAATCAAGGTCCAAGAATGGTATAGGTTTGCTCAGGATGCCCAGACGAACACAACCATGGTCTTGGGGGTCGTTTTCATGGCCTAGATTTAATTTTTGGAGTGTCCTGCGAATTTAGCTGCGGATATAAATCTGCAGGTAAATGTTCAGAGTTGAACGAAGAAGATGAAGACGTGGCCCTCCCCCAGTGGATGATTCATAATTCGCGCGCTTTGTTTTTTTATTTTCTGGAATTTTAACGCGTTTTATATATTATATTTCGCTTATGTTTTATTAACAATTGAAGCAAAGTGACCCAGTGGTCAGGGGGAGTGCTCTCAAGGCGTTGTTGGCTGGAGGACAGGGGTTCGATCCCTGCCTCCAGCGCTTTACATTTTCCCTTATTTTATCATGCAATCAGGTACAAACCAAGTGCTGGAAGCCTATCATGTATCCTCAAATCTCAAAGCGCCAGATGGCCCCAGGCCAGATCTGGTGGTCCAGATGTGATGTCCACCATATGCCCTAGTCAAAGTGCCACGCTGGAATCAGGAAAAGTCAGTCAAGGCCAACGAAATTGGGCCACCAAAATTGCTGAGTAAACCTCCTTTCAGGCCCATATACCCCTAAGTCTTTCTAATTTCATTTTTTATTTTATTCAATTGTTTATTATTATTATTTTTAATTATTTAACTAACCAATCAAAACTTTTTTCTTAATAAAATTAAAAACCAAAAAATATTTTCTTATCTAAATTAAAATTCAATATTTTATTTTGTAAATAAATATTAATTTAATTAATTTAGTTTTTCCTAGGAATAACTTAATATATTTTGCAATAATTAAAATTAACTTAGACAATTAGGGTTTTATTAACTTTGATTAATTTATTTTTATTTCTTTAAATATCTAAAATCCAAAAATATTATTTTTATTAATTAATTAATTAATTTATTAAGTTAATAATTAACTTAGCTTAGTTTCTTTTTAATTCAAAAATAAACCAAAAAAATCTTTCTTTAATAATCAAAGGGTCAAAACCCTAAAAACTTGCACCCAATTTAATTTCTCGCACGCGACCCATTTTATTTAATATTGTATATGTTTCTCGGAATGTAATAGCTTAATTAGGCATGGCAAAAAAACCCAGACCCGCTGGGCCCCGCCCGGACCCGCCCCGAAATTAACGGGGAAAACCCGGCTAAAACGGGTACGGGTGCGGGGGCGGGTAAAACCCGGTTTCTAACTATGGGTGCGGGGGCGGGGGCGGTAAGACACTGAGACCCGCCCGCACCCGCACCCGCCCCGCCCCGAATAATCCAATTACTATAATAACCTTGTTTTAATTATTTTTATGTTACTTTTATTTTCTCAGCTTCTTAGAAGCATTTTCTCAAGTCTCATCTTCTTCTCTCAAATCTCAACGCAAAATCACCGCAAGTCTGCAACGGTCGACGGTGTTGCTGCCATCACCACTACCACAACATCATCCCATCGACTTCGCCGCACACCAGCCCCTTTGCTCAGCCGCTGGATTTGAAAGGTTAGATCTATCATCTATGTACTCTATCATCCTATTAGGTTTTAATTTACCAGCATCTAATATCTCTTGTTTGGTGAGATTTGCAAAAGATAATGGAATGTCAGTGTCACTGTCAATATTTACCAAGGATAATATAGGTTACGTCGAAGGTCTATCTGTATGAGTTGTGTTAGGTTTCCTGGTGGATAGGGTTCTGAATAGGGTTCTTAAAGAGCTAAGTTTCAATTGATGGGGTTCTTAAAGAGATAAGCTTTCCTATGGAAACATGAAGTGTATCATTAAAACCTGTGTATTCAAGGTAAACCTGTTTTGTTTTACATTCAACAATTTTGTACTCTTATTATAATAGTATTAAATTAGAAAATCCATTTTGTTTTACCGTCCAACTGCACTCACTTTCATTCATTTTATTAATACTAGTTTATTATATATTTCATTTATTAATACTAGTTTATTATATATTTCATTTATTAGTACTAATTTATCCTTATTCTTATTTTGAATACTAGTTTATTCTTATTCTTATGTACAACTTAATTATTTTACAGGATAATTAGTTATGGAAAATGAAGATACCTCTCAAATACGATGTCCACCTATCTCACAAGAAAGTACACATCAACCAATTCCCAATGAAAGTGGTAACCAATCAGTTGATGTTCCTCCTCCCACGCCAAATGATATTATGGAGGTTGATAGCCAAACAACCACAAGTCATCGATCGAGACAGAAAAGTTTTGTATGGAATCATTTTACAAAGGTCAAAGTTGACGGAAAAGATAAGGCTCAATGTAATTATTGCTCAAAGAAGCTTAATGGATCATCAAATGATGGGACGTCACATTTAAAAGGACATTTGGGATGTTGTCCTAAAAAGAAGATTTTGAACCTATCTGATAAAGGACAAACAATTCTTACGCCTAGATCCATGCAAGGTAAACAAGAGTTGAGTACTGGAATTTATGATGCAGAAAATTCTAAGAAAGAGCTTGCACATGCAATTATTTTGCATGAATATCCACTTTCAATAGTGGATCATATTGGTTTTAGAAGATACTCAACTTCTCTCCAACCAATATTTGAAGTTCCTTGTAGAAATACTATAAAGAAGGAGATACTCAAAGTATACAATATGGAGAGATCATCAACTTTGAAGTTGTCAGAAAATCTTGAAGGAAGAGTGGCTATTACTTCTGACCTTTGGACCTCAAGCAATCAAAAAAAGGGATATATGGTTGTCACTGCTCATTACATTGATGGAAACTGGAATTTACAGAGTCACATTTTGAGGTAAATCTAATTTCTTCGAATAATACATTAATTGCATATTATATATAGTTTTGTAATCACATTTTGAGGTAAATATAATTTCTTCTAATAATAGATTAATTGCATATTATATATAGTTTTGTGAATCACATTTTGAGGTAAATCACATTTATACTAGTTTTATGAATCTTATTATGTTAGGTTCATTTATGTTCCTGCACCTCATACTAGTGAAAACCTTTGTGGTGCATTGGTTGAATGTTTGATGGATTGGAACATTGATTCAAAATTGTCTACTATCACTTTGGACAATTGTAGCACAAATGATGCAATGATTGATAAAATTAAGGCTAAGTTGAAACCAGAGACATTATTAAGGGACGGGGCCTTACTTCATATGCGTTGTTGTGCACATATACTAAATTTGATAGTAAAAGAAGGGTTAGAAGTTGTGAAAGATGGAATAGAGATGATTCGAGATAGCGTTGCATTTTGGACAGCAACTCCTAAAAGGAAGGAACGGTTTGAGGAGACATGTAAACAATTAAAAATACCTTGCACCAAGAATTTAGTTTTAGATTGTCCAACTAGATGGAATTCTACCTATAAGATGCTTGATGTTGCTATTTTGTATGAAGAGGTATTTGATAGATTAGCAATCCGTGTAACTCAGTACACTTGTTTGCCAACAACTTTACATTGGAAATTTGCAAAAGAGATTTGTGTAAAATTGAAATTGTTCAATTCTATCACTGAAGTGTTTTCTGGAACTAAGTATCCAACTGCCAATGAATACTTCCCTAAGATTTGTCAGATTAAAGTTTCATTACTTGAGTGGATTGAATCCTCTGACGAATTGGTAAAAAGAATGGCAGAAAATATGTTGGTAAAGTTTGAAAAATATTGGAGTGTGATTCATGAAATAATGGGGGTTGCTGATGTTTTGGATCCTAGGTATAAAACTAATTTGCTTGAATATTATTATGGAGTGTTCTATGGGAATGATGTTGATTCCCAAGTTAAGTCAATCAGACAGTTGTGTTACGAGTTAGTTTATGATTATCAATTAAAAATGAACAAGGATTCTAGAAGTGAATCTGAAATGTTGGATGCTAATGTTGGAAATGTTAGTAATGATGGTTTGAAAGACTATGATTTGTATGTCATAAGAAAAAAAAGAGCTAGAACTTCATCTGTTAAAACAAAGTTGGATGTTTATTTGGAAGAGGAAGTTTTACCAAGAAGTCCAGATTTTGATATTTTATTATGGTGGAAGTTAAATGGGATTAAGTATCCAACACTTCAAGAAATTGCAAGGGATGTATTGACAATTCCTGTTTCTACCGTGGCTTCTGAATCCGCATTTAGTACAAGTGGTCATATCGTAAGCCCTCATCGAAGTCGACTTCATTGGACCACTTTAGAAGCTTTGATGTGTGCAAGAAGTTGGTTATGGAGTGCTGAGAATAATGGTAAAGATCTTTCTTGTTTATATTTTTTATTTTTACTTGCCAAGACTATCATTGACTATATTTTACTATATTGATAGGTAATTTGAAATCTAACGTGGGAAATGAAAATGCTATTTTACTAACTGAAATGGAGTCTGATGATGAAGGTATTATTCATACTATTTGTATTAAATTTGTCAAGTTAAATTTTTATATTTTAACTTTTATTTTTTAACACAGGTGAGTTGTTGATTGATGGTGCTACTTCTATTTCCAACTCCCGCCTCGAAGATGAAGATTATTAGAAAATTTGTTGTTTATTTGGATCTTTTTTTGTTATGATGATATCGTATATTTTGTTCCATGTTGTTGGAATGGTTATTTTGTTCCATGTTGTTGGAATGGTTCTTTTGTTGATTGTATTGTTTTAATTTTGTATTTGTACTTTGCAAAAAAATTGTTGGTTGTTGGGAGTGATTTATACTTTGATATATTGAAAGATTACACTCTTTTAATGAATCACAAGTTCACAACCAATTATAGTTGATTGAAGGGTTATGATAGAAAAATATTTGGAATGGTGTTTGAATATTAAATCCTACAATTATTTACTCAAATCAATGGCGAATTTTGTATTTTTAATGTATTTGTTAATGCTGTCCAGGAAATTTGTGAAAAAAATAGATATTTTTTTATTTAAAAAAAACAGTTTTCGCGGGTGGGGGCGGGTGCGGGTGACCCGTTCTCCATTGGGGGCGGGTCTGGGGGTGAATTTCCATCCCCCAGCGGGTTTGGGGGCGGGGGCGGGTCTATTACTGGAGTTGCGGGTGCGGGTGCGGGGTTAGCTAAACCCGCCCCCGACCCACCCCGTTGCCATCCCTAAGCTTAATAGGACTTTAAATATTTTTATCGCTTTATTTATTTTCCGCATTTTAATTTCAAGGGTTGCTTTTGGCGATGTAAATATCCGACGCCTTATAATAGTTAGTTTAATTTCCGCAATTTAATTTCCGCAACTTATAAACAGTTAGATGTTTGATAATAGGGAATGCATGACAAGATCGAATGTTTAACATAAAATCAACATAGATAACCATTGACATGTACAAAGACAAAATTAACTGAAAACAATACACTCACAGATGCCCACTCTTAGGGTACACCTCACTTGGTTTCCTTCGAACGCGGTCATTGAGTATAGAAAGTTTTAGAGGTCGCCCTCTTGTCCAAAGATCATAGTTGCCTCGAAACGGTTGCCTCGGAAAAATGATCTAAGACATTAGGGTTACCGCTAAGGCGTCCTAACATTGCTTTAGTGACCGCACGTCCCTTAATCGAATTGACCCTTAAACTCCAACGACGATGCTACCTACTCATCAATAGTGGGATAGCATTGTCTAAAGGACATTAGTACAGATTGATTCCTTTTTCGAGTAGGTAGATGGTTCTTAAGTACTTGCTCTTTCAAAATAAAACAAAAACTTTTCGCACTTACACCTTTCAAATAAAAAACTCTTTTCAAACCCACAAACACAAAGAAAAGAAAATTTTTGAAAACATTATGAGCAAGTACCTAAGAGCCCGTGGATAATCACGGATAGAAAGGGTGCTAACACCTTCTCTTTATATAATCTACCCCCCGGACCCGAGAAACATCTCGAAAAAGGAATTTTTCTGTGCTTTTTTCCTTTCCTTGTTGGATAAAATAAAAGTCGGTGGCGACTCTTACTTACCACGACATTTTGCAAAAACAAACGCAAAACGCAAACCAGCATTCCAAAAACAGTCAGTTCTCTCCCACTGTATCACAGAACTGGCGACTTTGCTGGGGACTCTTAATAAGTGGGGTGTACCTTAGGAATAAGTTCATTGTGTTTTCAATTGTTTGACTTGCATGATTTATATTTGTGGGCTTGTATCCGAGTTACTATAGATCCTAACCTGGATCTGGGGGATACCCTTTAGGTAAGTAGCAATAAACTGTGAGGGAACTGTACAGCGTAGACCGATACGGTTGAAGCAGTAGCTACGTTGATGTGACACTTTAGATTGTACTGATATCCCTTGTGTTGGAACGAGGAGAATATGGGTCATCTAAGGGGTCATTAAGCACCAACTGACCTTAGAACCTTTAAATTGACCAACTTGGCCATAGAACAGTAGCAGTATGCTACACTCATTGACACTGAACTCTCGCGATGATTCCGGCTGCAAGAAAAGGTTGCTAAACTGGAATTATGACCGATTGAGGGTAGTCAGTGATATTGAGATCCTCTAGAACCCGGTTATTATTTTTAGGACAGGTTTAAACCAACTGAACTGAAAGAGGGTAGTACCTAAGCTCCTTGCCAGCCTAAAATCTAAGGGCTCTCTGTGTGACTTGTGTGCCTTTACCATGTTTGCTATTTGTGGATACTTGTGGTATGCTATCTATCATGACATCATGACATCATAACATTGCATACATCTTGCATTGGACTAACCTATTTCAAAGACAGGAGGGATTCATCTTTGTTCTGTTTTGTAGGTCATGATGTCCATGCGTAGGAATACCATCCGGATCAATTTTGTCCAGATTCCCACTATGCTTAAAGAATTGATTGTAAAGATGCCTGATACTACCTCCTTCATCAGAAGACATGGGTACCTTCTCAGTTTGGTCACCTCCAAATTGGACGAGCAGATGATGAGTGTCCTGGTCTAATTTTATGATTCGTTGTACCATTGCTTTACTTTTCAGGACTACCAGGTTGTTCCCACCTTAGAAGAGTTCTATGATCTGCTCGATATCTCTATTTTGGAGAAGACCCCGTTTACTGGTTGAGAGAAGATCCTTAGGCCATAAGAGATTGCTTCAGCCCTTCATATGACAAAGGATGAGGTAATGGCTAATTAGGAGACTAGAAGTTGAGCAAAGGGCTTTCTGACTAAGTTCTTGGTTGGTAAAGCTAATTATTTCTGGGATAGTCTAGACTTCAAGGCATTCGAAGATATTCTGGCTCTTCTGATATATGGCTTGGTATTGTTTCTGAATCCTGACTCCTTTGTTGATGTGAATGTGGTGAAAATCTTCATCTCTCATAATCCTGTACCCACTCTTTTGGGTGACATTCTTCATCAGCTTTATGCCGGTACTTCCCGAAAGCGGGGAACCTTGATGTGTTGTGCTCCGTTATTGGCGAGGTGGTTTATTTCGCACCTCCCCAAATCAGTGCTGAAGAACAAAGAAGGCATGGGCTAGACTTATAGGGTTATGTCTCTTTCTCATAATGACATCATCTGGACTATCAAGGGTATGGATGAGGTGGCTATTATTGATCGATGTGGGGAATACCCCAATGTTCCACTGATAGGAACCCATGGAGGAATTACTTACAATCCGTGCTTAGCCTTACGTCAGTTTGGACAAGCCAGAAGAGAAGGACCTCATGAGCTGCTAATGCCTAGTATCATCTTTGATTTTCAAGGGGATAGCGACGAGCAACGCCGCAGATTCATAAGGGCTTGGGATAGAGTTCACAAATCTGATCCACATGAGCTGGGTCCAAAGACTTCCCTTCCGATGGAGCCATATCTCATATGGGTCCGTATCCGTGCCCAAAAGTTGGGCATGCCATATGAAGTCGTCCTTCCTATCATTGTTGAAGTTGCTAATGAAGAAGGGGTTCTTCCGACCATCCTCCATCCTTACATGTCCACTGACATTGGGGCACTGAAAAGGTCTTGGATGCAGCTGAGAGAAGAACGAGACGCTTACCGAGAAAAGTTTAACGAACAAGAGCAGAAGATCCAGAAGTTGACTAGGCAGCTGGAGAATGAGCGGATTCTCAATGACTATGTCCGCACCGACAAGAAGAGACCATGGGAGCACTGATTGTCCTTTGTTTATTTCCTTTCCAGTTCTATTTACTTTTTCAGTATTTCCATTCTTGTAACGCCTTAAGGGCAATTTGTTGAACAAATTTGAATTTCAAAGTTTATCTAATAAAAGTGTGTTTCATTTCTTGTTTACAAATTTGAATCTCTCGATTGTCTTTGAAATCATATCATACGCATTTCATCCCATGCACTTCATAACAGGTACCTATTACAGGTCTCTTATCTTCTTCGCTGTTTATTTCAGCACTCATCATGTCTGCTGAACCATCAACTGAGCAAGCAATCAAGGCCCTACAGGCCCAGAATGCCCAATTCCAAGAGTTGTTCATGAATCTAGCTAAGGGTCAGCAAGATCTGAAGACCCTGATTCTGAAAGAGAAGAAGAAGAAGAAGAAGAAGAGGATAGTCCTGTTTAACACAGGTCATAGGTTTGGAAACAGACTATGGGATGAAGTTGATTTGACCACCTCATCTGGAGGGAAAGACAGACAAGAGGAAAAAAGGGCTCCTAGCCCTATGGTCTCAGACAACGAGACGGACTTCGACGAAGACCAGTATCCTCCGGCGGAGGATAGATACAAACAATTACAAGACCGGTTGAGTGCGATGGAAGTTCAGAAAGTGCCTGGTTTGGACTTTGGTGATCTAGGTCTATCATTTGGGGTGGTAATTCCCCATAAGTTCAAGGCACCAGCCTTTGCTAAGTATGACGGAGTTTCTTGTCCGAAGCTGCACCTCCGGTCATATGTAAGGAAGATTCAGCCGTACACCGCTGATAAGAACCTATGGATCTATTTCTTTCAAGACAGTCTCTCAGGGACTCAACTTGAATGGTTTTACCAGTTGGACGGAGCCAGTATCCGCAATTGGGAAGATTTGGCTACTGCTTTCTACAGGCAGTACCAATACAATTCCGACCTTGCTCCCACGCGTACCCAACTCCAGGGTATGTCAATGGTTGCAGGTGAAGGTTTCAAAGATTATGCTCAGAAGTAGAGGGACCTCTCCGGAAGAGTGCAACCACCCTTGGCTAATCGGGAGCTTGTGGACATGTTTCTGGGGACCTTGTCGGGTCCATTTTTCAACCACCTGATTAGAAGCTCTTCGTCTGGGTTTACAGAGCTAATTATAATCGGTGAGAGGATTGAGGCTGGTATTAAGGCTGGTAAGATACAAAAGGGTGCTTCATCAAGCACCGAGAAAAAACATTTTAAGAAGGAGTCCAGTGTTGTCTACAGTTCGAAAAACCAGAATAGACCTGAACGCCGCCAAGCTGTTAATGCAGTTGTTATTTCAAGACCTGCTGGTGCTCCTCAGCAAAACAATCAACAAAAAGCCGAGAGGCCTCAAAGGAAATTCACCCAGCTCAACATGACCTTATCCAAGATTCTGCCGCAGTTATTAAAGACCAATCTAGTGATTCCAAGGGAAGCCCCGAAGAATCCAAATACAACATCACCAAAGTACAACCCTATTGCCCGCTGTGCTTTTCACTCTGATAGCCCGGGGCATAATACAGATGATTGTTGGTCTTTGAAGAACAAGGTGCAGGACTTAATTGATGCTAAGGAGATCGAGTTCGGAGCACCAGAAAAGCCTAAACAGGATGCAGGGGTGAATGCCATCGGGGACGACGATGGTGAAGAGTTTGACATTGACAGCTGGATATACCCAACTGCCGATGGTGGATTAAGCAACTGGACAGCGAAGGATTTTATACCTGTTTCTGTTATCACCCAGTAATGAGACATTTTGTTTTTAATTTGTAACAGACAATGTTTTAAACTTTAAGGCCCGGTGTCTTACCCGGGGCACTGTGGCTTCATTTGTGAGGGCTTTATGTGTGTCATTTTCATATATCATTAATAAAAGCATTGGATGTTTCTTGCATTTCAAATCTTGCGCTCCTTGTTTTTCTTTTATTATATATTGCAAAACAGCTATTTTACACACACTCACATATACAGGTCTACATCCACTCTGGATCTCACTGGTAACGACTCTGCTACTGCCAGTTATGACTTCGAAAATCCGATCAACTTAGCCGAAGACGAAGGTGAAGATGATTGCGAAGTGCCTGGTGAACTGGCTAGACTGCTACTTCAGCAAGAGAGGGTTATACAGCCGCACGAAGAGCCTGTGGAATCGGTAAATCTGGGTATAGATATAGACAAGAAAGAGGTCAGGATCGGTGCAAATCTGGAGCTTAGTATGAAGCAACGATTGATTCAGATGCTGCATGACTACGTTGAAATCTTCGCCTGGTCTTATGAAGATATGCCTGGGTTGGATACCGATATTGTGGTTCACCGCCTCCCTACCAAGGAAGATTGTCCTCCAGTGAAACAGAAGGTCCGCCGAATGCGCCCAGAGATGTCTGAGAAAATCAAGGCTGAAGTTATGAAACAGTTTGACACCGGTTTTCTAGCAGTTACTTCTTACCCACAGTGGGTGGCCAACGTGGTTCCTGTACCGAAGAAAGATGGTAAGGTTCGAATGTGTGTTGACTATAGAGATCTGAACAGGGCGAGTCCCAAGGATGATTTCCCTCTGCCTCATATCGACGTTCTGGTTGACAACACCGCTCAGCACAAGGTATTCTCCTTTATGGATGGTTTCTCCAGTTATAATCAGATTAAGATGGCTCCCGAAGACATGGAGAAGACAAGTTTTGTTACTCAATGGGGCATCTTTTGCTACAAGGTCATGCCTTTTGGATTGAAGAATGTTGGGGCAACGTATCAGCGTGCCATGGTTGCTTTGTTTCATGACATGATCCATCATGAGATTGAGGTATACGTCGATGACATGATTGCAAGATCCCAGACTGAGGAGGAACACCTTGACCATCTGCAGAAGCTGTTTGACAGGCTGAAGTTGTACAAGCTGAGGTTAAACCCGAACAAGTGCACCTTCGGGGTGAGATCTGGTAAGTTGCTGGGTTTCGTTGTAAGCGATAAAGGTATTCAAATGGATCCTGCCAAGGTGAAGGCTATACAGGAAATGCTAGCTCCCAGAATAGAGAAAGAAGTCAGAGGCTTTCTGGGACGACTGAACTACATTTCCCGACTCATCTCGCACCTAACTGCTACTTGTGAGCCAATCTTCAAGTTACTGAAGAAAGATCAAGTGGTAAGATGGAACGATGAATGTCAGGCCGCTTTCGAAAGGATCAAAGAGTATCTCCAAGAGCCACCTATTCTGATGCCTCCAGTTGAAGGGAGACCTCTAAAATTATACTTGACAGTACTCGACAACTCAATGGGGTGTGTGCTGGGTCAGCATGATGAGTCTGGCCGAAAAGAGCATGCTATTTATTACCTTAGCAAAAAGTTTACCGACTGTGAGACCCGATACTCATTGCTCGAGAAAACTTGCTGTGCTTTGGCATGGGCTGCTCGCCGGCTGAGACAGTATATGCTGACTCACACTACTCTATTGATTTCAAAAATGGATCCCATCAAGTATATCTTTGAAAATCCTGCCTTGTCCGGAAGAATAGCGAGATGGAAGATGATCTTGACTGAGTATGACATCCAGTACACGACCCAAAAGGCAATTAAGGGAAGTGTATTGGCAGACCATTTGGCACATCAGGCAGTGGATGATTACCAGTCTATGAACTTCGAATTCCCGGACGAGAATATCATGTTGGTAACTAATTGTGAGACACCTAGACCGGATGAAGGACCTGAGGAAGGATCTCGATGGTCTGTGTACTTTGATGGAGCTTTAAATGCTTTGGGTAATGGCATTGGCGCCGTGATCATATCTCCTAAAGGCTCCCATACTCCGTTCACCGCCCGATTATATTTCAACTGCACCAACAACATGGCAGAGTATGAAGCGTGCATCATGGGTCTTCGAGCAGCAATTGACCTAAGGATTAAGTTTCTAAGTGTCTTCGGAGATTCCGCTCTCGTGATCAGTCAGATCAAAGGTGAGTGGGATACGAAACACCCAAATCTTATTCCTTACAAGGAGTATGTGTTGACTTTGCTTCCCCACTTCGAGGAGATAACCTTTGAACACTTCCCTAGAGAGGAGAATCAGTTGGCGGACGCGCTAGCTACGATGTCTTCTATGTTCAAAGTCAATTGGGACAACGAGGCTCCTCGGATTATTATTAAAAGATTGGACAAACATGCACATTGGTGTGACATTAAGACTGAAGAGGTAGCAGATAAACCCTGGTTTCATGAGGTGAAGAAATACCTTGAGGCTCAGGAATACCCTGAGGGTGCATCTGTTAATGATAAAAAAGTTTCTGAGGAGGTTCGCAGCAAAGTTCTTCATCAGCAATGGCATCCTTTACAAGCGTAACCATGATTCAACCTTACTATGATGTGTGGATAAGAATGAAGCAAAAAGGATCATGGCGGAATTACATGAAGGTACTTTCGGAACTCATTCCAGTGGACACACCATGGCAAAGAAAATCCTACGGGTAGGATATTATTGGTCCACAATGGAAGCTGTCTGTTATCAGCATTCTCGGACATGTCACAAATTTCAAGTCTATGCTGATAAGGTGCACATACCTTCAATTCCTCTAAACGTCTTGACGGTACCTTGGCCTTTTGCAATGTGGGGCATTGATATGATCGGCGAGATCAGACCTACGGCATCCAACGGGCATCGTTTCATCCTGGTAGAAATTGATTACTTTACGAAGTGGGTTGAAGAACCTTCCTTTGCTACTGTAACCAAGAACGTCGTGGCACGGTTTATTCGGCACAATCTGATCTGTCGATATGGTGTACCAGAGAGGATCATTACGGACAATGGTACAAATCTCAACAACAAGATGATCACTGAGCTCTGCCAGCAGTTCAAGATACAACATTACAACTCTTCTCCCTACCGGCCGAATATGAACAGGGCTGTAGAAGCGGCTAATAAGAACATTAAGAAGATTATGCAAAAGATGACTATGACATACAAATATTGGCACGAGATGTTACCATTTGCTCTTCATGGGTACCGTACCTCAGCATGGACGTCAACAGGGGCAACACCCTATTCCTTGGTATATGGCATGGAGGCAGTCTTGCCTATTGAAGTTCAGATACCCTCCCTTCGGATCATGAAGGATGCAAGTTTGAGTGAAGACGACTGGATTCAGACCCGGCTTGATCAGCTGAACTTAATCGATGAAAAGAGACTTACTGCTATTTGTCATGGTCAAACGTACCAAAAGCGGATGATCAAGGCATTTAACAAGAAAGTCAGACGACAAGAGTATCAAGTCGGGGACCTGGTAATCAAGCGCATTATCTTACCTCAAGGTGATCCCAGGGGCAAATGGATCCCTACTTACGAAGGTCCATTTATGGTTAAGAACATTTTCTCAAGAGGAGCTATGATTCTAACCACCATGGATGGTGACGACCTTCCTCACCCCGTCAATGCAGACATAGTGAAAAGATACTACGCATAATCAAAGACCCTATAGGTTGACTGGCCTAGGAAAAAATAAGGGCTTCCCGGTGAACCAAAAGGGTTCAGGCAAAAATAAGGGATGAAAATTAAAGAATCTGTACACCCAGCAAGTCAAAAACCTGAAAAGGCGGCTTGGGAAAAAAAGGGTATCCCGGTGGACTGAAAACCCGAAAGGGCAGTCCAGGAAAAAAATAGGGATCAAAGCGTAACACTATGTCTCATTGGATCACCTTGCATCCAGACTTCAGTATCAACTATCAGGCTCGGACGGCGCTAATCAATCTGATCTACCTTCAACCGAGCAGCAAAGTGATGAGATGCTCGAGGATATAAAGGCAATAGCAGAGTTGGAACCCAGTGGGATTATTCACATAGCTGTTTTGTTTTGTTTTCACAAATTGTATAAATTCTATTTGTTCGGCGGCGTTCTATTACTAGGACGTCAGTCTCTTGTACAAAAACGCCTATTTACAGACCAAACTTCAAAATCAATACAAATTCATTTTCAGACAAATTTCAAACTGTTTTTCCTTTATCTGTTTTGTTTTGCAAAGAACGTCCAATGATCATTTTTGATATATGCATTTGACATTAATTGTTGCTCATGAATATTTACATGCGAAACAAAAGGTGAATTACTGGTAATAGCATAAACAGGGGCAAATAAGAATTGTCTGAACTGTATAGTTGCTCTGTCCACCAGGTACAAAGGTAGATTCAGCTGAAGAATATGGCTAAGATACCTTCACTCCCCGCAGAGTAAGGCAGTAATGGTAGCTCTCCCCCAGCTGAGACTTGCAACTATGAACGAATCAACAATGCTCTCCCCAAGCAAAGTTGATCTACCATCAGCACTACAAAAGGCTTAATATCCCCGACAGTCTTAATATTCCCTGGCAGAATACAAGATACCCCCGGTGGAGTTAAGATTTTCCCAGCACAGACTGAAAAAGCTTTCCCCAACGGAGTTAAAGCATCATCCCCGGTAGACTCTGAAATTTTATCCCCAGCGGAGTACAAAAATAAATCTCACCAGCCGAGTTCAAAGGATCATTCCCAGCAAAATTCAGAGGATTATCCCCACAAAAGTCTAACAAGTTATCCCCAGTGAAGCCGCAACCGAAGATCATCCTCAGCGGAGTTCTTTCCTTTCACAAACAGGAATTCAATCCTCGACAGATTCAATATCACCAGCAACGATAATTCATCCCGACGGAACTTATCAATGGAATCTTCAACAGAGCATCTCTTCCCCACAGAGTAATCTCCTCATCAGTATATTCCCCAACGGAGTTATCTTCTCCTGCAGGTTTATTCTCGCAATTCTCTTCGTTCGTCATCCCCAGCGGAAACGAAGAATTCAACTCTATTCTCCAGCAGCTATCCGGGATTTATTTTCCCCAGCTAAAACATCATGTTCCCATACATCATGATACATGCATATACGCATCATACTGAACAATCTCATTTATGTTGAGAGCATCATTGCTTGATATAGATCATGCATTTCATACATCATGACATTGCATATGACTAACTCTTTACCATTTCAGGGAAAGACGACTCGGTAAACACCGTTGACTACTCGTATGACCTAGTAGTCCCCTCAAAAGAAAAATTACATCTATGGAAGACCTCCTCTGGTTCAGTCAGATCGACGCGAAGATCTCCCTGATTCGTATTCCAGTTGAAGTTATTCCAAGACTTTCGTCTGGTTCAGTTAAATCGATTCGAAGATTTTTCTGATTCTTATCCATCCAAAGTTAATCCAAGACCTCCTCTGGTTCAGTCAGATCAACGCGAAGATCTCCCTGATTTGTATTCTAGTTGAAGTTATTCCAAGACTTTTTTCTGGTTCAGTTAAATCGATTCGAAGATTTTTCTGATTCTTATCCAGCCAAAGTTAATCCAAGACCTCCTCTGGTTCAGTCAGATCGACGCGAAGATCTCCCTGATTCGTATTCCAGTTGAAGTTATTCCAAGACTTTCGTCTGGTTTAGTTAAATCGATTCGAAGATTTTTCTGATTCTTATCCAGCCAAAGTTAATCCAAGACCTCCTCTGGTTCAGTCAGATCGATGCGAAGATCTCCCTGATTCGTATTCCAGTTGAAGTTATTCTAAGACTTTCGTCTAGTTCAGTTAAATCGATTAGAAGATTTTTCTGATTCTTATCCAGCCAAAGTTAATCCAAGACCTCCTCTGGTTCATTCAGATCGACGATAAGATCTCCCTGATTCGTATTCCAGTTGAAGTTATTCCAAGACTTTTGTCTGGTTCAGCTAAATCGATTTGAAGATTTTTCTGACTCTTATCCAGTCAAAGTTAATCCAAGACCTTCCCTGGTTCAGTCAGATCGACGATAAGATCTCCCTGATTCATATTCCAGCCGAAGTCCGGACCACCTATCAATAGTCTCCAAATTGCATCTGTAAGCCCATTCCCGACATCACAATGCTGATACCACTTCATGCGAGTGCAAATTTCTGGGCACTCTAGTGTTCAATCATCTTCCACCTTCGGATCACGAAAGGCCTGAAAGCCAATCTACATCCTCAGGTTTAAGAAAATTGAACAGGGGCAGCTGTTGTACCCCAAAATTTTCCCTCTCATATTTCCCAAGACATTGCAAGAAAAAACTCCAAGTTGCTCAAGATTGCTCAAGAGTTGGACAGTCAAGTCATCTCCTAAGGCAGTCAATCCCAAATTAGGGTTTTGTGTTGCATCAAGGTCCTTGAGTCCAAATGACCTCAAGTTCTCCCCAATGTCCTAATATGTTCTCAAGGTCATACATGTCAAGTTTCAAGCCTTGCAGAGGAAGTTTGCTCAGTCAAATGCTTAAAGGGTCCAAAAATCGACTCTACTAGGGCAAAAGTCAACTATGACCCAAATACAGTCAAACTTCAAGATTTTTTGTCAACATTCTCATTTTGAAGGATATTTCATCATTTGATCAAGGGTTGATCATGATTCATCAAGGATTTCTCAACATTCATCAAGACTCAAAAGTTGCTAAATTAGGGTTTTATAGGAAAAGTCAACTCAACTTTGACCAAGCATAACTTTCTCATACTTTATGAGAAATGGCCCATACAAAGCTCATTTTTAATAGGATGCAATTTCCCACAATCCATATTCATACCCCAATATCATAAAATGCACTCACAAGAAGTTATAAATTTGGACATTATAGGTCATTTTTGAAAGTCAACAAAAACACCTTTTTTGCCAAAGCTTATAACTTAAGCATGGAACATCAAAATGAGATGAGACCAAAAGGGTTGGTTATAGGACATCTCAATATTTCTAAAAAGTCAAAGTACCCTTCCAAAATTTCAAAATTGAAGAAGTTATGCATTATTGAAGTTGGGCATTTTTGCAAAATTGCCAAAAGTCAATTATCCCCAAAACATCAAATTTTGTCAAATGGGCCCATTCTTTTCCACTTGATTTGATCTTGTCACACTACACACGTGTCCTAGCTTCAGCCTTGTGTCAATTTATCAAATTTTCTATTTTATTTGATTTTTTATTGAATTATTTCATTTTAAATCAATTTAAATCAAATAAAATCACAAAACTTGATTACATGAGATCTTTTTCTATTTTCAGGACCTAATCATCATCAATATCATGATCAAATTCGTATCAAGCATTCCATGTGCAAAAAGATTGGATTTTGGACAAAATTGAAAAGCTTTCAATGGAGGATCAAATCCAATCTCAAGGCATCGATTTGGAAGGATTCAGCCCACATTTGTTGACCTAATGCATTGCATACTACTTATACAAGCCAAAGCACACGATATCAAGACCTAGAGGCTGCAGAATGATCAAGAACAAAACTTGAAAAAATTGCAAAAAAGTGCAAAACTGAAATCGAGCTTAGAGGCAAATTCAGGAGCAAAACCCAACACTAATCCATTGCTGGACAATCACTGAACCTCCTGCAATCAAAAGCGAGCTCCCATACACGTGCTAAAGCTCTGTAAGTCTCTCAAAATACCGCCCTGTATTCGAAATCGTAACCCCATGTTCTTGCATTTTTTGGCAAATCGTTGACATATTCATGATGCTTATAAGATTTCTAGACTTTTAGCATTATTTGATTGCATTAATCTGGACTCTAACCCCATAACCGTATGGCTAGGGTTTTGCATTAGATTTCAGGGTTTTCTTTTTCAGGGAAAATCAAGGTCCAAGAATGGTATAGGTTTGCTCAGGATGCCCAGACGAACACAACCATGGTCTTGGGGGTCGTTTTCATGGCCTAGATTTAATTTTTGGAATGTCCTGCGAATTTAGCTGCGGATATAAATCCGCAGGTAAATGTTCAGAGTTGAACGAAGAAGATGAAGACGTGGCCCTCCCCCAGTGGACGATTCATAATTTGCGCGCTTTGTTTTATTTATTTTCTGGAATTTTAACGCGTTTTATATATTATATTTCGCTTATGTTTTATTAACAATTGAAGCAAAGTGACCAGTGGTCAGGGGGAGTGCTCTCAAGGCGTTGTTGGCTGGAGGACAGGGGTTCGATCCCTGCCTCCAGCGCTTTACATTTTCCCTTATTTTATCATGCAATCAGGTACAAACCAAGTGTTGGAAGCCTATCATGTGTCCTCAAATCTTAAAGCGCCAGATGGCCCCAGGCCTGATCTGGTGGTTCAGATGTGATGTCCACCATATGCCATAGTCAAAGTGCCACGCTGGAATCAGGAAAAGTCAGCCAAGGCCAACGAAATTGGGCCACCAAAATTGCTGAGTAAACCTCCTTTCAAGCCCATATACCCCTAAGTCTTTCTAATTTCATTTTTTATTTTATTCAATTGTTTATTATTATTATTTTTAATTATTTAACTAACCAATCAAAACTTTTTCCTTAATAAAATTAAAAACCAAAAAATATTTTCTTATCTAAATTAAAATTCAGTATTTTATTTTGTAAATAAATATTAATTTAATTAATTTAGTTTTACCTAGGAATAACTTAATATATTTTGCAATAATTAAAATTAACTTAGACAATTAGGGTTTTATTAACTTTGATTAATTTATTTTTATTTCTTTAAATATCAAAAATCCAAAAATATTATTTTTATTAATTAATTTATTTATTTATTAAGGTAATAATTAACTTAGCTTAGTTTCTTTTTAATTCCAAAATAAACCAAAAAAATCTTTCTTTAATAATCAAAGGGTCAAAACCCTAAAAACTTGCGCCCAATTTAATTTCTCGCACGCGACCCATTTTATTCAATATTGTATTTGTTTACCGGAATGTAATAGCTTAATAGGACTTTAAATATTTTTATCGCTTTATTTATTTTCCGCATTTTAATTTCAAGGGTTGCTTTTGGCGATGTAAATACCCGACGCCTTGTAATAGTTAGTTTAATTTCCGCAATTTAATTTCCACAACTTATAAATTGTTAGATGTTTGATAATAGGGAATGCATGACAAGATCGAATGTTTAACATAAAATCAACAAAGATAACCATTGACATGTACAAAGACAAAATTAACTGAAAACAACACACTCGCACATGCGCACTCTTAGGGTACACCTCACTTGGTTTCCTTCGAACGCGGTCATTGAGTATAGGAAGTTTTAGAGGTCGCCCTCTTGTCCAAAGATCATAGTTGCCTCGAAACGGTTGCCTCGGAAAAATGATCTAAGACATTAGGGTTACCGTTAAGGCGTCCTAACATTGCTTTAGTGACCGCACGTCCCTTAATCGAATTGACCCTTAAACTCCAACGACGATGCTACCTACTCATAAATAGTGGGATAGCATTGTCTAAAGGACATTAGTACAGATTGATTCCTTTTTCGAGTAGGTAGATGGTGTTAGAACAAAGTTTGAATCTACTACCCTATATTTGAGTTTTGATGATAACAAAGTGAAAAGATATAGTATTTATAAGTTTCATGTATGAACTATCTGCTGCCTAAAATTATTATGTTCTGACTTGCAGATACTCTGATTGATATAAGCAAGATCACATCTATTCAGCATCAGAACTTGATTTCAGACACCAGCATCAGAAGTTGCTACATCAGAACGTCAAAATCAGATGATCAACTCACGTACATGCTGAAGCCTGATGAACAAGACTGCGATCAACACTCTGATACAGAAACACAATAGTTCATCAGCAGCGAAGCAGAGTCAGAATGAGCCAAGCCAGAACTTGCATTAAGTAAGCAACGGTACTGTGCATTGAAAGCAAATTAATTCCAACGGCCTCATTCCAGACAAGATCTGCTCAATAAGGAAAGTTTGTTATTAGCATTAAATCAAGAATATTGCATCCAACGTTCATCATCTCAGTGCTATATAAACAAGGCTTTGAAGATTGAAATGGTTAATGCTCTCCAAATCTCTACACGCACAAAAAGCTAAACCATAATCTTCGTTCTCTCAGTTTTGCTAAACCACACACTCTGATATTCCATTACTGTTTAGCAATCTAGTTTCTAAGCTTCATATTGTGTATACATCACAGTTGTGATACAGTTTTGTAGAAAACATCCACACACATAGTTTTATCTCTTTGTAAGAAAGTGTTACCTTGACAAACCGGGTTGTGGTTTGAATCAAGAAGGCTTTAGCAGTTGTTAAAGCAGTCTGTAATATTCAGTTGAATATAGTGGATTAAGACCTCGTTGGAGAGAGGCGAAATCACCTTGACGGGTGGACTGGAGTAGTTTGAGATCAAACGAACCAGGATAAAAATATCTTGTCAATTGCTTTAGATTTCAGTTTTACAATTCAACCCCCCCTTCTTGTGTTTTTCACCACTTCAATTGGCATCAGAGCGCCTGGTTCTGAGCTAAAACACTTAACCGTGTCAGTACAAGATCCAGCGTCAGAAAAACACAATGGCAGGAAACAATTCTCACATCAGCAATGACAACAATGAGGACAGAGACAGATTCAGTGGCAAACCTCCAGTCTTTGATGGAGAAAACTTTGATTACTGGAAAGACAGAATTGAAAGCTTCTTTCTAGCACATGATGCTGATCTGTGGGATATGGTGACAGATGGATACACACACCCTGTGAATGCAAGTGGTCAGAAGATTGATAGAAAATCAATGTCTGATCAACAAAAGCGTGACTTCAAGAATCACCACAAGGCCAGAACCATCCTCCTCAGTGCCATCTCCTATAATGAGTATGAAAAGATCTCCAACAGAGACACAGCAAAGAATATTTTTGATTCTCTCAGAATGACGCATGAGGGCAACGTTCAGGTCAAAGAAACAAAAGCTCTGGCGCTCATTCAGAAATATGAGGCGTTCAAAATGGAAGAATCTGAATCCATTGAAACTATGTTCTCTAGATTCCAGATTCTGGTAGCTGGTCTCAAAGTTCTGGACAAAGGATACTCTACTATTGACCATGTCAAGAAAATCGTCAGAAGTTTACCCAAGCAGTGGAGGCCTATGGTTACTGCTCTGAAGCTAGCTAAAGATCTCAACAAAATCACTCTGGAGGAACTTATCAGCTCCCTCAGAAGTCATGAGATAGAGCTAGAAGCTGATGAGCCTCAGAAGCAAGGTAAGCCTTTAGCATTAAAATCTAACAGAAAATTTGAGTCTAAAGTTTTGCAGGCAGTTGAAGAAACATCTGATGGATCCTCATCAGAAGAAGACGAACTTTCCCTTCTCTCCAGAAGAGTAAATCAACTGTGGAAGCAAAGACAAAGGAAGTTCAGGAATCCCAAAAGATCTGATCAGAACGAGTCTTCTTCCAGATACAGAAGGACAGATCCTTCCTCTGGATACAGAAGATCTGAAGGCTCCTCCAGTAGCAAAAAGCCAAACACCAAAGACATCATCTGCTATGAGTGCAATGAGCAAGGACACTACAAGAGTGACTGCCCAAAGCTTCAGAGGGAAAAGCCCAAAAAGAAGTTTGGAAGAGAGAAGAAGAAAAGTCTCATGGCCACATGGGATGACTCTGACTCGTCTGAAGCTGACTCAGAATCAGATGATGAAAGGGCAAACATAGCTCTCATGGCTAACATTTCAGAAGATAGTGAAGCTTCTGAATCAGACTCAGAATCAGACACTGAAGAGGTATTTCCTAACTTCGCTGTTAACTTTACAAAGGCTGAACTTGCTGAAAGCCTTAATGAGATTCTGGAACGTTATCAGCAAATTAGAGCTAAATTCAGAGACCTGAAAAGGAATCTTGAATCTGACTCTAATAAGTATGAGAGTCTCAAATTGGAAAATTCTGAGCTGAGAAATAAGATTTCAAAATTAGAAAACACTTTACAAAACTCTCAGAAGGAACCAATTTCTGAAACTCCCAGCAACGCTGATGAGATCATCAAGGAGTATGATCACAGTTTCCAGAAGTTCCTAGCTAAAAGCATAGATAGAAGCAGAATGGCTTCAATGATCTATGGAGTTAGCAGAAACGGCAGGAAAGGAAAGGATACCTAGGTAAGGTTCCTACACCAAAGAATGTCATGGACTTAACCATTAAACACACTCCTCTGAATTCACACTTTGTGTATGGTCACACACATGATATCAAATATACTAGCAGTAAGCACTCTGTGAAACCAAAATTCAACCAGAGTTTTGGTAAAACTAACAAATCAGGACCCAAGAAAATCTGGGTACCTAAGGATAAAATAATACATGTTGCAGATATCTTTAGCAGCAAGTCAGAAACACCAGTCATGGTACCTGGACTCTGGCTGCTCACGACACATGACGGGAAGAAGGCATATGTTCCAAAGCCTGGAACTTAAGCCTAGAGGCCACGTTGGCTTTGGAGGCAATCAGAGGGGAAAGATAATTGGCTCTGGAACTGTAGGTAATGGAAATCTTCCCTCTATTAATAATGTTCTGCTAGTAGATGGATTGATGCATAATCTGTTATCCATAAGTCAATTAAGTGATAACGGTTATGATATAATCTTTAATCAAAAATCATGTAAAGCTGTTAGTCAGAAAGATGGGACTATCCTGTTTAATGGTAAGAGGAAAAACAACATTTACAAAATCAAACTTTCTGAACTAAAGAGTCAGAATGTAAAATGTCTTCTGTCTGTTAACAACGAGCAGTGGATCTGGCACAGAAGATTGGGGCATGTTAGTATGAGAAGAATATCTCAGATTAACAAACTCAATCTGGTCAGAGGACTTCCTAACTTGAAGTTCAATTCAGATGCTCTGTGTGAAGCATGTCAGAAAGGCAAATTTGCTTAACCTTCTTTTAAATCCAAAAATGTTGTTTCTACCTCTAAGCCATTAGAACTTCTGCACATTGACTTATTTGGACCAGTTAAAACTGCTTCAGTCAGTGGTAAGAAGTATGGGTTAGTAATCGTAGATGACTATAGCAGATGGACATGGGTAAAGTTCTTAAGACACAAGGACGAGTCACACTCTGTGTTTGTTACCTTCTGTAACCAAGTTCAGAATGAAAAGGATCTTAGAGTCGTTAAAGTCAGAAGTGATCATGGTGGAGAATTTGAAAATAAAGATTTTGAGTCATTCTTTAATGACAGAGGCATTCTGCATGATTTCTCTTGTCCTAGAACTCCCCAACAAAATGGAGTTGTAGAACGAAAGAACAGAACATTGCAAGAAATGGCCAGAACCATGATCAATGAGACAAACGTTGCTAAGACCTTCTGGGCAGAGGCAATAAACACAGCGTGCTACATTCAGAATAGAATCTCAATAAGACCTATTCTGGAAAAGACTCCATATGAATTGTGGAAGAACAGAAAGCCCAACATTTCATATTTTCATCCATTTGGATGTACTTACTTTATATTAAATACAAAGAATTATTTGAACAAGTTTGACTCTAAAGCACAGAAGTGTATTATGTTAGGATACTCTGAACGCTCAAGAGGGTACAGAGTATACAATACAGAAACACAGATTGTGGAAGAATCAATCAGTGTTCGTTTTGATGACAAGCTTGACTCTGAAAAGTCAAAGCAGAATGAAGTTTTTGCAGGTATAGAAATTGAATTTGCAGGTTCTGAAGACAAGTCATCAGAAGCTCTCAACTCAGACATTCCTTCAACGTCTGAAAGGAGCACTGCTAGAAATCCTACAACAGCTGCTGATCAACCTCAGAAAAGATTACCCAGAAGCAGCTTGGATCACCCAGAAGAGACTATCCTAGGAAGAAAGGAAGATCCAATCAGAACAAGAGCAAGCTTCAGAAACTCTGAAGAAACACTTATGGGACTGGTGTCTCTAATTGAACCTTCTTCTATTGATGAAGCACTTCTGGATAATGACTGGATTCTGGCAATGCAAGAAGAGCTGAATCAATTCACCAGAAACGACATATGGGATCTCGTTCCCAGACCAAAAGGATTCAACGTCATTGGAACAAGATGGGTGTTCAGAAACAAGCTAAATGAACAAGGTGAAGTCATCAGAAACAAGGCACGACTGGTTGCACAAGGTTATAGTCAGCAAGAGGGGATAGACTATACAGAAACCTTTGCCCCAGTCGCCAGGTTAGAATCTATCAGACTTTTAATTTCATTTGCTGTTAATAGAGGCATCACTCTGTATCAGATGGATGTCAAAAGTGCATTCTTAAATGGTTATATAGAAGAAGAAGTTTATGTACACCAACCCCCAGGTTTTGAAAATACAAAACATCCAGAACATGTTTTCAAACTAAAGAAGTCACTGTATGGTCTGAAACAAGCTCCCAGAGCTTGGTATGAAAGGCTAAGTAACTTTCTGCTGGAAAAGGAATTCACCAGAGGGAAAGTGGACACTACTCTATTCTGTAAATCAGTTAAGAGTGACATCTTAGTCTGTCAAATTTATGTTGATGATATTATTTTTGGTTCTACTAATCCTTCTCTTGGAAGAAAATTTGCTAAGTGTATGCAGGCAGAATTTGAGATGAGCCTCATGGGGGAACTGAAATTCTTTCTAGGAATTCAGATCAATCAAACTCCAGAAGGAACTTACATTCATCAGAGCAAATACATCAGAGATCTTCTGAAGAAATTTGACCTCTCAGAATGTAAGCCATCAAAGATTCCAATGCATCCCACGTGCATTCTGGAAAGAGAAGAGGTAAGCAAAAATGTAGAACATAAAGTCTACAGAGGTATGATTGGTTCTCTCCTCTATCTGACTGCTTCAAGACCTGACATATTATTCAGTGTTTGTATCTGTGCTAGATTCCAATTAGATCCTAGAGAATCTCACTTAACAGCTGTTAAGCGAATTTTCAAGTATCTGAAAGGTACTACTAATCTGGGTTTGTTTTATAGAAAATCTAGTGATTACAGCTTAGTAGGCTACTGTGATGCTGATTTTGCTGGAGACAGAGTGGAACGTAAAAGTACTTCTGGAAGCTGCCAGTTTCTGGGAGAAAATCTGATCTCTTGGTCCAGCAAAAGGCAATCAACAATTGCTCTGTCAACAGCAGAAGCTGAGTACATAGCAGCAGCAGGATGTAGCACACAAATGCTCTGGATGAAAAGTCAGCTTGAAGACTTCCAGATTTTTGAGAGTAACATTCCTATACTTTGTGATAATACTTCTGCTATTTGCTTAAGTAAGAATCCCATTTTACATTCTAGAGCTAAGCATATAGAAATAAAACATCACTTCATTAGGGACTATATTCAGAAAGGTATTTTGAACCTAAAATTTATAGATACAGACCATCAATGGGCTGATATCTTTACTAAACCCCTTTCAGAAGATAGGTTTAATTTCATTCTGAAACATCTCAGCATGAAAGTGTGCCCAGAGTGAAAATGTTTTAATTCCATATATTTACCTTCAGAATGTAATTATTTCACTGTGAACTTCTGATCAATCTCCTTTCAGAAAGATAGAACATGCAGATTGTATCAGATGCAAGTCTAAAGATCTGAGAGTCTAAACTCAAAGACAGACGTGCTGATCACTACATCAAACAAGTGTCATCCAATCATCAGCATATCTCTGAAGCAGAACGCGTGCACGCTTCTGAGAAGGCAAAGCGCTGATTGGGTGCATTGAGACACATGTCTGGTAACCGTTTTTAAGTATCTTTCTCAAATCCCCCAAAATCAGCAAGCATTTAATGAAAAGTAATCATGCTTTTAAATGGCAATCATGATTTTTCTCTCTCTTAAAAACGTTTATCTTTTCAAAATAGTTTTCAAAACTCTATTTAAGCACATTAATCTCTCATTCTTATTCTTTACGCTTTCTCACTAATACTCAAGCATTTTCTGCATATTTCTGAGTTCATCTCTTGCAAACCTTTTTTTTTTCATGTTTTCCTTGATTTTCTGATGTACTGTTTGATTATGTTTTGTAATATTTTCTTGTTTTGATTCTGAACTATCTTAATATGATTAGTTTTTCTGATCTTCATTATTTTAGCACATCACCAACACTTTTTGATTGCTGACAAAAAGGGGGAGAACAAGAATGATATTTAAATCAATAACGGCTAACTAGACAGAAACTCTCAAACATTCTAACTCTATTACTTGAAATGTTTTTTCTGTTTTGCTTAAAGTCTACAGGCACAAGGAAGCTCCTGGACACTCTGAAGACTAGAAGCTCTGATCACTATGAAGTTCTGATCCGCTCTAATATTCTGATCCAAAGCAAAGCTCTGACAAGAAAAGCTCTGAAGCTCTGCTCTGACATAAAGCTTCTGATAAGTCAAAGACTCTGATAATCTGATGTTCAAAGAAAGAAAAAGATCTGATCCTGAAGAACACGTATAATCAAAGGGAAGTAATCAACTCAGGGGGAGTATCTCTCAACTCTGACATCTCCTTACTCCTTATCCTTTTACTTCTTATTCTGATACATATTCCAGATACCTTTTCACGTTATTTTCATTTAAAATATCTAGTTTTTGTCATCATCAAAAAGGGGGAGATTGTTAGAACAAAGTTTGAATCTACTACCCTATATTTGAGTTTTGATGATAACAAAGTGAAAAGATATAGTATTTATAAGTTTCATGTATGAACTATCTGCTGCCTAAAATTATTATGTTCTGACTTGCAGATACTCTGATTGATATAAGCAAGATCACATCTATTCAGCATCAGAACTTGATTTCAGACACCAGCATCAGAAGTTGCTACATCAGAACGTCAAAATTAGATGATCAACTCACGTACATGCTGAAGCCTGATGAACAAGACTGCGCTCAACACTCTGATACAGAAACACAATAGTTCATCAGCAGCGAAGCAGAGTCAGAATGAGCCAAGCCAGAACTTGCATTAAGTAAGCAACGGTACTGTGCATTGAAAGCAAATTAATTCCAACGGCCTCATTCCAGACAAGATCTGCTCAATAAGGAAAGTTTGTTATTAGCATTAAATCAAGAATATTGCATCCAACGTTCATCATCTCAGTGCTATATAAACAAGGCTTTGAAGATTGAAATGGTTAATGCTCTCCAAATCTCCACACGCACAAAAAGCTAAACCATAATCTTCGTTCTCTCAGTTTTGCTAAACCACACACTCTGATATTCCATTACTGTTTAGCAATCTAGTTTCTAAGCTTCATATTGTGTATACATCACAGTTGTGATACAGTTTTGTAGAAAACATCCACACACATAGTTTTATCTCTTTGTAAGAAAGTGTTACCTTGACAAACCGGGTTGTGGTTTGAATCAAGAAGGCTTTAGCAGTTGTTAAAGCAGTCTGTAATATTCAGTTGAATATAGTGGATTAAGACCTCGTTGGAGAGAGGCGAAATCACCTTGACGGGTGGACTGGAGTAGTTTGAGATCAAACGAACCAGGATAAAAATATCTTGTCAATTGCTTTAGATTTCAGTTTTACAATTCAACCCCCCCTTCTTGTGTTTTTCACCACTTCAGATGGTTCTTAAGTACTTGCTCTTTCAAAACAAAACAAAAACTTTTTGCACTTACACCTTTCAAACAAAAAACTCTTTTCAAACACACAAACACAAAGAAAAGCAAAATTTTGAAAACATTATGAGCAAGTACCTAAGAGCCCGTGGATAACCACGGATAGAAAGGGTGCTAACACCTTCCCTTTCTATAATCTACCCCCCGGACCCGAGAAACATCTCGAAAAAGGAATTTTTCTGTGCTTTTTTTCTTTCCTTGTTGGATAAAATAAAAGTCGGTGGCGACTCTTTCTTACCGCGACATTTTGCGAAAACAAACGCAAAACGCAAACCAGCATTACAAAAACAGTCAGTTCTCTCCCACCGTATCACACTCTCAAACAAGACAACAAAGATCTTCAAACTCAAGAAGCTCAGTTTAGAGACATATTCCTAAACCTATCTGAAGGGCAGGAAGAGTTGAAAACACTCCTCGTTGGGAACTTGGTCAGGAAAAGTCCTGAAGACAACAAGGATGAACAACTGGAACAACTGCAAGCTGAGGTAGGTGCAATGAGAACCCAAATGCTGGGGAAAATGGCCCTTATCCAAGGTTTAGCCCCGGAACAAGAAGAGTTGAGAACCACTATCAACCAACTTCATCAAGAACGATACAACAGTATGAAGAAAACAGTCGAGACCGGGGACCAAGTCATTGATCAACCTCCAAGAAGACAGGGGTTTGGTTTGGTGAAGAATGGACCTCTCTAAGTTTCTACTACCTCAAGGATCCAACAACAACCTTGCCATAAACAATGGGTTAATCAGAGTAAGCCGGATATGCCGAAGAGGCAGTTTACCAAGCTCAACATGCCGCTGTCTCAAGCTTTACAACACCTATTGAGAATGAACCTGGTGACGTTTATAGGACCTCATCTGAATCCTAAGACTTATTCACCTAACTACAACCCTGATGCAAGGTGTGCATATCACTCCAATAGTCCAGGGCATGATAGTGACGACTGTTGGAAGTTGAAGTACAAAATTCAAAACCCGATTGATGAAGGAGCATTGGAATTCACACAAGATGGTCAACTGGAGTGTTTCTGTCAATCTTCCAAGGCTCACCATTTGAAGTGACAAGTTCTGACAAGAGAGGCTTTTGTTCATTAGAATTTGCAATTTGTAATTTTCTTTTGATTGTTCAAACATTTATTCATGTCAAACTTTGTTACTTTATCAATGTATTGGATATGTCTGTTTTGAATCAATCCATTCGTATTCACTATATTTAAATTTATTTCCCTTTTGTGATGTTCAACTCTCGATTAAAAAACTCTAAGCCTTTAGAGGGAGGATAACAAAAACGATAACACGATCTCTACAGTATTCTTTTGAACAGACCCCGCTGACGATGTACATGTGTTGTTTCAAATCCTAAACAGTAGAGATATAAGGAAGATAATCCCTCATCAACCCCTTTGAGCCAAAGAAGTAGGAGTTTTTATTTTCACACAAGTTAAACCCCTTAATCACAACCTAGGGGCAGGGTAGTTTTCTCAATTAATCCAGGTGCACAATGAATGGCATCGAAGAAGTCCTTCCGAATCAGAAGACGGTGATGGTTCCCTATAATCATCCAGACATGCAGTCATTATCTCTCGAAATAAAAGCCCATTAAGTCAAAACCTATGAAGGAGACTTAAGAAAAAAACTGGGGCATCCCGCTGACTGTAATCACAAAAAGAAACAGTTCAGGAATAAGACAGGGATAATAAAATCAAGAAGAAAGAGATCCTACAAACTCTCAACAAAAATGATTGTATGTTCAAAATTAATTGTCAGTATCTGAACCATCAGAGCAAAGACTCAAACAGGATCTAAATACACAATTAGTTGAGTTTAGGACTGAAGAACATCACGAAGAGCGGGTGGGTACAAATAAATTTTGAACATTTATCCTTTGTTTCTTAAACCATGAACCAGGCCACGTTATAATCCTTAAAAGTCCTAGCTGAAGCATGGGTTAGTTTGAAAGCATATTGTCGCAAAAGGTATCATGACTCCTGTAGGACTTGCTGTAAATCCTGAGTTGACATCACATTTTACAAAATTTGCCTGTTTTACTGAGAAATGCATTTTCAAAAACTTCAAGACAGACGTAAGCTTTGCATTCTTAAAATAACATTGTTTGCATATGACTATTTGTTTAAACAGCAGAGAAATTCGCACGACGAATATCTATGAACAAAAACCTTCTCAATGAAAAGGATCACCTCAAGTGGAAAAACACTTCCAACCAAGGGGCACGGCATGATCATTGTCCATCATCTAGGGAAGTCAAGTCAAGATTCAAGGAATCTATCAAAGATGCCAAATAGCCGGGGCAAATTTCAATCCGAATCACTTGGGGCATTGGACATCTTCTGGTAGTATAGCGACATAACACTACCGACAGTGACAACTCCCTACTCCCTGAGAGCGTGGACATAGTCAGAAAATACTATGCATGAATAAAGACCCGCTAGGTTGAATGGCCTAGGAAAAAATAAGGGCATCCCAGCGAACCAAAAGGGTTCGGGCAAAAATTAGGGATAGAAACAAAAAAGATCTGTACACCCGGCAAGTCGAAAACCTAAGAAGGCGGCTTGGGCAAAAAAGGGTATCCCGGTGGACTGAAAATCTGAAAAGACAGTCCAAGCAAAAATTAGGGATCAAAGCGTACGACTATGTCCCGTCATCTTGTCACTTGCCTACCAGAAGAAGACTGGTCATTTCGATCGAAAGTTACCAAACACCTCATAAGTTGGGATAACACTCGATACACAAGGCCCCCACAGGCACTTTCTCCCACAGAAACAGGGGCAGAAAAGTCTCGATGCAAAGTCATCGTCATATCCTCAGCATGCGTCCCAGTATCATTCACTCCCCACAGAGTAAGACAAAGACAGTGATGTTAGTTATCCCAAACAGGACACAATTCTCCCCAGCTGAGGCTCACAACCGCGAATGAGTCAGTAAGATTTTCCCCAAGCAGAGTTTATCTATCACCAGCACTGGAAGATTATCCCAAGAGAAGTTTGGAGAATTATCCCTAGTAGAGTCTGGAGAATTATCCCCAGTAGAGTCTGGAAAATTATCCCCAGTAGAGTCTAAAAGGTTATTCCCAGTGAAGTCGCAACTGGAAAATCATCCCCAGCGGAGTTCATTCCTTTTACAAACAGAAACTCAATCCCCAATAGAGTTTATCATTGCCGGCAATGATGATTCATTCCCAACCGAGGTTATTTCTCCAAATCAACGGGTCCTCTAGCAGAATATGTCCTCCCCACAGAGTCATTTCCTCGTCAGTTTATTCCCCAGCGGAGTTATCCTCTCCTGCAGGTTTATTCTCACAATCATCTTCATTCACTATCCCCAGCGAAAACGAAGAATTCAACTCTTTTCTCCAGCAGCAATCTAGGATTTATTTTCCCCAGCTAGAGAGCATCATAAAAACATTGCATGTCCATACATCATGACATGTGCATACGCATCATACAACACAATCTCATTTATTTTGAGAACATTATTGCTTGATACATATCATGCATTACATACAGCTAACCTTTACCTTTCAGGAAAGATACAATCAAATTCTCACAAAAGTTCAAGCTATAAAGCCCGGGTATGACCGGATAGTATCTTGATTCCTACAGCATATAGTGAAGCCCAGATTACGGCCGGATAACAGTATCAAACTACCGCAAAGCCTGGATTACGACCAGATAGTGGTATCTCTTAAAAGCAAGCTATGAAGCCCGGATTCGGCTGAATAATAGTTTAAATCCTCAGAAAACCGTGAAACCCGGATTACAATCGGATAACAGCTCAGTAAGTTCCAGTGAAGCCTGGATTACGACCAGATAGCAGCCAAAGACACCACAAAGCCTGGATTACGACCAGATAGTGGTATAGCTTTAACACAAGTTATGAATCCCAGATTACGACCGGATAGTATCTTGATTTCCTCTGAACACCATGAAGCCTGGATTATGACCAGATAGTGGTATATCTTTAACACAAGTTATGAAGCCCGGATTACGACCGGATAGTATCTTGATTTCCTCCGAACACCATAAAGCCTGGATTTCGACCAGATAGTGGTATGATACATCGCGAAGCCTGGATTATGACCAGATAGAGGTAAGAGACACTGTGAAGCCTGGATAACGACCAGATAACAGTAAGGGATACTTTGAAGCTTGGATTACAACCAAATAGCAGCTCACCCGACCAGATACTATGAAACTCGGATTACGACCGGATATTAGTGGGCCCAAAGCCAAAGGGAAGCCCGAATTATGACCGAACAACCATTTGATCTCTTCTGAAGACTGGATTACGACCAGATAAGAAGTAAAGTATTGTGAAGCCTGGATTACGACCGAACAGCAATACGAAACACCATGAAGCCTGGATTCAACCAGATAATGGTATAAAGCATCGTGAAGCCTGGATTACGACCGGATAAAGATAAAAGGACTGAAGCGTGGATTACGACCAGATAGCAGTACAAGACCCTGTAAAGCTTGGATTTCGACCGAATAGCAGTTTACCTGGACAGTTACTAAGAATCCCAAAGTCGATCGGATATTAGTGTGCCCTAAATTCAAGTTAAAGCCCGGATGCGACCGGATAACATTTGAATTCCTTCTGAAACCTGGATTACGACCAGATAAGAATTGAGAAGTTGCGAAACCTGAATTACGACCAGATAAACTGTTTAATCTCATCTCCCCAGTAAGTCACTGCAAAGCCTGGATTACGACCAGGTAGCAGTCAGTCTTATTACTATGAAGCCTGGATCACGACCAGATAGTAGTTCATTCTCACCTCTTCAGAACAGAGATGGTTCCTCAGTAGAATAACGGACGATTGAAGTTCCTAAATTCCAACAGAGATGGTTCCTCAGTAGAATAACGGACGACCGAAGTTCCTAAATTTCAACAGAGATGATTCCTCAACAAGAATAACAGACGACCGAAGTTCCTAAATTTCAACAGAAATGATACCCAAGTAGAATAACGGACGACTAAAGCTCCTAAAATTCTATTTCTATCAAGATAGAGATCAGTATTCCCCAACGGAATCTTCCTCAACAACAGGTATACAAACTCTCGCTAAGGAGTCTCTTATGCAATCGACACTCCTTCGGATGGCATCTTTAAGTCCATCCGCTCGTCAGCAATTTCCAAATGGCATATGTAAGCCCGTTCCCGACATTGCAAGAAGGATACCACTTCATGCGAGTGCAAATTTATGGGCACTCTAATGTTCAATCATCTTCCACCTTCGGATCACGAAAGGCACATAAGCCAATCGACATCCTCAAGTTTAAGAAGATTGAATAGGGGCAACTGTTGTACCCCAAAATTTTCCCTCTCATGTTTCCCAAGATTTCCCCCTACATGGTTTGTCACAAACCTTTGCCTAAAGAAAATGAAAATTGGTGAGTGATGTTTCTAAGTTTCCTTCGATTGCCATCTCCAAAATGCCTTTTAATGGGTATCTACATAGCGCCTTTCGATTGGTATCTCCAAAATACCTTTCAATGGGTATCTACATAGCGCCTTTCGATTGGCATGGACAAAGTTCTTTCGATTGACCTCTTAACAAGGCTCTTCAATTGGCAGTTCAACAAGTACCTTTCGATTGGCATTGTAACAGTGTCCTTCGATTGGCAGTTTAACAAGTATCTTTCGATTGGCATTGTAGCAGTGGCATTCGATTGGTAGTTTAACAAGTATCTTTCGATTGGCATTGTAGCAGTGGCCTTCGATTGGCATTTTAATAAAGGTCCTTTGGTTGGTATGGAAAAAGGCCCTTTGATTAGCATTCCAAAAGGTCCTTCGACTGGAACTTTAGAGTTTCCCTCAATCGGAACATCTGAATGAAATGACCTTCGAGTGGCATTTTAGTATAGAGTTTGCCTTAATCTAAGATGATCTAATGAAGGAAGTTCTGAATACTTCGAATCAGAACTTAGAGTCATCACAAGGCCAAGAGCTGGTCGAAGTTTCCTAATAGGGAATTCTCTTCAAAAGGACAGGAGATTGAAGCAGAGGGAGGCAATCGAAGCTTGAGTAATTCTATTTGGACTTTGAAGCCATCGAAGAAAGCAAACTCGAAGGGATGTGGACCTGCAGGGGTAGGTCAGCTTTCGATTTCTATCATGTTGGAGGCCTAAACAGCTCATAACAGGCTGGCAGTAACGCATGAAAGAAGATTGGCACGTGATTGAATCAAAAATAAAAATTCTTTATGAAGAAATCAAATCAAATTCGTGTAAAGGCATGGTGTGGACAAAAAGATTGAATTAGGCTATTTTTGGAATGATATTCAAAGTGAATCAAAACAAGAATCAAGACATTGGTGGAGGAAGATTGAGGCCAGGTTTTCAAACCTAATTCACTCCACAATACATATAGAGTGCGTGCAAACCAAAAACGAGGTGGAAAAGAGGCGCATGAACCAGAAACAAAAGCTTGGAAAAATCAAGAAAAAGTGGTGAATCGAATTCGTACTTAGAGGCCAATTCAAGACCCTTGGACGATTCCAATTGATTCCTGCGAGTGTAGGCAAGCAAAAGAAACCCAAAACAAGTGTTTCCAGGCCTTATATCGCGTTGTAAGTCACCCACAGCATAACTTCTTTTTTTGAAATCGAATAACATCATTCTTGCACTTGTAGCATAAAATAATTGTATATTCTTGATCACCATCATGTTTGCAAGCTTCCTGTAACATTTGATTGCATTTTCATGGCTTGTATTGGATTTCACCATAGCTAGGGTTTTATAGTTCGATTTAGGAGTTTTGTTTACAGGAAAAATTGGGCCATGAAAGGGCTACCAATGAATTCAACAGATCAAGACGAATATGTCCATGGCCTTCATTTTTATTTTTCACGCTTGTGTTGAGTTTTAAGATTTGCAGGACTTGTAGCTACGGACAAATGTTCGTAGGTAAAAGTTTGGAACTTTTACCAACAGATCCAAGGAGGAAGATGACCAGCTGGCGAATAACCATTGGCTTGTACAAATTTCCGCGCGAGTTTTTCATATCATTCTTGTTTATAATATAATAATTGTTTTGTATTATTTGACAACAAAAGCAAACAGCGCAGTTGGTTACAAGGCAAAGGCAAAACGCTTTAGGATCTGGGTTTGAATCCCAGGTCCCCCAATTTCTTCATATTTTTTCCTTTCAGGCAATCCAGTGTGCACCAAGGACCAAGGACCATCATGCACTCTCACCATCCAATCTGCCAAGTGGCCAGTTGGCCAAATTTGATGGCCATCATCTGGAGGAGCACCATAGGCCACGGTCAGCGTGCAACGTTGGATCTAAAAAGTCAAACGGACCTCCATCTTTGGGCCCAAGCTTGCTATTCACACCCCCTTCAGAATTGTCATTGCAGGCCCAAAATTATTTTCTTTATTCTTTTATATTTTATTTCACTTAATTTATTTATTTTTATATTACTAACCAATCAATTATTTTCTTTTATCAAAAAAACCATAAAAATAATGCTTTTCACAAATTAGGTTTAGATCTTATTTTTTTAAATTAATTTATTTAATTAGGTTGTTAATTTTAGATAACTATGATCTTTTTTGTACATAATTAAAAATAATTAGAACAAATAGGTTTTGTTACTAACTTAATTATATTTTATTTTTCTTAAAATAACAAAAACAACAAAAACATTTTTTTCTTTTAATTAGGTTAGAAAGGGTCAAAACCCTAGTTCGCACTCGTTCTAATTTTCATCGCGCGCTTTAATATTTTATTATTTACCATATTGATGTAACTGTCTACAAGTTTAATAGTTAATTAGGACGTTTACTTTCATTTATCGCTTTATTTTTCAAAGGGTTTGTTTTTGGCTATGTAAATACCCGAAGCCTTGTAATAGCGTAGTTTAATTCCCGCACTTTAAATTCCACAAAATATTTAACTGTTAGATGTATGACATAGGGATGCATGACAAGAATGTATGTAAAACTTTAAAACGGTTAGATAACCCTAAAATGTGCAAAGATAAATAATCTGAAATTGAATCACTCGCACATGCGCACTCCTAGGGTACACTCCCACTTTGTTGCCTTCGGTAAACGGTCATTGAGTATAGGATGCTTTAGTGGTCGTCCTTTTGTCCAAAGATCAAAGTTGCCTCGGAAAGGTTGCCTCAGATATTGTTGCCTCGGATAATTGATCTAAGACATTAGGGTTATTACTAAGACGTCCTAACATTGCTTTAGTGACTGTACGTCCCTTTCGAATTGACCCTTAAAACTCCAACGACGGTGCTACCTACTCACTAATAGTGGGATAGCGCTGTCTAAAGGAAACAAACATAGAACGATTCTTTTTTCGAGTAGGTAGATTAGTTCTTAAGTACTTTCTCAAACAAAATAAAATTTTTTTCACACTTATACTCCTTTACAAACAAAGTTTTCAAAACACTTCATTACACTCTTGAAGACAGAAGCAAGAGTTAAATCGAAGTCAAAACAAAAGCTTTTCAAATCACGCAAACACAAAGAAAACAATTTTGAAAATGATGAGCAAGTACCTAAGAGCCCGTAGATAACTATGGATAGAAAGGGTGCTAATACCTTCCCTTTCTATAATCTACCCCCCGTACTCAGAAATATCTCGAAAAAGGAATTTTTCTGTGCTTTTTTTCCTTTCCTTGTTGGATAAAATAAAAGTTGGTGGCGACTCTTGCTTACCGCGACATTTTGCAAACACAAATGCAAAACGCAAACCAGCAAATTCCCTAAAAAATGGAAACACGTTCTGGTTCTGGCCACCGTATCACAGTTGGTGTATTTGAAAAAAAGTGTTTGTATTTTGAAGATGAGCAAGCAACTAGGAACATTCTACCTTACTCAAAAGTCTTTTTTTCATTCCTCTCATCCTTTAATATTGCTATCTTACCATTGATTGGTAAGAAGCCTAATCTTTGGATGTGAAAGGGACGGGTGTGGGTCATCGTATAGTCATGATAGAAATGTTGTGATATATCTTAGCATTTATTTTGAGGGACTGATATCATTTGTAAGGCAACATTCGAAGTGTCATTGAGGGACTATGATCTTGTAGTTTTTACTGTTTTTGCTAAGACATCTCACATGCATAACATGACTATTTTTCATAAGGCAACAAGTGGAGTTAACCCTAGAGATGCATGTGTGCAAAGTGTGTTTGATTGCATGCATTTTTGTCTTTTGATCAGGGTGGTCTACTTGTTGATTTTATCTTGTCATACACCCTAATTACTAGCATTTTGTATAAATTCAAAAGTGCAGAAAGATAAAATCCTACACTATTACAACCATATTGAATTACATGAAAATATAAAGGCAAAAATAAGGTAAAAGCAAAAAAAATGGATCTTTTGATTTAGGGCAGCAAACCCTTCAATTCTGCACTTTTTGGCTCTCTTCGATCTGGCCTGAAAAGGGGTGAAGGCATGGCTTTCAATTGGGGCCTGGAGGCCAGCATGTTATGTCTTTCGATTGGGGTCTGGAGGCCAGCATGTTGGGTCTTTCTATTGGGGTATGGAGGCCAGCATGTTGTACCTTTCATTTGGGGCCTGGAGGCCAGCATGTTGTGCCTCTCATTTGGGGCCTGGAGGCCAGCATGTTATGCCTTCTGGCTGCCTCTTTAATTTGACCTGAAGGTTAGTAAGGAAGCCAGAGGCTTCGTTTCTAACTTTCTGTCTCCTGTTTATTTTGTTTAAGTTTGAATAGAAACATGGCCCAAGGCCATGCCAACATCACCTTAAGGCTAGATTAGTGCTTAAAAACATGTTTAAATGTACAAAGAGAAAAAGCCAAGAAGATTGTTAACCATTACACCCATTAAAAGAGTGTAAACGAAAAGAAGAAAATAGTATGTACATGTTTGAAACGAAAAGAAAACTTATTTACATGTTATGCTGGAAACGAAGGGTCAAAGGTTAAGAATGGCTTACCTTGCTGGAGACTTTGAAGTGGTTGCCTTGAATGCCTCTGGATTCAAAGGAAAAGACCAAGGTGGGCCTTTGACACTGGATTTGAAAGAGCAAAACAAGTGAAATATCCTTCTTTGTTGGATTCGAAGGACAGTAAGATGTAAGTATTTTTTTCAGATTTGAGAGGGATAAGCACTTGGATTTTGGGTTTGGATTTGCCAAAGTGTTTAAGTGTTTGAGAATTTTATGGTGTGTAAGAATTTTGAAGATACGTTCCCCTCTTTTTTCTTCTTTTTCTTTCCCATGTGCAAATGAACTCTCTATTTATAGAGTAAAAATTTGAAATGTTTGGGAGTAAAAATAATAACATAAAGGCCCAGCTGGAAAGTAAGCATTCACTTGTGTCATGATAGCAAGATGGATGGTTCAGATGGATTGCCTCTTTAGAAGGAAAACAGGCGCAAGGCTCAAGAAAAACTTTTTCTAAAAAGTAGTATTATATTATTAAGGGCAAGTGGTCTTGATTAGCAAATGGGTAAAAGCCTATTTCAACTTATATAAACAACTAAATATAGAGTGAGTCATAGGTTTGAGGCCTAAAAAGGGGAAACACGTAGCCTAGCCTATGGGTCTAATGCTCAACTTGATCTTCTGAGTCGAATCCTCCCTCTTTCTACACCTTTCGACCAGACCCTTCAACAACCATTTCTTTTTTCAAATTAAAGTATCATTCGAATGGCTCATGTGGATATCCTTTGAAGGGGCCAAATTAGTGCCTTTTGACCAGGACCTTCATGGGTTCCTTCAAATGGTCCAAATGTAGGTTCTTGGGATGAGTCAACAATGCATGTCATTTGATTGGGGCATCCAGACATTCCTGGCAAGCCCTTCTAATGCACCACCATGGCACTTCTTTCGTGTGAGACAAAAACATATTTCAGAATTCGTGTGTTGAAGGAAGCCTTTTCCAAGGGAGATATCGCCTGCTTAAATTTGCCTGCAAATGAGGCCATATGGCCAAACGAAAGAGGGTATGCAGGAGGTTCCTGCCTTGTGACCTTATGCAAATATGTTCAAACGAAAGCTTGAAAAAGGGGACCCACGTGCCCAAATGAAAGGTGTGACCAGTATCTTGTACTGAAGGAACCACATGCCCAAATGAAAGGCGCATGTAGGAGGACAAAATGTCCAGATCTGAAAGAGGCATATAGGAGGAAAAAAGTGCAAATCGAAGGATGCTAAAAGGAGGCCTTTTGCCTTGGAATCTAAGGAGACTACAAGGGGATTTGTGCCTTGTGAATCCAAACCAATGTGCCAGAGGCCCACGCCCAGTCGGAGGATACAAGCCAAACTTGCATCGAAAGAGGCCAGAAGGCCAATCGAATGAGCTGAATCGAAGAACACTTGTTTTTCTCCAAATTTTGTCAAAATATTATTTTTATCTATTTTCTCCCTTTTTGACAGTTTCCTTTTAATCTTGGTACTGGAAAATCTCAATGTACTTGTGCAAGCTTAAACCTTGAGAATCCTTGTGAGAAAGGCCTTAAAAAATGAGAGGGAAAATTTTGGGGTACAACGCACACAAAATAACAACAATCACAACATACAATTCAACCTTTTGTTTCTCATTTTCAAACAAGTGCATTGGGTTACTCTTTGACTGTGAGGGAAACCAGGATCTATTCGGTGTTATTTATTTTTCTGCATTTATCGCTTTCATATTCATACACAAACCAGAAAATTAAAAACATCATCGCATAAGAAAAATTAAAATTTGCAATCCACTTTATTCAGCCCCGTCTTAGGCGCACTCAAAAACCAACATATAACAAACTTGCCCAGATTCTCTTTAGTGTTCAAGCTAAAACATACACATCCGAAAGGATGGAAATAAGAAATGTTAGGCTTTCTACTCTTCCATAATTAATAAGGAGTCTTACCTAAAATAGGTCTTATAAAGATTCTATTTTGAATGTAACAGGTTGTATTTAGTGCTTCTGCCAAAAAATGCTTAGCCATTTCAGTCTCTTGGATCATGGTGCGAGCCATTTCTTGTAATGTCATATTCTTCCTCTCTACAAACCCATTTTGTTGTGGGATTCTAGGGTAGGAGAAATCATGGTATATACCAAAACCTTTGTTTCAAATTCTCCACCATGATCACTTCTGACTCTGACTATTTTTCAACTCTTTTCATTTTACACTTGAGAGCATAAAGAAGCAAACATAGAATGTGACTCATCCTTGTGTCTTAATAATTTTACCCATGCCCATATGCTATAATAATTAACAATGACTAGTTCATATTTCTTTCCATTGACAAAATTATTTTTCACTGGTCCAAACAAATCAATGTGAAGAAGTTATGTTTAATGGTAAGAGGTAGAAACAACCTTTTTTATCTTTAAAATAAGTTTTTGAAAACTTGCCTTTCTGAAATGCTTCATAAAGATCATCTGAAGAATAATTTAGATTGGATAAGCCTCTGACTAATCCAAGCTTATTTAGTTGAGATATCTTTCTCAAGCTAACATGGCCCAAACGTATGTGCCAGACCCACTGCTCTTCTTGAACAATCACAAGACATTTTACATTCTGGTTTTTCAAATCTGATAACCTAATTTTGTAAATGTTTTTCTTCCTCTTACCATTAAGCACAACTGAGCCATCCTTCTGACTTACAGATTTATAAGACGTTTGATTAAAGACGACATCATAACCATTGTCACTAAGATGGCTAATTGACAATAAGGTATGCATCAGACCCTTAACTAAAAGAACATTATTAATAGAAGGTAGTTTAACATTACCAATAGTTCCAGAGCCAGTGATTTTTTCCCTTTTGATTGCCTCTGAAACCAACAACACCTTCAGGCTTAAGTTCTAAATCTTGGAACATATGCCTTTCTCCTGTCATGTGTCACGAGCATCCATTGTCTAGATACCATGACTAGTGTCTCAGTGGCTCTATCAAGGATATCTGCAACATATATTATCTCATCCTTAGGTACCCATTTTCTGGGTCCTTTCTTGTTAGCAGTTCCAAAGGTTCTAACACCATTGGATTCTTGTGCAACATGATAATTAAGTGGAATTTGTGTATGATATTTAGGATTAGAAGTTTCCTTATGTGTATGTGGTTATGTTTCAATAGAATTAGAACCTTCTTGTTCAGGACATTTCAATTTAGTGCAAGAAAGCACGAAATGTTTAGAAAGAGGTTTTGGTTTGACAGTCAGAGTCTCATCAAATATTTTTTATGGTCCCGAGTATCCCAAGCCTCTCCTTCCATTTCTGCTAACGCCATAGATCATTAAAGTCATCTTGCTTCTATTTATGCCTTTAGCTAAGAAGTGTTAAAAAGATCTATCATATCTGATTACTTCATCAGTAATAGATGTGCTAGAGATGATCTCTTCTTCCAAATTTGAAACTTTACTTTTAAGAGAAAGATTTTATTTTTCTAAAGCAAATATCTTTTCATTTAAACTAGAACTGTTTTGCTCACTCTTAGTAAGGTTCTAAGAAGTAACTACAAAATTCTTTTTTGGAGTTTTGTGTTTACTTAGAAGAAGTTGATCTATTCTGATAAACAAGACTCAAGTTCAGTACAAGAAAGGGAAGAAAATACCTAATATGCATCGTCAGAGTCTGACTCATCATCAATTGTTAGCTCACTCTCTGAGATAACTTCATTTGTACTTGTTTTGGCTATGAGTTCCACGTTAGCATGTTCTTCATCAGAATCTTCATCTTCTAACTCTGAATCATTCCATGTAGCCATAAGACCCTTCTTTTCTTTGAAAACCTTCTTGGGTTTCTTTTCTTTTCTGCTTTGGACATTCATTCTTGTAATGTCCAGGATCCTTGCACTCATAACACATAACTACTTTTCTAGAATCTTTCTTTTGACAAGATGTAGATTCATATCTATCTTTTGTTCTTCTAGATCCTCTGAACTTGCTCTGTTTATGTTTCAATAACTGGTTTATCCTTCTGGATATTAGAGAAAGTTCATCTTCATATGAATCTTCCTCAGATACTTCTGATTCTTCTTCAGCTTAAAAATCCTTTGTCTTTTTAGACTTAGACTTCAGAGCCACAAATTTACCTTTTCTCGGAGGTTCGTCTTCTTGAAGTTCAATCTCATGACTTCTTAAAGAACTAATTATCTCCTCAAGACTAGTATTGTTCAGATCCTTGGATAACTTCAAGGCAGTTACCATTGGTATCCATTTCTTAGGAAAACTTCTGATTAGTTTCTTGACATGATCTGCAGTAGAATATCCTTTGTTCAGAACCTTGATTCCTGCAACAAGCGTCTAGAATCTTGAAAACATAGTTTCTACAGATTCATCATCTTTCATTCTAAAGGCTTCATATTTCTGAATTAAGGCCAGAGCCTTTGTCTCCTTAACTTGAGTGTTGCCTTCATGAGTCATCTGAAGAGAATCAAAAATAGACTGTGCAGTATCTCTATCTATGATCTTCCCATACTCATTGTAAGAAATAGCACTCGGAATAATTTTTCTAGCTTTGTAGTGGTTCTTGTAAGTATTTTTATGAGCCTCTGACATTGCACTTCTTTCAATCTTTATACCTTTATCATTTACTGGATAGTTGTAGCCATCAACTACCAGATCCCATAGATCTAGGTCAAGTCCCAGAAAATAACTTTCCATTATGTCCTTCCAATAGTCAAACTTTTCTCCATCAAAGATATGAGGTTTTACACTATATTGGTCTCTATCATTATCCTTATTATCAATAGTGACAACAACATTGTTAGTGTTGTTTTCCATTGTTTTTCATACAGTCTAGATCAGTACTGAACAATGTTAAGTGCTTGATAAAAATTCAAACTTCTATCACTCCTCAGAACTGGAGCTCCGATACCAATTGAAGGTGTGAAAAACACAAGAGGGGGGGTTTGAATTGGATTTTAAATCAAAAACTTTTCTTTAAAAATCCCCTTTAACTGAAAAAATATTTCCTTCACTTATTGATAATAAAAATAAGATACAAGAAGGAAAGAACAATTTATGTTTATACTAGTTCACTTGAAAACTATCAAGCTAGTCTAGTCCACCCGCCAATGTAATTTTTCCTTTCTCAACAAGGTCTTAATCTAATAATCACACAAATTATTACAATTCACAATCTAACTAAAGTGATTCACGTTACAACCTCTAAGACCCACTAATCTTAGAATTCTCAAGGATTCTGACCAACTAGTCCCTTAAGGCACAATCAAACAACAATTTGAAAAAGGTTTGTTTACAATATATTTTCTTCTACACAAGTTGATAAGTAAACAATATTTCAAGAATAATAGACTTGATAAAATAGGAAGCTTATGAAAAATCTTGAGATAATGTGAATTATCAACCTTTCCTTTGAGTCTTCAAGCTTATTTATATCCAATAAAATAATATATCTGTTGGAGGGTATTTATGGAATTTCCAAAAAGCTAACAGCTTGATTTACGTGAGGGACAAGATCATACAACACATCCTTCCTTCATGGTAGTGGAATAGAATAATTTGTTTGTACCATGTACTATTGTACCACGTAACCCTTATCTTCTTTTCTTCTTGACATTAGAGGCTTCTGGTTACGCATGTGTTAGAAGAAAGAAAATAACACTTGGGTCATCAGAACTTCAAGTCTTCAGAATCTTCAGAACTTTGTCTTCAAAGTCTTCACCACTTGTTCTTTAGAACCCTTTGTCTTTCAGAAACATAAGTCTTCAACATCTGGACTTTTTCATCAGAACTTTTGTCTTCATATCTTCAGAGCTTGATTTCTTGACCATGTATCAGAGTCCATACTTTTGAGCCTTCTGAAGCATTTTGTTACTTTTCATAAGAACTTGTGAAGCGCAGAAGAGGAACTTGGTCTCTTTTAATGTCTTGGTAGAGCTTTTTATCAAAAGTAGAACCTGTTTGTTAAATCTAAAAAAAATGACATACATTAGAGTACCAAAATTTGTTCATAAAAACATACTCATTGTTATCATTAAAAATTAGAGATATAATTGCAGAACCAAATCTTGTTCTAAAAAGATATATATATATATATATATATATATATATATATATATATATATATATATATATATATATATATATATATATATATATATATATATATATATAGGGGACATATCAAGTGAGAAAGGGGTCCCTTATATGAGAGTGAGAGGAGTAATTATAAGCCATTGGATCAAAATTTATGACTAAGATTAGGAGAGAGAAGAAAGAGTAAAAAAAAGTTAACGTAATAAATGAGGAGAGAGAAGTAAGATTTAGAAGAAAAAAAATAACTTCATCAATGAATCTCAACCATCCAATGTAATCTAAAGGCTAAAAAGAAACCCTCTCACTCTCACATAAGAAAGACTTTCTCATGAGATATGGCCCCTATATATATATATATATATATATATATATATATATATATATATATATATATATATATATATATATATATATATATATATATATATATATATATATATATATATATATATATATATATATATATATATATATATATATATATATATATATATATATATATATATATATATATATATATATATATAGGTGTGAGACTTGGAGGAAAAAGAAAGACCTAGAAACACAAAAGAAATTAATTTTTGAATTTTGGTACATGATGTGTTGACACATGCATGACAGAATTGGACACATGTGTCGACTTGTAGAGGTCATAAGTCGACACGTACTTCTAGAGACTTTCAGGCTTTAAAATAACAACACATGAGTCGACATGAAGATCGTATCTGTCAACACATAGGGTAGTTTAAAGTCATGTGTCCACACAATCAAGAGGATGAGTCGACACGAACTTACAGAGATTTATTTGCTTCAAAACAACAACACATGTCTCGACACGAAACTCGTATGTTTCTACATGCTTAATACATGATCCTTCCTTCATCCATGCTTAGCTCATTGGGACACATTTGATGTGATATAGTAAATGAATATAAATTTTTTTTATATGATAACAACTATTACTGTTTGTTAGATATGGTTTTTAAATATGCTAATCTTAAAATTACATAGCTGAATAACACTTGAAAATGTTTATATTCTAATCTGCTATCTCATTTTGTTATATATATTTAAGGAGTTGACATAGAATAGTCAACAAATTTTTCAGTGATAATATGAGGTTCATATTATTCTTGTGATATTTATACACAATGGAAAGAAGAAACATGTCTCGTTTTCTCAACATGTTTATAGTATAATTACAATAAGCATACAAGCATATGTATTTGTTCTTCTTATTGTATGGGTATTTCATCTTCCAGTTTACTTTGAGTGGTTTGAAAAATGATTCCTGCTTGGTTTCATATGGATGTATGTATTGATCTATATTGTGTCAACTGTCAAGTACACAATATACTATTGTAAAATAATGTGATATCATTTCTGTTGTGAAAACGATGCCTTAGAAACAAAGTATAAACGATTTCTCTATGATCAAGAAACGCACAAGGGTAAAAAATATGGAAAAACAAGAAGAACACAAGGATTTGATTATTAACTAATATTCTTTACTTTCTCTTTAAATAAGATTAAAAGTACACAAGAATAACAAATAACTCTCTCACCCTAAATTAGGATTTGTTGTATGCAATGATGAGAGACTAGTATGCTATTTATAATAAATCTAACATACTAAACTAATGAGATTTTTAACAAATACCCATTACAAGCTAACTTAGGGTACAAGGTCACTTAAACAATTGGACATGACAAACAGGCCCAATTTGAAATACTAACAACCCTAGCATTTTGACACCCACATACTAGAACACACTTCGACTATAATATGTAGGTCCTTGACACTAGCATGTGAACATACTTCGACAACATGCTAAACTCCTCTCGAACTGTCAAACAAAGAAGCTACCCTTCGACCATCTAGAGTTTGATCAAATTCTCACAAATCTCCACCTTGGAACAAACTCTAATATCAGAGAACAAACTAGCTTTCTTGATGTAGCTTTATCAACTGCATATAGTGGAAAAACTTGTAACTTAGCAATGTCTTGGTAATAATATCAGCAACATTGTGATCTGTCGAAACCTTCAGCACTTGTACTTCTCCTTGCTCGATTACCGCTCTGACGAAATGCAGCCTCACATCGATGTGTTTGGTTCGCTCATGATAGGCTGAATTCTTCGACAGGTGTATTGCACTTTGACTATCACATTTAACAGTGATAACTTGACCTTGAATTTTCATCTCCTTAGCAAAACCTTCAAGCCACAATGCTTATTTAACAACTTCAGTGAGGGAGATATATTCTGCTTCAGTGGTTGATATGGAAATAACCTTCTGAATTATTGCTTTCCAACTAATTCTTGTGCCAAACATAGTGAACACATATCCAGAAATAGATTTTTTGGAGTCCATATAACATGTATAATCAGAGTCGATGTATCCTTCGATTACTTCTTTACTATATTCACCCAAGGCTCCACCACAAATTAGGACTCTGTTCAGAGACCCATTTATGTACCTTAGAATCCACTTCAATGCTTGTCAGTGAGCCTTTCTAGGATTCGCCATGTACCTTCTTACAAGACTTACTACATATTTTATGACGAGTCTAGTACATACCATAGCATACATCAAAGAAACCATTATGTTAGCATATGGAATGATAATCATATAATCTCTTTCGACCTCAGTATTGGGACACTGATCTATACTCAGCTTGAATTTAGGGTTTGTTGGAGTTACAATAGGCTTTGAATTCGACATACCAAACTTGCTGAGAATCTTTCATAGGTATGCCTCTTGAGATAAGCATAATTTCGACTGCTTTCTATCTCTTTGAATGTCAATCCCAAGAATCCTAGATGCATCTCCCAAATCCTTCATTTCAAACTCCTTATTGAGTCCAGCCTTCACCCTCATTACATCTTCGACATTATTGCTTTCTATAAGAATATCATCAATATAAAACAACAAAATAACAAATGAATTACCAAGACGAAATCTGAAGTAAACACTGTGGTTGAGTTGGCTTCTAATGAAACTTATGCATGCCATGAACTTGTCGAATCTCCTATTTCATTGTCGAGGAGATAGTTTCAGCCTATATAAAGATCTATTCAACTTGCACACATAATATTCCTTTCCCTTTTCGACATACCCTTCAGGTTTCCTCATCAGGATTATTTCATCTAGATCACCATATAAGAACGTAATCTTCACATCCATTTGTTCTAGTTCAAGGTCGAACTGCACCACCATGGCAAGCAACATTGGAATGGACATGTGCTTCACAATAGAAGAAAACACATCATTAAAGCTGACACCATCTTTCTGAGTGAAACCCCTTGCGACAAACCTTGCCTTGTATCTTTTCGATGCCACTTGTTTGATTCCTTCCTTAACTTTGAAAATCCATTTACAGCTAACTAACTTGGCTCCAACAGGTTTTTTGATCAATTTCCAAGTGTTGTTATCATGAAGAGATTTCATTTCATCATTCATGGCCTTCAACCATTCAGTCTTATTTCGACTCCTCATAACTTCCTTATGGTCTCTAGGTTCTTCGTCTAGAACCTCACTTGCAGAGATTAAGGCATAAACTATAAGATCTGCATACCTCACTTCCTTCAGAGCTCTAGGGTTGACCTTGTCTTGTCTAATATGAACATAGGCTACGTAACCAAATACTCTAAGTTTGTCGAGATCTGGTGGATGTCCCGACCAAACTTCTTCAGGTGTCTTCATATCTAATGCAGTCGAAGGACATCTGTTTATCATATATGTTGTTGTCGAAACAACCTTAACCCAAAACACCTTTTTTAACCCAACCCTAGTCAACATGCATCTAACTCTCTCCAAAATAGTTCGATTAAACCTTTCAGCCAAACCATTTTGTTATGGAGTACCTGCAGTAGTTATATGCATTGCAATACCAGAGGCAACATAAAAGTTGTCGAAAGCCTCATTGCAAAATTCAAGGCCATTATCGGTTCTCAGTCTATGTAGCTTTCTGTCAATCTGATTTTCGACCAAAGTCTTCCAACTTTTAAAATTCTCAAAAGTTTCATCCTTAGTCTTCTGGAATAATCATCTACTATGGATAGAAAATACATTGCTCCTAAATGTGATGGACACCTTACAGGCCCCCAAAGATCAGCATGGATGTAATCAAGGGATCCATGTGTTCTTTGTTTTCCTTTGTTGAACTTCACTCTACAATATTTTCCAAGTACACATGGTTCACAAATTTTAGCTTTTCAACTTTTTCTCTACCAAGCAAATTTCATTTCCCTAATTCGACCAGAACCCTTTCATTGACATGGCTCAATCTCATGGGCAAAATTTATGTCTTCGACAAAGATTTCGTGGATGCAATATTTGTCGAACCACTTACAACTTCATCCTCAAGGGTATACAAGTGTTACTTCTTCACGCCTCTCAAGAATTCCTTCGACCCCTTCATGACTCATAGAATAATTTTCTCTCCTTGGAAAACATATCCTTTCTTGTCGAATTCACCAAGAGAAATAAAATTTCTCTTCAAATCAGGTACATACCTGACTTCAGTCAATAATTTTATTGACTCATCATGGAGCTTGAATCTCACAGATCTAACACCTGCAATCTTGCAAGCTTTGTTCTTTCCTAATAATACAGATCCACCATCTTGATCACATAGTTCCTCGAACAAGTCTTTGTTTAGAGTCATGTGCCAAGTGCAACCTGAATCCATGATCTGCTCTTTTCTTGAGTCGCTGCTTGAAACCACAAGAACATCAGATGATTCGAAATCAACTTGAACAATGGTTGTGTTTCCATTATCCTTACCTCCATGATCTTTCAGGCGTTCAGGGAACACCTTTCTTGTGTGACCCTCCTTCTTACAATGATAGTATCGAATACCAAATGCTTTGCCACTATAAGACTTCTGTTGACTTTTACCTTTCTTCTTGTCGAACTTACCATCCTTTCGCAAGAATTTTCCCTTAACGTCCAAACCTTCACAAATCGTCGAAGGTTTATGCTCCTTTCGTTTGTTCAAGTCCTTAGAATACAAGGCTGATTGAACTTCTTCAAAGGTCAGAGACTCCCTTCCATACAAGAGAGTTTCTTTGAAGTGAGCATGTGTTCTGAGAAAAGTGCACAACATCAACAACGTTTGATCTTCACATCAATATTTTCAAGATCAAGAATCAGCTTGTTGAACATATCCAACTGCTGAGCCAACACTTTGTCTTCAATAATCTTGAATGAATAAAAAGCTTGTTTCAGGTAGAGTCAATTTACTAGTGATTTGGCCATGTACAAACTTTCAAGTTTCACCCATAACCCTAATGTTGTCGTCTCCTTCGAAACCTGTCGAAGAACCTTATGACCAAGTCTCAACAAGATTGCACTCTGGGCTTTCTCTATCATGGTTGTCTTATCCTTTTCTGTTAATGCAACACCCATGGTCGTCGCTCCCTTTAACGCTTCCAAACAATCTTGCTGAACCAGTAGGGCTTTCATCTTCAAGCGCCACAGATCGAAATCATTCACTCAGGTGAACTTTTCAATCTCATACTTTGTTGAACACGTCTTCTCCATGCTCACTGCACCAATTTGTTGTGAAAATGATGCCTTGGAAACAAAGTATAAACGATTTCTCTATGATCAAGAAACACACAAGGGTAGAAAAGATGAAAAAACAAGAAGAACACAAAGAATTGATTATTAACTACTATTCTTTACTTTCTCTTTAAACAAGATTACAAGTATACAAGAATAACAAATAACTCTCTCACCCTAAATTAAGATTTTATGTATGCAATGATAAGAGACTAGTTTGTTATTTATAATAAACCTAACATACTAAACTAATGAGTTTTTTCACAAATACCCATTATAAGCTTACTTAGAGTACAAGCTAACTTAAATTGGACATAACAAACAGACCAAATTTGAAATACTAACAACCCTAGCATTTCGACACCCACATACTAGAACACACTTCGACTACAATATGTAGGTCTTCGACACCACCATGTGAACATACTTCGACGGCATGTTAAACTCCTGTCAAACTGTCGAACAAAGAAGCTACCCTTCGACCATCTAGAGTTCGATCCAATTCTCACAATTTCAATAAAATTACTTGTTCGGCATAGAATCATTTATCTGAATATAATTCATTAGAAATCTTTAAATTTTTTTATAAAAAAAGGCAAATATAATAGCATAATAAATAAAGAGGATCCAAGTGTATAGTTACATCGAGAAAAAAACTCACAAAAACCACACCACCTACCAAGAGATCAATCAATACAAGAAGACCAAATCCAAATCACCACTCAAATGAGAGAGACTAAACTAGATCCTAGCACCGACAATAAGAACAATTAGGTCAAAGATTCTTAAACTGCTACCAAATTCTCAAACTGCTATTGGATCAAGCAGAAGATAAAGGAAGAGGTTGTTGAAACAACAATTAATTCTTTTTTGGAGGCCTTAATGGCAACATGAAACATGAGTTTGCATGCAAAAGTGACAAATTCAAGTCTTTCTCTGTTGGGTTAGTGGCAGTTTAGTCCAACATGGGGTCGGTTAGCGTTGGTTGTCTGAACTCACTTTATAAAGCTTGGAAGATCTGGAAAAAATGTCTGTCGACAGATACAAGCAAAGAAATGCTATTGCAACCAAAAACTCATCAGAAAATAATGCAATTCTGATGGAAAAATATTGTACGCACAAGTGCAAAAAGATTTTGTAGACTTGCTATTAAGTGTTTATTTATATACATCATTTACACAATATCTTTCAAATGTTTAAGTGTTGGGCGGCTCTTGATAAGGAAATAGGCTTTAGGTCCTAATACAATATCTTAATAATAATTTTTTTATAAATCAATTAAATAGAGTTATTAAAAACATTTAGTTATTAAAAGTATTAATAAAATATAACAATAATAACTTTTATGTGAGATATCAAAGCAATTGTTTTCAATTACTCATTATTATGTGCTTTTAAGATATTGATGGTATTATTAAAATATTGTTAATGTAAAATAGGTATTTTATTAATTGAAGTTTGAAAGAAGTATTAGTCACACATTGTTTTTAATGCTAGGAGAAAATGATAAGGTTAAATATACAATATCTTATGTAATATTAACGATATTCTATTTAATTTTTTGTAAAAGATTTTTTTTTAATTATTTTTTTTGTATTATCTAGATTCTGTCAGTTAGATCTCTGATTGTCAGAATCCATCAAAGATTTCCTCAATTTTGTCAGTGTGGCCATGTTACTTTGACACTGTGGCATTAATTTTTTATTTTCTATCGATTTCGTGTGACACCTTAACATTTGTTTTCAACTTCAAACTAGTAAATGACTCGTGCGTTCGCACGACACTCATAATTTAATTAAAAAGTATGAATAAATATATGAATGTATTCTACTTTACTATAAATAATAATAAAATATTATAATTGATATTATGCATAAATATTGAGATTTATTTTTAGTAGTAAAAATAAATGAAATAATTAAATTGTCATCTACCCGTGCAACACAGATCGCGTAATATCGTTATAAATAATAAATAAATATAATATATTGATGGTTAATAAATATATTAAACAAAATAGGGATATGTAAGTTAAGTAGTCTCGGTCCGTTGGAAATGTATAATACAGTAGAAAAAATTGTAATACTCGAGGCCGAAAAAGGCGAGGAGTGGTTGCACCGCATGTAACAACTGAGGCCTAAGAGGGCAAAGGTGGTCGCCACATCGGAATGAGAGGGATCCCGAGACTATGCAGGTATGGGACTGCATGATTGATAAAAAGATTATAATGATTAATTGGTACTACTTATACCATTAAGATGCATCTTTTTTTCGGTAGCCCGTTCCATCAGAACTCCACAGTTAAGCGTATTTGATTTGGAGTAGTATTGGGATGGATGACCTTCTGAGAAGTTTCTCAGAAAGTGTGTGAGTGATGACAAATCATTCTGAAAAGACTCGTGTTGGTTTGTAGGGTCAGTCGATAATCTTGAAAATAACATGAAACATTACAAATAAATATTTTATTGGTAAAATATTCATTTTGGTCCCTTAACTATATTCTTGAGTTTAGATTAGTCCCTTAATTTTTTTTCCATGTCATTTTGATTCCTTAACTTTCAAAATATTTTATTTTAGTCATTTTAGTTATTTTAGGTAGAATGTTTCAATTGACTAAGTAATAATACTTTGAAAATAAGTGAATATTCAAAATAAACATATTTTGTGAATAAAAAAATAAACAAAAAAATTATGAAACTAATTAAAATATGAAAACAACTGCTTAATTACTTCTTTGTATTAATAATAACATTATAATCATAAACTATAAGATAACTAAAATTTCCCCTTCTAAAACAAAACTAAGATTCACAAATCATAATCCCCAACACCACAAATTGATGATATCGTTCGTAGTCATTAAAAACAATATAACACCAATTTCGAAAATTCAAATATAATGAAGTTATAAAAAGTATCTACAAAATGGATGGTAGTGATGAAAAAGAAAATCTTAATTTCCCAAATCGAAGAGCTTATTGGTTTTAGAGATTAACAGGAATTTAGCCCAAATTTCCCAAATCAAAGATTAAGAAGGATTATAAAAAAGTTTACCTTTCAGTATTCAGTTTTCCATTCGGTACCAAAGGAATTTCGCACGCTTATGATATATGATAGAAATACAAATAAAATTTCATGGACGAAAATAATGGAAAGAGGATAAAAAAATAGAGACAAAAGAAGAGAAAATGAATTTTGTAGGGCGATATAAAGAGAAAGGGAAGAAGGTAGTGGTAAGTTTAAGAGAAGTGGTATCATAAGAGAAGAAAAGGGATCGAGATAGAGAGAAGAAAAAACATATATGAAATATAAATAGGTTATTGTGTGACTTTTTCTCTATGAATGAACGATGAGAAAATGAAAGAGGAAAAGATGATATATGAATGAACCATAGAAATTGGAAAAGTTAATTGAATTGGTAGATGAAAATGAATGGCCATGTCTTATAAAGATTTGGTAGACCGTAGGGAAAGTGGAAAGGATGAAACGTTTTCAAGGTTTGTAATTTAATAGTTTTATTGGAATCACAGGTTCTAAAAAGTGGAGAAGTGGAAATAAAATAATTATCATGTAGTAAAAAAAATTTAAAATATATATAATGATTAGGAATTGTAATTATCTTGAGGTTCTTGTAAATCCATGTTTAAATTGATTTTGTTTGATTAATAAAGTAATTATGGTAGTAATCTCTTTTATTATATTAAAAGTATATTATTAGGGTTCCAAAGCCACAAATTTGTTCCCCTTTCTTCATCTATTCCATCCGCTAGGGTTCCAAGATCATGATATTTTCCCCCTTTCTTCAACTATTCCGCGTGCTGGTTCACAGTGGTTTCAATCATGGGTGGAAGCAAAACATCATCTTTTGGTATCTCAAGTGGACTGAGCTTGCCAAGATGTGGCTATAATCAACCAATAAAGATGTGGGTATCAAACACCATTGATAATCCAAATCGAAAATTCTGGAAATGTTAAAATTTCGTGGTAAGTGTTTGCTCATGTTTCTCTTCGTATTTCTATTGACATTAACTTTTATACTTCTACTAAACATATTTGCATAGTGGTTGTGGGTTTCTTGTGTGGGATGATGAGATTTGTGAGGTTCAAATGAGTCAAATGATTCCCATAAAATATTGTGAATCTGAAATGAAAAAGGTTTATCTGAGGGAATATGCGAAGGACATCATCAAGGAAGTTAGGAATGAAGTTGCCAAGAAGTGTGGTGTAGAAAACGGTTCAAAGAAGATTGAAAAGTTGAAGAAAAATCTGGTAATGGAGAATAACAAAAGCTATTGGCTGAAGATTGCACTTATCGTGTCATGGATGTTGTTTTCAATAGTTATTAAGTTAATGTAATCTTGTGTTTTAGTTATCGTAGAAGATGTTATATCAATATGTTGTATTAATATTTTATCTAATGGAAAAGTTAGGGTTGAGAAAATTTTTGTCTAATTTAGCTGTCTGTTTATACAATATGGCATAGTGTATAATTCATTACCAAGTAGCACATATAGTACATAAGTATGATACAAAATGGAACATATAGTGCATAAGTCTGATGCATAATGGTACATAAAACTTGTCAACAGTACAAGCACAATTTAAACAAAAGTAAAACATACTACAAGCACAACATTAAAAGTGGCACATAATGTGCATCATAACTAAATACGTTGTTATTTCTTCTTCTTCCAAAACTTCAATGACCTGGTTGACGCTCCAAACTTAGAGTCATGTCCATCTGTTGTTCTTTCTTCAGGTTCTGTCAAGGTTATTGGCTAATCACCAGTTGAACTTTGGCCTACAATTGGATTTTGAAACCACTTCAACTTAATCCTTTCACTCTTCCTCTTTCTCATCTTCATGACAAGTTTTTTCCCTTGTTTTTCTTCGCTTGTTCCTGACTTGATCCATTTTGAGTTGTGTCTACCACACATGAGCCACCTTGACTTGCATCAATGTTGTTATCTTTAAATACATTGGCTTGTACATCAACAACATCAGTTTGATCCTCAATTTTCATAGTTGGAAACACATTTGTTTGCACACCAGTTGGCACATCAGTTTGCATAGTTAGCACACCAGTTGGCACTTTAGTTTGTTGAACATCATCCTTGGGTTTTATCTACATTCAAAAGAAACATGTGTTCAAACAACAAAGTTCACACAATATAAAAACACATAGCAAAAAGTAACATATTTTACCTTTCTTTTTTTAGTGTATCAGGGTCTTGTGTCGTGCTCTTGCATGACAAAGCATTGTGTTCAAACTTGTCATATTTGGTGCACTTATAGGCCACCTCAGGTATTCTCCTCCTTGCACCATCCTCACCAAATTCTCTTATCCTAACCTTCCTTGGCCTACCAGGTCCATTTTTATATGCTAGAGGTGGTAATTCATCAGTTTGGACATCTGGCCACATATCCTGTCCATTGATTGGAATCACAGAAAAACCATAAAAAAATGCATACTTATCTCTTGTATAACACTCATCAACAAAATCACCAGGGATTTGTTTCCTATAACTCAATGCAGCTACTACATGCCTACATGGATTTCTTACCAATTCCCAAAAGTTACAGCTACAAGACCTTTTAGCAATGTTAACAGTAAACTCTTGAGTGTTGGAAGTATGTGTAACCTATAATTGTTCATGCATGGACCATGTTGGTAACCAATGACCATTATTGAACACTTCATTATCTAACATTTTCCTAGGTATTGGCATAACTCTATGCCGCCACTTATCAATCTTGGTGGCAGATGTTTCTAATCTATTCATAAGATACTTCCTAATCCACTCACACATGGTTAATATAGGCTTGTCCCTAGAAACTAAAATAGTGGCATTAAAAGACTTAGATATATTATTCATCAAAACATCATATTTAAGATAAAAACTAAATGCATGCTTACACCAACATTTGGTAGGAACTGCCATTAACCAAGCCCAAGCCTTGACATCTACCTTCTTCAGTTCATTCATATTTCGGACCCAACCTTGGTAGTAACTGACCTTAGCATTTCCCATTGTCATATCCCTTATAAGGGTTCCACCACAAAATATTTTCTTGAAATTTGCATACAGGTGTCTGAGACACAACCTATGCTCAATCCTGTCAAACATTTCCTTAAAAACAGCCACTAATCCCTGAATCAAAATTTAACATAGGCAAATTAAAATTGGTAGAACCAACAGATATAGATGATGAAATACATAAATTTTGTCTGATATCTTTCATAATATCATGAATTCTAACTGTTTCAAATGTTTGCATTCTCTTGACTACAACTTTGGCCATCCACTTTGAGCTTGCAGATCTATTATTCAAAATCCTAGCACATGTGTGGGTATCCACCAATGTTTTTATAGCATATTTGTTCCCGTGGCCCACTTTTGAGCATATGATTAAAAAACTACATTTATCCTTTCATTATACCCTTACATTATAACTCTCGTTTTTCACAAATGTAATTTCCCTATCATTTAACACTGACCATTCACGATTTTTCTCTCTAAAATCAACAAGAGAATTAAATTCCATACCCCACTTAAACTTGTAGTCCTTATTGAGTTGCTCTTTCCAAAACCTCTCAATCCTGGGCCTTTAATTATCACCAGATTCATCTGGATATGAACTATCCAATTCATCAATATAATAATAATCTTCTTCAATTTTCTTATTGGGTCTCCTAAACAATCCAATAACTCTTTCCTCTTCATTTATAGGTAGAGTTACATCAACTCCATCTACAAGAGCAGTAGCTCTTTCATCCTCATTATCATCTTGTTTTGCTTGACCATAATAAATTCACCTCCATGGTGAAAACTAACACTAAAATGTTGCATATCCTGTGAATAAAATTTTGGATTACATTAAAGTTCAATGTTGTATGCAAACTGAGAAATAATTCAATGTCATACCAAAAGTTCATACATTTCACCCATTAGAATAGAAGAAGGGTCAAAATCACTTACCCTAGACATGGAAGCTTTAATGTCATCGACTTCCTCTTCATCTGCAACTGCAATCACTGTCGTCGTCCTCATTCACCTGAGCTGAATCTGGAAATTTTGGGAATGATAACCCTAACTATTACAGGGGGTATAAATATTAACATGTAGTATATTAAAACAAAATTAAAATTAATGTCATGGTGTCAAAGTAGCAAGTCCATACTGGCAAAATGAGAGAATCTTTGGTGAAATTTGGCAATCGGGGGCCTAACTGACGGAATCTGGGTATTACGAGGGGGATTAAAAAAATATTTTACAGGGGGCTAAAGCGAACATCGCTTACATTGCAGAGGAGTATTGTGTATTTAACCCAAAATGCTATTACCTGTTAACTCATATTTTACTGCGACTACTAAAAAATATTACTTTTTTGTTGCAAGATATTGCTAGCTAAATCATCTTTTCGATGGTTCTGCTGCACAAGTAGATGAGATTTGTCATTGTAACTTGTTATTGAAACATAGTTTCTCCTAAACCTATTTATCACCACACCTTGTGAAAAAGTAACAATAAAATGATAAGACATTTTAGAGTATCTTAGATGTTGAGTAGAACATCAACTTCTAAAATCTGTCTTCTCTTTCTTAAGAATACAATTCAAACTAATAAACCTCAAATGCTAAGAAAATTTTGAGTAATCTTTGAATGATATGAAGTTTCATAAAGTTTCAAAATTTTAAGAATGAATACTTGAAAGATGTTTGAATTGATATAAAAAATTGTTAATGAAAAAGGTGAAGTTCTAATCTGATGTAAAAAATCTTAAATACATGTTTTGAAACCCTTATGAAAATGTGTATATGAAAGGAGAAGTTTCACGAAGCTTTATACTCCAAAACAGTATCAATGTTTAATGAAAAGATGTAATGTTTCGTGTGGTAATCGATTACCAATAAGCATTAATCGATTACCAAGTCTCAACAACTTTATTTTTTGAACTTTCAAGCATGGTAATCGTTTACTACTATGTAGTAATCGATTACTACAAAGACTTGACTAAAAACTTTGCTTTAATGCATAAAAAAGCAGTTTTTTAAATCTTTTTGTGAGGTATGAATATGAGAGAACTAAAATGAAGTAGAAGAAGTTTTTATGATCATTCTTAAAGGTATTATAGATTGAATTGTAAATCATACCTTGAACTGATCTTACACCTTAATTTCCATTGATTATCTTATAACTAACTATTTTCCTTGAATACTCATAAGATAGTTAAGCTTCTTTTTTCTTCTTCTTTGATATGGACTGTCTTTATCAAAATCAAATTATATGGAGAAATATTTCTTCACATAGCTTTGACAATTTCATGTCATAATATTAATAATATCAAAAGAATAATGTGAAAACTTTAGTTAATTAATTTTATATGAATGACAATATAATGTCTTATGACTAAAATATTTTTAATCAATTATAGTTAGTAAGATAATTATATAAGTTTAGATATAATATGTACAATTATATTAGTAGAAAAATTAATAAATGTTTAGTAATATTGTATAGTGACAATTATTTTCAAGACACATAAATATTGGGTAAATAAGATAAAAATATTTATAAAAAAAAAGAAGAAGAGATATTTCCTAAAAAAAACATAGATAATACATTATATGTACTCTATCAATTTTAATCTAAGAACTTATGAAAAAAATAGAGTATAATATTCAATTATTTTATTTTCGAAAGTGAACAACAAACGTATACGTTAATTAATTAAATTATGTATTTGAAGGTGGATTTGAAATTTTTTTTACATTTATTTTTTAAATATTAAAAGTAAGGTGTAACAAATAATCACATGATTTTTTTTATAAGTAAAAGGGAGTTCATCAAATAGCACAAGTGATGTCAAATCCAAGGACACAACGAAAAAACAAGAAAATGGACCAACAAAAAACAACCAACACACCCACCACAAACCCAATCCTCTAAATAACCTCAATACACAAGCCGTGATTGACAAACCAATCCGACTGAAACAAAACTAATTGCAACTTTAGTGTAAGAAATGAACCACTCAAAAGCTAAGAACTTAGCCATGCCAACAACATCGATCTCGCACAAGAAACCTCCCTTAAAAAAAAATCATTTCTATGAGACCAAATAGCTCAACAAAGAACCAAACCAAAAAACTAACCCAAATGTAAGATAAAACAAATATTAATATTAATGTCTAATTAAAGTTTTTTCTTTCTCTTATGAAAATAATGTCAAGATTGATAGGACAAATAGTACTATTTTCACACTAATAAAAACAACATAAAACATGAATAATGTAGCAACATATTTAGAGAATAATGTGAATATTAATGTCTGATTAAAGTTATTAATTAACTCATCCGATCTCATACAAATTTCAAGCACTTGCAATTTCCACTTCGAGTTGGCTTGATACATTACTCTTCTGCATGAGAAAAATTTGTAATCTTTGTAAAAAATTCAAGGTTTTATTAACACAAATAATATAATCTAATACTATTATTCAATCTAACATAGTAATCTTACTATGAATATTTAAATTTCTAAATAGGAAGATAATCTAGTACTAGAAAATGATCTAATAGTATTTGGAGAATCGTAATTACCGAATAGATTTTTGAACTTTCTAATATGGGGGTCCAAGGATCCATCATCATTCTTATGAAAAATAGCATTTTCATATTTTCTCCTAAAATCCAACATTGTGATAAGTTAACAATCTTTTATACATTGAATAATGAAAGTTAGAGATAAAATACATGGTAATAAAAATTACCTGGTTTGAACATTTGACACATTTTCAAGGGTCATTTGTTGTTGTTGAGGTGTAGAAGTTGTTTCGATATTTCCTGATACAACAGAACTACTTCCAATCTTTTGTTTCTACGAAACAAATGAACCTAGCATAAGAGCCTTAATAAACTCATTTTTTCTACAAATATTTGATACTATATTAATTACATTCAAATATATAATAAATTCAATTGAATTTTAATTTAATTCATGGTTAAATTTTTTTGCAAATTTAACTATATGATCAAACAAAATTTCTCAATTTTGATAATAATCTATAATTTAAATTAACAATCTACCTACCTTTGTGAGTTTGGACAAATTATTTTCTCCTTGCTCACGTCGTTTTGGAGGACGACCACGGCGTCTAGGTAGAACACGATCATTATCTTTTTCTCCCTAATACATAAAACATTTAGTTATTTATAAGTGCCTAGCTTCAAAAATGTTTATCTTTAAATAAAAAAAAATATTTTTACAATTGTGCAAATAAAATGAGAACTTCTTAGGTGAATTAGAAAAATATTATCTTCTGCAATAAAAAAAATAGGGGATGATCTTTACTAACCTGTTTTATAGAATCATCAACCTTTTGATTAGTCAAAACTTCTTTTTGATTTTGTTGAGTTGCAGGTGAAGAAGAAGAAGAAGAAGGAACGATTGTAACCGTTCGATTAGGTCTCAGGTATGTAATTCTCTGAATTGTCCCAGAATGTATTCTATACATGTATAATTTATTTATGCAATAAAATGTGTTAAAGAATGTGTTATTGATATTTGTTAAATTATAATATTTTTAACACATTCATTTTCACTAATTTGATATGTTTTAGTTAATTAATTACCTAGTTGATGGAGATTGTGGAAGCTTTCCTTTATCACATTGATTTGCTTGAACTCCATCTGTTGTAACAACTGGAACCACTTGCTGCATTTGGGGTGGCCTGAAAATATATTAATTAAAAAAATAATGTCACGCATTTGTGTGTTAACTCATTCATGAATATTTCTATAAGAAATTGAGGTACATATGTTACAACATATTCTTGGGGGAATCATGTGATTCACTAATATTAGAATAATACAGTTGACTTTTGATGCGGTGCTCCAACCTAGAACATCATAAAATTAAATCAATTTGTTGAATGTATCTATAAAGTTGCAAAATTGCGAGTCACAAGAACTAAAAAAATTGAGGTGTTAAATAGATATCTAAAATCAAGTTAATTACCCTGTTGATGGCGATTCGGGAAGTTTTCCTTTGTCACATTGATTAGCGGGTACTTCATTCCTTAAAATAGTTTGACTATTTGCGAGAATTTCATCCCACGAAACATTTTGAGTATTTGCAGGAACTTCATCCATTGAAACAATTTGAGCATTTGCATGAACTTCATTCCATGAGGAACCTTGAGTATTCCCAAGAAATTGATCCCATGAAACAGTTTGAGTCCCTACATCATTCCTTCTTTGCTCATCTATTTTTGCTTTCCTGAATAAGTAAATTTTATTTTAATATAAAATTTTAAAAAAACGTATAAAATAAAATAAAAATTTACCTTAAACTATTTTCTTCACTAGGCACTATGCCTACATGACCAAAAATTCTTATGCTAAGTTCCTCTGAAGTTGGAATGCCAAAAGACGAAGTTATTGACTCATGAAATGGAGCAGTTTGTGGTTGGAAATTAATGTTACTCATCTCTCCATTGTAAATCACTTCATCTGGCCTATTCTGGAACCTTTATTATAAAAAATTGAATTAATATTATTAAATAGTATCATGTAGAAATAACTTTCTCTAAATATAAATTAGATACATGTACTTTCTTGTTATATTTTGTTACGACAAGTAATTAGTAAAGATTGCTTACATTGAAATTTGTTGCATTGGGTCAAAAGCAGTATGTTGTATGTTACCACTAGGGACTATGACTTGGGAGTTATTCTCTTGAGCATGCATTAATGCAGAGTGCCTACAATAGTGGATCATACATAAGGCACCAGAAGTACCATGATAATTTAGAAAAATAACTACAAAATAAATAAACACAATGGCACATAAGAATCAACTAAGTTGAACAGAGAGATATTTTGATACCTAGTATTGACATCTTCTGATGAAAAAGTTTGTTGTATTGGAAGTTGAAATTGTGAATAAGAATCAACCAACATTTGGGGATTCTGAGTTGCTTGATACATTGGTGTAGTTAACAACTGATTTTGCGATGGCCTGAATACATATAATAATCAATAAATATTTTCATGTATTATTTGCTAGCTGATTAATAATTACTACCTTCTTCTCTAAAATATGACTAAATTTTAAGAGTAAAAAATACTAGAAATAGTATTAAATTTGTTGACATTCCATATTATTTTATACATTTATATTTACAACATAGTATTTATTACCAATTGTAGCAGAAGAGACAACTTAATTAAAGAGTATGTTTATAAATAAAATAGTTAATGCATTTGAAGAGTTGAAAAACAATTCTATAAAATGAAGAAAAAATGAAGATATTTCTTTATGCAGTGACTAAATAGTAATAAAGTGATTGTTATAAGAAGTGAAAGAATCATACATGATGTAGTTGGGAGCATATTGTGAACCCCAAACGCTAGGAGCAGAAATTTGATTGTAGTTTTGGTTCTGGTGCTCCAACCTATAAATTTAAAAAAGTAAATTGAGTATCATTATATTAATAAATAAATATTGTTGGAAAAAAACCCAATCACAATAATGATGAACAATATATATATATATATATATATATATATATATATATATATATATATATATATATATATATATATATATATATATATATATATATATATATATATATATATATATATATATATATATATATAGAGAGAGAGAGAGAGAGAGAGAGAGAGAGAGAGAGAGACGCGTAATTGTTAACAGCCTAAGTTGGGGTATTTATACATCAATACACAATTGTACATCTAACCAACTAAGTGAGATAAAAAATTGTTCAAGCATGTAACCAGTTACATAAAATCTATAACTGATTACAAACACCATTGTCTTAACTCGGGTGGATTCTGGACAGGTGGTAACTAGTTACACCAAAGTTGTAACCAGTTACAAGCGCCACAATCTTGATTCTTTTGCTACTGACCAATGAGGTAACCGGTTACATCAAACCTGTAACCAGTTACACCCTACTTGGGTTATATTTTTCTTTAACACACCACCTTAACTCATGTCTTCCAAGTCTTTCACACTAATGTGCTTCTTCAACCTCTTGAACACTTCAATTATGACTCATTTGGTTAGCAATTAGTCACTTGCTCATCTATTTTGCAATACCCCAACTTCAATTTTCCTTCACTCACAAGCTCTATAAAGTAGTGAAATCTCATCTCTATATGCATGCTTCTCCCATGTGCAATGAGATTTTTTGCATGGTTTATAGCAGAAACATTATCTATCATTAATGTCACAACTTCATACTCTTTGGTGCATAATTTCTTCATCAAATTCATAAACCATACATATTGACACACACATTCACATAGATGTTGCAATGTACTCAGTCTTGCAAGAAGAGAGCGCAACAACTAGTTCCTTCTTATAACACTACGATATTGGTGTTTTTCCATACATAAAGATGTATACAGTAGTGGCTTTTCTAAAATATTTATCTCCACACCAGTTTGAGTCAATATAACTGTGCAATTTACATCTTCTACCTTTATCTGTTGTAGAAAATAAAATGTCGCAACCAACTGAACCTTTAACGTGTCTTTAAATTTTATTGACTGCTTTCAAGTGTGATGCCTTTGACCTCCCCATAAATGTGCTCACTATGCCTATATTATATGCCAAGTCTGGTCTGGTATTGCACAAGTACCGCAATGATCCAATCAACCTCATATATTGTGTTGGTTTAATATCTTCAATGTCTATGCATTCTCTTTGCAAAAATCCTTTTGAAACCAATCTAGCTTTATGCTTGATTATTTGATCTTTGAGATTTGCCTTCACTTTGTACACCCATCTTACACCAATTGACTTCTTTTCTTGAGGTAGATCAACTCGTTCCCATGTCTTATTTTTCTCAATTGACTCCATCTCCTCCTTCATTGCACATATCCATTTTGGATCACTCAAGGTCTCCTCAATTTTCACCAGTTAGAATTCATCCATGAGCAAAAAATGGACAAGATCACCATTGTTGTTTACTTTATTATCCGAGAACAAATCACAATCTTACAATCTCGCAGGAATGCATCTTTTCCTTCTTGATCTTATCTCATTATCTTCAGCTTAGACTTCACCAATTACAATTTCTGACCCTCTAAACACTGAAAGAAAAGTTCCAGCATTGTTGTAACCAGTTACATCAGTCTAGTAATCGGTTACTGCATGCTTCCAGTCCTTTAATTCATAAAAAATCATGTCCCTAATGATTATGATTCTCTTATTAACTGCATCATAGAGTTTGTATCCATCCATTGAGAGATACCTAATAAGTATCATTTGTTCTCCTTTGTCGTCTAGCTTCTTTCTAAGGTGATCTAAAATATTTATACGCCCCTGAACCAAGCACCCTTAAGTAACTCATATTTGGTTTGAATCTGGACTATGATTCTTTGGGTGTAATATTTTTTCAGCTTCTTTGTTGGACACTTATTCAACAAATATGCAACTGTGGACACAATTTCTCCCCATAATCCTTTTGGCATGCGCTTCCCTTTCGACATTCTTCTTATCATGTTCATAATTGATCAATTTTTTCTCTCAACAAATCCATTTTGTTGAGGCATATACAGTGGCACTACCTCATGAACAATTCCCTCTTGATCAAAAAAATTTCCAAAATTATTTGAGACTATTCACCTCCACCATCTGTTTTTAGAGTTTTGATTTTGTGATCACTTTGTCTTTCTACCATGGATTTAAATTTCTTGAACACTTCAAATACCTCATCTTTTCTTTTGATCAAGTAAGTCCATAGTTATCTACTATAATCTTCAATGAAAGTGACAAAATACCAATTACTTACCATTGTGTCCACTTGCATCAATCCACAAACTTCCTAATACATCACCTTAAGATGACACTTGGTTCAGAAACTTGCATCTTTGCTACAGATGCCTCTGTGTTGCTTGGCCTGCACACACTTTTCACATATTTCAGTGTCATATTGATCAATGGTAGCCTTGTAACCATGTTGTTTTTATGCATAGCATTGAGATCTATGAAATTCAAGTGCCCAATCCTATAGTGTCATATCCATTCTTCCCTACTAGCTGCAGTTGCAAGACACCTATGCTCCATTACTTTCGGTACAACCTTTAACATTCTATTTTGATCCATAAGGGCCTTTAGGATCAATCTCCCACTTGCATTCATAACTTTCATTACTTTGTTTTCCATGTGAATCTTGTAATTTCTTTTAAGAAATTGACCAATGCTTAAAAGATTGCACTTGATTCCAAGAATATACAAAATATATTTAATCAAACAATGCTTAACATTCTTTCGCTTGATTGAAACATCACCCATCCCCTTTACGGTGAGTGTGTTGTCATCCGCGAATTTCACCTTGTTTTTCATCACTTGATTGATTTTAACAAAACAATCCTTCCTTCCCGTTATGTGAATTAAACACTCGGGATCAAGGTACCATTGATCGCTGCATTACACATCTTCTCGCTTAGTCACCGTCATATTTTCAACCAACAATAACCAGTTACGCTCTGCTTGTATCCAGTTACAACTGCCTTTTCCTGTGTTGTTTTATACTTCAGTAATCACCATCAACAGTGTGCTCTCATCATCTTCTTGTCTTGTAAACTTTGCTTTAACTTCTTGTGAATCATTCTTGTTGGCATTACATTCACGAGAAAAATGTCTAAGCATTTTAAAATTGTAGCATTGCACATTGCTCTTGTCATCTTTCCTTCTTCCTCCTTTTCCTCTATTGTTGCCACCATTGTAATTGCTTAATCCACCACTTTTGCTGTTGTTGCTTTGACCCTTTAAGAAAATTGAATTGTGGGAATTTTGGGAGTCCTTTCCACCATTGTTGTGATAGTTTCTTGTACCTCTATTCATGGACCACTTTCCTTTCGCTTTCTTACATTTTCAAGCGAAAATGGTCTGAAAAACAATTTCAACCTTTGCTTTGTCAACATTCCTCTCCTGCATTCTATGTTCATGAGTCTTGAGAGAAATTTGCAACTCTTCTTTACTCATGGTTAAAAGATCCTTTGACTTTTCAATAGAAACCACTACGTTATAGAATCATGATGTTAACAATCTCAAGATTTTACCAATCACATACTACTCTGTGATTGTCTCTCCACAAGCTTTCACTTGATTCACCAATATTGTGATTCTTGTAGTAAACTCACTAATGGTTTCCTTCTCTTCCATCTAAATTAATTTCAGTCGCCTCTTGTGAGTTTGTAACCTCGCCACCTTTTCTTATCAGCTCTTGCATAATTTTTCTCAAGAATTTCCCAAGCTTGCTTTAAGGATGTGCAGTCACCAACTTTCTCAAAGTTATCAGCATCAACTCATTGATGAATGAGATACAAACCTTTGAAATCTTTTGTCTTCTTTTCCTTGTTCGCAGTCCTTTGTGCAACCATTGCACCTTCTACAAGTGGATTAATACCATTCTTGATCACTTCAAGAAAGCTGGATAACCAAACAACATATTTATCTTTTTGCACCACTTGTCATAATTCTTTGCATCAAGAATTGAAAAATTTGCAGGGATACATTCATTGTATATGAAAAGAATTTTTGTGCACTGAGTATTTGATCAAAGAACCATATTCTTTATGCCAAATGTTCAATTAAAACTCAATCACAATAATAATGAACAAGTGTGTGAGAGAGTGAATTAGAGAAAATTGAATGAAAATAGAGGTATTATTAACAACTCAAATAAGAGTACTTATATATTAATACATAACTATACATCTAACCAATTAAATGATAAAACAAATTTTCCAAACATGTAATTGGTTACATAAAATCTGTAACCGATTACAAACACCATTGTCTTATTCTATCTGATTATGGGAGGGTGGTAACCAATTACACCAAACCTATAACCGATTACAAGCGCTATTGTCCTGATTGTTTTGTTACATACCAGTGTGATAACTGTTGGAACATACACAAAAATTAAATTGGTGAAAGTGGTTAATTGGAGAAGATGAAGTTCAGAGAGGAATTGGAGATTATAAGAGAGAGAGAGAGAGAGAGAGAGAGAGAGAGAGAGAGAGAGAGAGAGAGAGAGAGAGAGAGAGAGAGAGAGAGAGAGAGAGAGAGAGAGAGAGAGAGAGAGAGAGAGAGAGAGAGAGAGAGAGAGAGAGTAATTGAGGAGAAAATATCAAAATAGCATTAACTAACTTCACATTACAAGAGTTTATATAGGATAGATATAAAACACTCATAAGACCATTGTCTCAAAACAGCCTAAAAATACAAAATTATCGCACCAGAAATCAGTTTCTTAAAACAGAGAAACCGGTTTCTCCGATAGAAAAACACACAGAAAGTCAAAAACACGTGACAGAAACCGGTTTTCTCAAACTGAGAAACTGATTTCTCTTTCGAAACACATAATCTTTGCAGCTTTCAGAAATATTTTTCAAATAAGTTGTTTTGTACAAAACGAATTTAAAAGTTTTCAAAATACATTTAAATTATTATCAAATTCCAATAATAACCAATTATGCCAAAACCTATAACCGGTTACACCCTACTTGAATTATATTTTTGTTCAACAAAAATATTATACAAAATTGTGAGTCACTCAAATGAGATCCATTATATGAGATTCACAATTTTGTCTCTTTTCAAAATCAATATATAGTTAACCACATATATTGAATATTTGTTAAAAACAAAGTCATAAATCACCTGGAACTTTGCGCGATTTGATAATTCATGGCTGGATTAGTAGTAAACATTTGTGGCTCGTCGAAATTTGGATGCATTAACACTTCAGATTGTGGATTAAAAACATTCTGCATCCAAGAGCTCTCTGAAGATTGATACATAGAAATATCTTGAACAGCATTATTTGTATAGTTTGAGGAAGTTGGTATAAGCTCAGAGGTTTGGACTTGATTTTGAAGTGCAATTTCTGGTCCTAGTCCATCCAAGTCATACTGAACCACATAAATTATTTATTAACGTTATTCATGTATAATCAAATTTGAATTAGGAAAGTGAACTAGTGAGAGATTAATGAGTATTTACCACAGGTGTAGAACCTAAAATATTGTCTTGGTTTTGAAGAGTTTCAAAAACATTCGATTGGAGCTCATGTTCTTGTTGTTGTCCCTGTAAAAACAAACATGTATAATATCATACTATATGCAAATTACTAGTGCTGGATTCGTAGATAAATTTTAGCTCATAACATATGGCTAGATAGTAGTATTTATTATGCAAATATTTTCTTTTTTTTTTTTGTACTCAATACATGTTCATCACATAAAGAAAGTTGAGAATCTAACTTCGCCTCTTTTCGTATTTGAATCCCAAAATCTAATTATATATTTATGTTGAATTTTTTGCACTATAAAAAATCAATATAATATAATATGATTGAAAGTATTTTTAATATATATATATATATATATATATATATATATATATATATATATATATATATATATATATATATATATATATATATATATATATATATATATATATATATATATATATATATATATATATATATATATATATATATATATATATATATATATATATATATATATATATCTTATTACAAAATAGTTAAATATAATATTGATAAACTAATACTTAAATTTGTTGGAATAATATAGCAAGTGTGAGTAAGTGGGGAAATAGTCTCACATTGGATAAGAATGTGGAGACTTAAGCATATATAAGTGGGAGAACCCACTCACCTATCACCTTAAGGTTTTAGGTGGATAAGTGGTGTGTCTCTCACAAAGGTGTCTAGACCTACACTGTGTATCAATGTTCATAGTATCTCCCCCCAACAGTGGTATTAGAGCCTTTGATTCGAGAAAGGGACCGAAAAGAGACTTGTATCGAAATACGCTCAGGAAGTGATATTCCGTTGCAAGATGTCGATAGCGATACAAGTGGGGGAACATGTTGGAATAATATAGCAAATATAAGTAAGTGACGAAATAGTCCACCATTGATGAGCTACACCACATGCATCATACCACACCTTTATGCAACATGAACACCAATTCAAGAATTCAGTATCAGATGAATCTAAGGCCCTCATTAATGCAGCTGATTATCACGATCTCAAGCAAGAGGTCGTGTTAATGGTTTTTCATTCACTTCTGGGAACAAGAGATTTTGTACACATCGTGGAAGAAATGGCCACACAGTTGACACTTGCCATAAAAAGAATGAATTTCCTCCACATTATGGAAAAAATTCTTTACTAGATAACAAATCTTGTGTTAAGTTGAATGAAGAAAGGGAGGATACTAATGAATCTAAAAGTTGTTGAGGAAATACTAACTAATTCACTCGAGAGCAATATGACCAACTGGTGCATTTACTGTATGCATGAAACTCGACTCATAATGCTTCTACCATCAAAGTGAATAATTTATCTCATAATAATAACCACATTACTTCAGGTATTTCTCGAATCTCATACTCTCTTAATCATTCAAATTTTGGTTCATGGATAGTTGATTTTGGTGCTAGTGACCATATCAGACAATTGTGCCAGTTAACATCAGATTACCTAATGGACAAATGATTGTAGCTAAGCATGCAGGCACTGCAAAATTATCATCTTAATTAATTTCTCATAAAGTTCTATTTGTGCCTGATTTCAATTTGATTTTTTCAATCAGTTCCTAGAATATGTCTTGATCTTAATTGCACAATAACTTTTGACAATGACAAATTTTTTATTCAGGAAGAGAGGAGTTTGAGGAAGATTGGTTCAGCTTAATTGATAGATATATTGTATTTCCTTCCTTCATAAGACACGCCTCAAGGCACCGTAGAATCATCCCATTCACAAGCTCCCATGACTTTACTTTTATTCTCAAACAAGCCATTTGGCATTTTAGATTGGGGAATATTTTCAATAATAGATTACTTGCTTTACATCATCTATTTCCTTTTGTAACTATATATACCCACGATGCATGTGATATTTGTAACTACGCAAGGCATAAAAAACTTTCTTTTCAAATTAGTAATCACATAATTGCACAATGTTATGAGCTTTTTCACTTTGATATGGGGTCCTTTGTCTATTCCATAAATTCATGGTCACAAGTATTTTATCGCTACACTTGATGACCATATCCGATTCACTTGGATCATTCTAAGAAAATCTAAATCTAAAGTGACCACCCTTGTTAAGAGGTTCATTTTAATGATTTAAAAACATCATAATTGCAATGTCAAAAATGTTAGGACATATAATGGACCCGAGTTTCTCATGCCTGAATTCTATGCTTCCAAAGGCATTGAACAAAAAACAAGTTGTGTTGAAACTCCCAAACAAAATGGGAGGATGGAAAGAAAACATCAGCATATATTGAATGTAGTTAAAGCTTGGTTATTTCAATCAAAACTACCTAAAAAAATTTGGTCTTATACTGTCGCACATGATACATACTTCATCGACCAGATTTCCAATGTTACTCTTCATAACATATCACATTTTTACCTTAAATTTAGAATTAACCCTAATCTGAATGAATTTAAAGTTTTTGGATTATTGTATTATGCACCCATTATTCAAAACTATAGAATAAAGCTTGACCCTTGAGAAATAAAAGGCATTTTCTTGGGTTACAAGCCAAATATCAAAGGATTGGTTTTATTAAATTTGAATACCAAATTTATTTTCATATTAGGACATGTTACTTATCATGACCATATTCTACCCTATAAAAACCAAGATACATAATGACATATTATTCAAACAATAACTCACACCATGATATAGAAGACCTACTTGATTCAATTAGTAGCCATAGTCAACCTCACTCCAAAAATTTTAATCAAATTCAATCAACAAAACCTATTACACATGATTTTGATGATCAGTCCAATCATGATCAATTCACACATTCACAGATTCATGACCTTAATGAAAAATAAACAACTGAGACACAAAACCTGATATGATCAAATAGAACCACTCATAAACCAAGCCATCTATCTGATTATATATGCAGTCTCTTAAAGCAATCAGTTGATCCTACATATTCATGTATCCTTTATCCTATTGAGCATTTTCATTCCTTGAATAAATTATCTGCCTTACAACAAAATTTTACCCTTTCTTTGACTACCAATATTGAACCAACAAGTTACAAGGAAGCAAGAAAACTGAATGTTAGATCAAGACCATGAATTCTGAACTGGATGCTTTGAAACTCAACAAGACATGGATTTTTGTTGATCCACCACCAAATGTTAAACTTATTGTTAGTAAGTGGGTTTATAAAGTGAATCACAAATCAAATGGGATATTTGAAAGACACAAGACTAGACTAGTAACCAAATGATATAATCAAGTAGAGGGGCTTGATCTCTTTGACACTTTATCACCAGTTGCAAAAACTACCACAGTGAGAACACTACTTGCTCTAGCATCCATAAACTCTTGGAATTTACATCAATTGGATGTAAACAATGCCTTCTTGCATGGAGACTTACATAAAGAAGTGTATATGTCATTTCCTCAAGGTGTTACAAGTCCCAAAACAAATCAAGTGTGAAAGTTGCTAAAGACTCTCTATGGATTGAACGGGCTAGTATAAAATGGTATGAGAGGTTAACAAGTTTCCTAATCTCTCAAGGATATAAACAATCCACTTTTGATCATTTCTTGTCCATTCTTCATAAAGGAACTTGTTTCACTGCACTTTTAGTGTATGTGGATTATGTGATACTATATGGCAACAATCTAGGAGAAGTTGAGAGAATCAAATTTGCACTTAATGATAAGTTTAAACTCAAGGACCTTGGAAGGCTCAAATACTTCTTAGGTATAGAAGTTGCACATTCTAAAATTGGAATTAGCATATGATAAAGAAATTACTACTTGGATCCCTAAAAGATACAAGTATCCTTGGTTGTAAACCTGTCAAAACTCCTCTTGATCCATGTGTGAAGTTATACCAAGATTCATCTGCATCATATGAAGACATAGTTCGCTATAGGAGGATAGTAGGAAAAGTGCTATACTTGACAACCATGCCTGATATCAGCTTTGTAACACAACAAATCAGTCAAGTTCTATCCTAACCAACAGGTACACATTATTATATGGCATGTCGAGTTGTGAAATACCTGAAAGGGTCACCTAGAAGGGGTCTCCTATTCATAAGAGATTATATCCCTCAAATACTTGGCTTCACGGATTCAGATTAGGCAGGGTGCATTGACACTTCTAGGTCAATCTCAAGTTATTGTATTTTCATTGGATCATCATTGGTTTCTTGTAGAGCGAAGAAACAACAAACAATTTCGAAAAGCGCTTCAGAAGTAGAATATCGGGCATTATCTTTTGCTAGTTGTAAACTCCATTGGTTAATTTACTTATTACGCGACTTGGGTTTTCAATGAAACAAATCACATGTGATTTACTGTGACAACCAGAGCGCAATTCACATTGTAGCCAATCCAGTCTTTCATGAGCGTACAAAGCCCCTCGAGATTGATTGCCACTTTGTACGAGAAAAACTCATGCAATGTATCTTCAAATTGCTTCCTATTAAATCGCAAGCTCAAGTTGTTGACTTCTTCACCAAACCTTTGCCACCAAAGAGGTTCAATTCCTTCATTTTCAATCTTAACATACATGACATATATCATGCTAAGCTTGCGGGAGGGTATTAAAGCTATCAATAATCTATGGCTTAGAACACATGTAATCAAAGTTATGTCATTGATGAGCTACACCACATACAGCATATCACACCCTTATGATTCGTTATTAGAGAATGTTGTTAGGATCAGTTATAGACTATAACTACTTATAAATATCAAGTGTAACTAACTTGTAAACTAAATTAAATGAAAGCTTTTTTCAATTTTCTCTTCTTCATTGAGTTTTCAATTCTTCTCCATTTCATCGTGCTAATTTAAAACTTCAAGAATATATATATATATATATATATATATATATATATATATATATATATATATATATATATATATATATATATATATATATATATATATATATATATATATATATATATATATATATATATATATATATATATATATATATATAATTGAAAGCAGTTTGAAAAGTAAATGTTTTTGTTCTAAATTTTAGACCAAATACATTTAACTTGTAAGTTAAAGATTAAAAAAAAATTAGGGATTAACATATACTCAAAAAATTATTTTTAAAAATAAAAAATATAATGATTCAAAATCAAATTCCAAATATTAAATAAAAAACTTTCATAACCAAACCACTAAACATATTTGACTATATATTCTTGATCCAGAATATTTATCAATTTTTATAGATGATTAATCTTTGTTAAAAGAACCTGAATAGAAATATTTAGTGACCTCATAATCATTTTTTTCATCCATAAAATGCAACATAGTGATTTTACTTACAAAGTTAACGTTCAAGTTTATTCGGATCATTGTAATATGGTGGTTCAAACCGTGGATTCTTATATTATCTTATTTAGATTGTTGAATCAAATCAAATATGAATTAAAAAAAGGTGTTGAATCAAAATTAAGAAACTCATATTTTGATTATTTATTGTTAATTTAATTTATAAAAATTGAAACATGAATCTTTTAATCTACATCTTAAGTTTAGTTCATATGAATTACTCAATTTGTTCTTTAAGTATTTTTTTATTTTTTTTACTTTTTAGGCATAACATGAAAACTAATAAATATTTTGTATATGTTCTTAATTTTTATTAATTTATTTGACTTTTTTTTTATGTAATAAATATCTAAAGATAATTTTGACAAAATCATAATTAATATTACTTTAAATTTTGAAATAACACTTTGAAAAATATATTTTTTATTTTAAAAAGAGACATTTAAAAAGGAATGACAAATGTAAATAAAAGTAATTCTCCAAATCAGCTCAATGAAAAACTTTACTTAATAAAATAAGTTTGATCTTGAACTTTTATTTTATAAAATCATTTTCATTAAAAAATACAATTTAGTTAAAATGAAGTAAAACAGTGATATTTAAAATAAATTTTTGTTTTATTCATTATCAGCTCAATAAAAAAAACCAAACCAAAAAAAAAATTTTAATACAAAAAAAATCAAATTTTTTATAAACAAAGTTATTTTTACATACAGAAAATTTATTTTATCCAAATATCTTTATAAAAAATATTATTTTTATATTTGAAAGAGTTTACTATTAATATAAATATTTTTATAAAAAATAACTAAACAAAAATAATATTTGTATATAAATTTTTTTTATTATTAATCTAAATATTTTTATATAAAAAAAATTGTATTTACGATTTAAATATGAAATAAATATATATAACTTATAAAATAATAAAATAAATTTTATAATTAAATATGTCGACAACTACGAGTTCAAAACCAATATTCCTGTCCAGGCACAGATTTTTAATTAATTACTTTAAAGAAAAGACTGTTTTGATTAAATTCAGTTAAAAAAACTAATAAAAAACAAATTTATAATCGGTATATAGAGAAGAAACATGTGAAGTGAAACAATAAATAATCATAGACATTTGATATAATTCTCAAATTGAAAAGAAAAATCATATAAGTTCAGTAAAATTACCTCAAAATTAAATAATTCTGGCCCAAACAAAGGATGTGTCGAGTTTGATCCTGTAAATAATCAAAATGAAAAATATAGTATTTGAATATGTAGATCTATGTATAAATCAAATTGGTAAAAGAAAAATCAATCAAATTGAAAGAAAAAAATATGAAGAAAATTGGTACCATCTTTATGAGGACAAGCCATATCTCCTGAAAACAAAATAAAAGTATGAGTATGACAAAAAATATTGAAGACAATGTAGAGAAATAAAAATTATAATTTATTCTTCAAAATTAACTGAAAAAGATTTGGATGTGAAAATACATAGAATAAGATAAGAACATGTTACAAGTGAAAAAATGAAAATATGGAGTAGACAAAAGAAATGTACCTTGATTCGACGCAAATGCATATAACACAAGGCTTCTCAAAAACACCTTGTGTTTTATAAAGGCCAAAGGTACAAAATGCAACAATGACACGTGGAAATTAATATATTTTGAATTATCAGTAAAACCAATTACATGAATTTCCTCAAATAATTATTAGTAATAAATGTGGGCATCTCTTTAGTCAAAAGTCAAGATTTACTATTATATTGTGAAATTATAAATCTTTTTCTAGATACTTAAATTTCTTTAGTAATTTCTTTTACAAACTAAATAGAATGTTTTTTTTTCTTTTCATAAATTTGTTTAATGAGTTATAATTATTTTTGAGATGCCGACAATAAATATAAAGGCTCAGTAGCAAGGCGAGAAGAGTAAAATACAACGCACTTAAAGATAAATGTCCAATAGCAATAACAAAGTGATAGGAGTAATACACAAAACATATAGACTATAATTACCCTTTGAACATGTAATCCTGCGTAAGGCAACTTTACTGATGTTTCAAATCAATTTGACGACCGATCGTAATTCACGTCTCGCTTCACGCTTTCAGCTACCTACCTTTCTTATTTAAGATGGAAAGCACGTCATTTCTCAGGTATTCAAATCCATTCCTATTCATATACCATTTTTTACTCTCTTACTAACTTGAGCGTTTGAGTGCTAACCTTGTAGGTCAGCCCCTATCCACCACATGGGAAGCTTAGGACCACCGCAACTAGCTATGCCTCCTCGTTTACCGATCAACTTTGGTTCCAATACAGAATACTGAGGTCGTCTATGGTGTTCTGGGTTGGGCTGGCACTTGGTCCACCGTTGAGCAGGCCTAATCCAACGCCTCTGAGGCTCAATGGCATCCAGCCCAAGTCAATAACCATTGGGGTTCCCCACGTGTCTCTTAGGCGAACGTGGCCAACAACTATCTATAACCACCACTACCTTGCCCATCGAAAATAACAGGACCAACTTTCCATTATCTCGGGGCAGTTGACCAGAGAGAAGGCCACGTGTTGGACTCCACTACACACATAACCCTGGCAGTCTTCGTTATTAGGCCTAATCGCTTGGCCCAATGCGTGGATCTTGGCCCAGCACTGAGGCTATAAATACCCTCTCACATGAGAGGATCGGGTATTCATTCATTCCACACACTTTCACTACTTGCATTTACTCTAAGCCTTACTTTGGCATCAGAGCATCTTGTAGGTATCCCCCATACTTCACTTCAACAGCCGTCCAATTTCATCTTGCGGACCATCGACGATCCCTTCTGATCAGGTACGATTAGGAAACAAAATCTAATTATTTCTCATTTCAAAGTCTAGATCTCCATAGTTAGAAATTCATATCTCCTTCATTCTAAGTAGAGATCTTCGTTCCTGATCACTTTCCTCAATTTCAAATTTTCTTTCCATCAGATCCTCTCTAATATCCATAGACTATGGTAGCATTCAAAGGAAATCGCTCCATCATTCAAAGGCAAGTTGATGTCGCCACTATTAAAGTTGCCAAAGATCCACCGCCACTTCCTCAAATAGTAGATGATCCAGTTTTAGAGACATTTTCATTTATTCCTTTGCGGTAAGATCTCATTCAAACTAGAGAAGATCGTGGAGTTTTCCATTCTCTTATATTCCACATATTTTTGCATCAATGTAATCAGGGCCAACCTTCGCTCAAACCTCCATCATTGCCTGTGATACATGTATAAGAAATTATTTCCGACTTTCAGTTGTTACAGGCTAACCTCAGAGTACAAGGAGCAAACGATCTGTTGAACAGTATTTAAAACATAGTGTAGCAACACAACTCACAAGCCATGGGAGAAAGGCTATTCAGAATTGAAGAGATCATATACAATAATTTAAATCAAAATTAGTGTGCTGCAAGAAGTCATCTCCCAATAAATCAAATTTTTGTTTTAAAACCGGCCTCAGTTAGGGTGGCAATTCCTCGAAGAGACATTCCAAGATCAATAGGTCGTCGCCATCGAAGACGCCATGCTCCTTCCCCAGTCATGAAAGAGGAAGCGAAAGTCACACTCTCCCATGGAGTGAAGCTGCATATCCCTAGGGGGAGATTATTGCATGTTCCTAACATAGGCAGGAGGAGCACCTCCAATACAGTTATTTTGTTGCATGTCTTATTGCTTTATTTTATTATTGTTTATTGACTCTCCTTCATGATTTCACATCTTTGAATCAAGTTCAAATTGATACATTGTTCATTTTAGCATGCATAAATCAATGGTTAAATTTGAACTTTATCATGATGCTTTTAGTCAATTGCATGAGTTAGTGGAATAAGAACCATATGTGTCTTTGATTCAAGTTAGGTGCAACCAAAAATCTAAAAGTATTTTTAAAACTATGAAACATTGAGATTTTGTGTGCTTGATTTGAATCAAATAAATCAAGCATACATTCTGATTAGAAACAAATTGGACAGAGGCAATCCAGGGATTTTCTAACACTTTTATTCAAATTAGAATTTACACCTGATTCAAATCAAGCTCCTTCTGGTCACCTCTGCTCGATTTGATATGAATGAGACTTCACACCTGATTCGAATTAGACAATTTTTCAGCATTTTCCATTTGGCCTTGTTGTAGTTGATTCAAATTAGATAATCAAGAGCTCTTTGATTCGAATTAAACTTTGTTCTTGATTAGAATCAGGTGCGAAATGGGTCAAAAATCTCTTTTCTTTCTTATTCTACTTCACTTTCTCATTTGACTCAAACCATGAGATGTTCTTGATTGAAATCTAACCAAGCCTTTCCACTCATTTTTATGCTTAATATCAAGCACGTATAGAATCATTTTGTTATCATTTTCCATAAAAAACTTAAGTGAATCTCATAATCATTTTGTGGTTTTATGTGAAATCCACTACCTCTCACTTTTTAAAAGCTCAAAACAATTGCAATCGAACTTCTTTCTTCTTCAACCTTTTTGTTTTAATTTCAGATCTTGATAATGATATAATTGTAATTTACTGAGGGAGAAATTGTCTTGAAACTAATTGTTCTTGAAGATTGGGTAAATATTTCCAATTTCTTTCAAGATTGAGGTGTTGTCATTGATGCTGAAAAATTATAGTGAAAAGAATGAGGTTTTTCTCTCCAAATTGCCTTGATAGTGACTGTGTGGAAGGCTATGAACAAGACAGAGTTATTCTCAAATATTTGAATAATTCCTCACTCAAGGAATCATTACGACCAATGGGTGATTGCTACACACTAAGGCTTGGATCATATTGGTGATATTGGAAGATTCAGAAGCATTAATTGTAACACCCTAATTTCCCCCAAAGAATAATCATTAAAATCAGAGTAATTTTAGAATGTTCAACATATAATTAGGATGCTATATTTTTAAAAACACACAAAACCCTGCTCATATTAAGTATAAGATACATAACATGAATAACGAATGAACCAAAACACCGACTCATAGTCTTCAACTTTAACTTTTATTAATGCAACATAAAAAGAATCATGTTTGAATTCAAATAATTTCTTCATAATAAATCAACATTTATTCAAATCATAAGGAGTTCCTAAGACTCCACACAAATTACTAAAATAATAAAATAAATAAGCATTCATTCCCCCCAGTGTTACGTATCAGAGCAGTGACGCCAACTCGAATAAAATGAAGAGCAACCTCTTCCAAACTCTGTAGCCACAGACTACTCCTGACTATTTGCACAATGTCATACAAAGTATCATTCCAACAGAAGGGTGATATATCACAATAATATAGGAGAATGTATAATAATAAGTATACAGAGAATATAATCATGCATAGTCATACCTTCCACATCTCACACATTCACACCAACGACAACAACTATATTACATATTGCTTATACAATCACACATAATCATTCACACATATCAGCCATCATCATGTAGTACATACACCAATCACACCAATCAAACATCATGTTAAAAATAATGCAATGCAATGAGACCGACTTACAAACTCAATGCATGTGGTGAAGGTGTCAAAAACACAAGAAAGTGGGGTTTGAATTGGGTTTTTAAATGAAAACTTTTCTTTTAAAATATTCCCCTTTAATTAAAATACTTTTTCCTTCACTCTTGATAATAACAATAATTAAGAACAAGAAATAAATAACAATGTATGTTTATACTAGTTCACTTGAAAACTATAAAGCTAGTCTAGTCCACTCTCCAAGGTGATTTCTCCTCTCTCAATCGAGGATTTAATCCAATAATCTAACTGATTATTACAATGCACAAGTTACCTGCAAGTGACTAACAACCTCTAAGACACACAAGTCCTACACTTCTTAAGGATACAGACCTAATTGGTCCCTTAAGGAAAGTCAAACCTCTAAGACACACTAGTCCTAGACTTCTTAAAGATACAGACCTAACCGGTCCCTTAAGTAAATCAGACAACTATTTGAATACAAGTTTTGTTTACAATAATATTGCTTCTACACAAGCTGAATATGTAAACTATTTTAAGAACAATGAGTTAAGAATATGAAAGCTATGAATAGCGCTTTGTGGTTAGATATTTCATTGATTGGGAGTTCTCTCTCTTAGTCTTCAAGCCTTTATATAGCCAATAAAATAATATATCCATTGAGGGGTACTCTTGGGATTTCCAGAAACATTGGCATCTTAAGCAATCATGTGGGGGACAAGATCGTGCAACAAGTCTGTCCTTTCATGGTAGTGGAATGAAATGTTGATTGTACCATGTACTATTTGTACCATGTTAATGTTATTTTCTTTCCTTCTTCACTTCAGAGGCTTCTACGAGCATGAGATTAGAAGCGAGAACATAACACAAGGTCGTCAAAACTTTAAGTCTTTAGAGTCTTCAGCACTTGGTCGTGAGAACCTTTTCTTAGAACCTTGGGTGTTCAGAACTTCAAGTCTTTAGAGTTTTTAGAACTTCTGTCTTCAGAGTCTTTAGCACTTGGTCTTTAGAACCCTTTTCTTAGAACCATGGGTCTTTAGAACCTTAAGTCTTCAGAGTCTTTTAAAACTTCGTCTATCAGAATCTTCAGCACTTGGTCTTTAGAACCATTTGTCTTTAGAAACATTAGTCTTCAGCATCTGAACTTAAGTAGAAACTTCTGTCTTCAGATCTTCTGACTGGTTTCTTTAGAACATGTTATCTTTAGAAGCATGAGTATTCAGCATCTAGTCTTAAGTAGAACTTCTGCCTTCAGATCTTCTGACTTGTTTCTTTAGACAACCATCAAGGCCTATACTTCAGAGTCTTCTACAGTGTCTTGCTACTGTATATTAGAACTTGTGTAGCGCAGAAACGAAATTAATTCTCTTCTAATGTCTTGGCCACGCCATCCATCAGAAGCATAACTTGTTTGTTAAATACTCAAAAATAACAAACATTAGAATATCAAAATTGTTCATACAAACATACTCATTTGTCATCATCAAAACTCAGAGATAATATTGCATAACCAAATCTTGTTCTTACAATCTCCCCATTTTTGATGATGACAAAACCATGTATTTTAATTATACAACTTTGTTCATATAATCAGAAGAAAAAAAATAATAAGGTAAGGAATACTTATCCTTTTTATGAAGCTCCCCCTGATTCAATGACTTGATGAAGATTAAATATCCTGACTCTGAACCATTTGAGTAGAACTCCCCCTGGTTCCAATAGATTAGATATTGAGATCTTGAGAGTCTTGAATCTAGATGCCAAAGAAAATAACATCAATTGAAATCTTGAAACTTTAATGTCACTAAGACAGCTTCCAAATTCTCAGTTCTTGGAATCTAATTCCAAATTTTAATTATTGGAGTCTGATTCTAGATTTCAATTCTTGGAGCCAAGTCTAAATCCAATAGGTTAGACATAAGCCTTGCATAATACTTTCAGATCTTTGTATTTAATTAGAGTTCTCATTTCCTGATAAAGAAAACAATTCTAGCAGAAATAGAACTTTAACTAGGTTAGGATGTAAGCAACTCTTTTCAGAGAACATTTTCCATAACGATTATTTGAAATCAAAATTATGTTCATTTAATTACTCCTTCTTTTTGTCATAATCAAAAAGGTAATTATGTGTGAAAAACATAAAAATCAGAAGAAGATAACAAGTAAGAAAAGGAGTGATAAGCCAAAAGAAGACTTCATTAATTTCATCAGGTCACATAAGAAGTGAGTCGAAGGAAGTAAAACAAACAAAGATCCAATTTTTTTTTTGCAGAAATATCAAATAATCAGAAGAAAAACAATAGTCACAAAAAGTAACTATCAAGCATAGTCTTATGGTTCAGAAGCAAAAGCAAAAAGAAAATATTAGAGCCTAGGGTTGAGGAGTAGAAGAAGGAGCAGAGATCTCTTGCAGAATCAGTTGTAGCATATTCTAAACATTCTCATTGGAATTCTTCTATTCAATGATTCTTTCCTTGAAAACATGTTGTTCTCCTCTAATTCATCAATTGCGCTTTCCAAACGCACAATGGCAGACTCAGAAGAAGATATCATTACATCATCTTGACTTACTTTACGAGATTCTTTTACCTTATGAGACAGCCTTGCTTCTTCATCTTTTCTGGCTTCCTCTTCTTCTTGAGTTGTAAGTCTTGCTTCTTCTGATTCTTTCAACGATCTTGCATCATCTTCTCGTTATTTAACATCAAGTAGTTCAAACAGTCTGATTCTTTCTCTTGTTTCTTTCCTTTCAGTTACCATATAAACATCCCAAACTTTGGATGCTTCAGCAAAAGAATGCGTTCTTTCAACTTCAGAAGACATTCACTTCTGAAAAAGTTTCCAAGAACCATCCATGTTCTGAGGCTCAGTACTTGTACTTGCCTCTGCCGTTAACTTAACAACCTTTTTCTTTGCCTTGATTCTAAAAATGTTAATGCATCCATCCAAGGTTTTAGGAGAAGGTTTTTCATAAACAACCGAGGCTTGGGTAGGTTCAGGATGGTTTGGTTCAGAAGTTTGATCAGGAGGATTTTGTGATATCGGTTGTTCAGTCATATTGAAAAGTTCAGAACAAGTGAAAGGTTCGGTCGTGGAAATTTCAATAGCTCCACAGTTATCATAAATTGTCATTTCAGAAATTTCGTGATCAGAAGGAGAAACTTGATCAGGATGGATAATGGGTGAGTCATGAAAAGTAGTTTCTTTGTTAAAGAAGGCAAAATGAAGACTGTTATTGAAATTTTAAAAATGAGAAGTGGTAATAGAGTTAGAAACAAGTGTAGTTCTGGTTGGTGGTGGACGGGAATTAATTTGTGTATTGGAGGTTGTGGATGAACATACATTAACAGTATTAGAAACATACAATGGAACAGGTATAGAAGTATCAAACTTACTAGATGTTACAGAAGTTTCAGCTTCCAGAATGACATCTTTCATAAAACAAGACTTTTCTTCTTCTTCTTCTTCTTCTTCTTCTTCTTCTCTGGTTCAGAAGCATTTGAACTTATCTTTCTTTTTCCAATAGAACAATCAATACCCTCAACAGGCAAGTCTGGGTAATTAAAGCTTGACATATCATGTCCTTCTTGTTGCATCATTAGAACATATGTAGCCACGCTGGATACAAAATATTGCTTGGAGAACAGATGATAGTTATTCACATTAATTCTTTTGTGATGATAAGTCTCAGACAGTTTAATCAGAGGCTTGACCTTGAGTTCTTCAATTATCCTCATATTCTTCAAAGTTTTCCCATTGAAGGAATCTCCAATGCTTGGAGTCATATCCTCTTTATAGTTGGCTTCTTCGACCAAAAACCTTACCGAGCCACTTTCAACAAAAATATCTGTTAGAAGACGTCCACAAGAAATATTAGGAGATACCTTTTTTTTGGGAAGGGTGGTGGTTTTGAACTTCCTAATAGAATCCCTTAGATAATTAAATAGAATGAAGAGAAGATTAATCTTCTGTTTGGGCAGTAGAAAGTACAACATGAACTTCTGATTAATGTTGAAATAATCATAGGAGCTTAGAGGATGTATAGGGTTTATACAACCCAGAATAATCTTGTGTCACACTCTGAGATTATCATGAAGATCCTTGCTTTTGTACTTAGATTTCTCAACAGTGAAACTTGTAAGCAGTAGTTGATCTAGATATTTATTTGTAGCCTTTGATTTATTGTCCAATCCATACACACGTTTTCCTTTTAAAAATGTCAACCCCAACAGTTTCACAATGGACTCTTCAGTAATAATAATTCTCTGTCCAATAACATCTGAAACAATGTGAAAATCGGCACAATCAGCATTTTTCCAGAAATCTATCACTAGCGCCCCATAGACAGGACCACGAAGCCTTTGAAAATAGTTTTCCCGACCTTGAGCTTTTAAAACCTATTTTAAGTCACACCCATTTGCAGCAAGTTTATCAAAATCAACCATTAATTCCTTAAGAACAATCAACTCTACTGGTTTTAAGTTGCAATGAACTTGAGAACCTCTCTGCGTAATGTGATTAACATCAACAGGGTTTGCAAAAATGAAGGATCCATCGTTGATGAAGATGGAGCGATAGTTGATGAAGACAAAGCTGTTGAATTCATACTTTGTTCCACCTCTTTTGCGAACTCAACAACAGCCTGTTGATTAGGAGTCATCATTGTCGTAGAGAGATGAAAATGATGAAGGTTTGTTGAAGAGTGCAGAAAACTTGTTGAACCATTGCGGGAAAATAGGGTTTAGGGTTTCTAAAGTGTGTGAGTGAAGTGAACGTATGGGATTTATAGTGTTTGAGAAGTGAGAGAAAAAAATAATGAAAATACAAATAAACACAATAATTAGGAGCATTAAATGAAAGTAATAATTACGATTTCAATCAATTCCTAGAAAAACACGCACACTGCTTATTGAATAGCTTATGTAGTGTGTGATGATTAAGCATAACCAAGGGTTACACACGTTAATTAATACATCTAACTAAGTGACACGTTTGATATCCTCAGAGTCTGGAGAACCAAAATGTTTCCATATAATCAAAGATATTCTGACTGAAACATCTCCTAATTACTGAGGTTCTGAAATAATATAATACCTTAGTTAAGCTCAGAGTCTAATATTCTTCAGAAGGTTTGAACGTTGATCTTGTTCTGACTATAGCATCTTTGTTTTCTAGAGTTAGATCCTTCGAAAAAGATGATGGAATTCTGTTTTTCTTTTGTTGAGGTTGATCGGAAGGAACAACAATAATATCAGAAGTAAGGGATTATGATTATTTATCTTCTTGAGTTTTATCCTTTGGTTCATCGAATGTTGTCTTCACATTAATAGTTCCAGAGCCAATGATCTTCCTTTTCTGATTGCCTTATGAAAATGACAGTGCCTCCAGACTTAAGTTCCAAATCTTGGAACATATGTCTTCCGCCCGTCATGTGTCACGAGCATCCACTGTCCAGGTACCATGACTGGTGTTTTAATGGCACCATCGAGGACATCTCAGCTTCATCTTTGGAGTCTGACTCATCATCTGCTGTTAGCTCACATTCTGATGTTTCTTCATCTGTGTTGGTTCTGGTTATGAGTGCCACGTTTGCATGCTCATCATCAGAATCTTCATCTTCTGATTCTAAATCATCCCATGTTTCCATGAGACCCTTCTTAGCTTTGTAAGCCTTCTTAGGATTCTTTTCTTTCTTGAGCTTTGAGAAATCATTTTTGTAATGTCTAGGCTCGTTGCACTCATAACAAGTAACTTCTTTTCTAGAAGCATTTTTCTGACCAAAAGTAGATTCACCTCTTTCATAAGTCCTTCGTTGACTTCTGAATTTGCTTTGTCTATGATTCCAAATTTGGCTGATTCTTCTGGATATCAACGAAAGTTCTTCATCATCTGAATCTTTTTTCAGATTTTTCTGGTTCTTCCTTAACTTTATTAGCCTTGGTCTTTCCAGATGTAGACTTTAGAACAACTGATTTTACCCTCTTCTCAGGTTCATCTTGATCAAGCTCTATCTCATGACTTCTTAAAGAACTAATAAGTTCCTTAAGACTCGTGTTGTTCAGATCCTTTGCCAATTTTAAAGAAGTTACCATTGGTCTCCATTTGACAGGTAGATTTTTGATAGTCTTCTTAACATGATATGTTGTAGAGTAACCTTTATTCAGAACCTTAAGTCCTGCCATAAGAGTATGAAATCTTGAAAACATTGTTTCCATAGATTCATCATCTTCCATCTTGAATGCTTCGTATTTTTGAATTAAGGCCATAGCCTTTGTTTCCTTTACTTGTGTGTTACCTTCATGTATCATCTAAAGAGAATTAAATATACACTTTTCAATCTCTCTATCTGTGATCTTTTCACATTCATTGTATGAAATATCACTAAGCATAATAGTTCTTACTTTGCAATGATCCTTGTAAAATTTCTTTTGTGCTTCTGTCATTGCACTTCTTGAAATCTTCTGACCTTTATCATCTACTGGGTGAGTGTAGCCATCAACTACCAAATCTCATAGATCCAAGTCATATGCCAGAAAGTAACTTTCGATTTTATCCTTCTAATAGTTAATTTTTTCTCCATCAAACATAAGAGGTTTTGGACTATAGTGACCTCTATCATTATCTCAATTATCAACAGTGGAAGTAGGTGTAACCATTGGTTTTTCACACACACTAGATAGATACTGAACATTGTTAAGTGTTGATAAAAAGGCAAACTTTTTATCTCCTTAGAATTAGAGCTCTGATACCAATTGAAGGTGTGAAAAACACAAGAAAAGGGGGGTTTGAATTGGGTTTTTAAATCAAAGCTTTTCTTTTAAAAATATTCCCCTTTAAGTAAAATACATTTTCCTTCACTCTTGATAATAACAATAATTAACAATAGGAAGTAAAGAACAAGGTATATTTATACTAGTTCACTTGAAAATAATCAAGCTACTCTAGTAAACCCGCCAAGGTGATTTTGACTCTCTCAATCGAGGACTTAATCCAATAATCCAACTGATTATTACAATGCACAAGCTACCCGCAAGTGGCTAATAACCACTAAGACACACAAGTCCTAGACTTCTTAAGGATACATACCTAACCGGTCCCTTAAGGAAAATCAAACCTCTAAGACACACTAGTCCTAGACCTCTTAAGGATATAGACCTAATCGATCCATTTAGGCAATCAAACAATTTTTTGTTACAAGTTTTGTTTACAATAATATTGCTTCTACACAAGCTGAATATATAAACTATTTTAAAAACAATGACTTAAGAATATGAAAGCTATGAACATCACTTTGTGCGTAGATATTTTGTTGATTGGCAGCTTTCTCTCTTAGTCTTCAAGCCTTTATATAGACAATAAAATAATATATTCGTTGAGGGGTACTCTTTGGAGTTCCATAAATATTTGCAGCTCAATCACGTGGGAGACAAGATCGTGCAACGCGTCTGTTCTTTCATGGTAGTGGAATGAAACGTTGATTGTACCATGTACTATTTGTACCACGTTAACGTTATCTTCTTTCCTTATGCACTTCAGAGGCTTCTGCGAGCATGAGTTTAGAAGCGAGAACATAACACAAGGTCATCAAAACTTCAAGTCTTCAGAACTGCGTCTTCAGAGTCTTCAGCACTTGGTCGTGAGAAACTTTTCTTAGAACCTTGGTTATTCATAAATTCCAGTCTTTAGAGTCTTTAGAACTTATGTCTTCAGAGTCTATAGAACTTGGTCTTTAGAACCCTTTTCTTAGAATCATGGATCTTTAGAACTTCAAGTCTTCAGAGTCTTTTAGAACTTCGTCTATCAAAATCTTCAGCACTTGGTCTTTAGAAGTCTTTGTCTTTGGAAACATTAGTCTTCAGCATCTGGACGTAAGTAAAAACTTTTGTGTTCAGATCTTCAACATCTGGAATTAAGTAAAACTTTTGTCTTCATATCTTCTGACTTGTTTCTTTAGACAACCATCAAGGCCTACACTTCAGAGTCTTCTAGAGTGTCTTGATAATGTACATTAGAACTTGTGTAGCACAAAAGCATAATTAATTCTCTTCTAATGTCTTGGCCACGCCATCCATCCGAAGCAGAACCTATTTGTTAAATACTCAAAAATAACAAACATTGGAGTATCAAAATTGTTCATATAAACATACTCATTTGTTATCATCAAAACTCATATAATATTGCAGAACCAAATCTTGTTCTTACATGTGGTACCAATATCCCTCCTGAATCCATGTCATCTAGGACCAGAGCCACTAATATCGTGAATAATTTGGTTCATATTGCTTCCGATCCACGACATCTAGGATCAGAGGCGACCTACAACGTGAACAATGAGGTTCATATCGCTCTTGATCCACGCCATCTAGGATCAGAGCCAATAAACAAGACTAAAGTCCATAACATGAAATACATGCGACACAACTATGCAACAAAATACAACACATTAATATCTAAATTTATCAATATGATATTCCATTAAGGCCACCAACTACCCACACATGCAACATACAAATCTTACAGCCCCAACAACATCATCACACATAATTTCATGCACATATCTCAGCATAACAAACGAAATTGCATATAGAAGGTCATAAGGCCCTAATAAATAATCACCCATTGTGTTCTAAATTATTTTTATATGATATAAAATATTTTTAACTTTCCTTAGGTTCAGACGGTGCGTCAAACAGACATCTGAATCAATAGTTATGAATTTATTAAGTTTGAAAATATTTCTGCCAGACTCAGTGGTAACCGGTTACCCTCAGATTGGTAACTGATTACACCCCCTGTAACCTGACTTACAATACTACTTCCATTATTTGGTAATCAATTACCCTCAGATTGGTAACCGATTACACCCCCTGTAACCTGAAACTCCACGCCTCTGCCATTGTTCTGGTACCCGGTTACCCCCATACTGGTAACCTGTTACACCCCCTGAAAAATCAATTTTTTTTTCTATTTTTGAGTACAAAATTTCATTCCTTTCAACATAAAAACCCCAATATGAAATCAAAAATAGGTTTCTCACTTCTATAATTTATACATACATATTACACAATATTTCTATTCATTTTATAACATCAATTTCACCAATTAAACCACAAATATGTAAACATTCTATCACGTGAACTCAAACACACAAAATATCAATTTCATGAAAGAAAGCACCTTATGACTATGATGATCGCACACTGACGTGTCTGTCGGATATTAACTGCAAATATACAGTCTATCGTGTAGTTTTTAAAGATTATCGGACATACAGAGACTAATAATCAAACTAATATTATCTATGTTGCAGTGAACATCTAAGGCTAAAGGATTAAAATGGTAAGGATGAGAATAAAGGTATTAATAGCTAATGGTTTGGAAATAATAACAAGACGAGCCCGGAGTACGGATTACGCGTTCCTAAGGGACTAGTAGAACACGGGTGCTAGATACTATTAAATCCTAGTTTTGAAGAAAATATTGACTTAAAGACTCTGTCTCACACTCTCGCGCTATTGACAAAAACCACACTTCCTAACCACAATATTTTGCTCTCGCTCGCCCGTTCATTAAGAAACGTATTTTGGAAGTTGATAGAGTTCTAAATGATACCTAAAGCGCTCTCGTTGTTTTTAGGATCGATGCCTAATTTCCACTATCTAGTTCATTCCACACACTCTCGTGCTTGATAAGTGCAAATTGTAGCTATTTTTGTATATATTTTTTGTTGCACTTATCGACTCTTTCTTGTTAATAATCGTTGAATAAACCCGACTTTTGTGTAAATACATTTACTTCAAAAATAATTGTGTTTTTATGTACATAGTGTAACATTTGATAATTTTAATTTCTTTTGTAGGTATTTGTTTCATATTTGGAGCATCAAAGAATAAGGTGTCGAAGGCACGGCTCCGGATACGCATTTTCAGAATAAAAGTCCATTTTTAGGAAGTTCTATCCAGGCGAGCGCGCTAAGCGCACCGGTGTCGCTTAGCGTGGGGTGTTGTTACTGTTATGGCAGAAGAGTAGTTTTTGAGCCTGTTTAGCGCGGATAGCACGCTTAGTGCAGTTTAAGGCGGTTTAGTGTGTAAATATTGTGCATCTCGCTTAGCGCGATGAGCCCGCTAAGTGGGGTCTACTGAGTTGAGTTTTATAAAAACATATTTAGTTCATTTTTAGGTTAAGTTTTTTGGGGTGTTTTTGTTCCCAAATACCATCAATCTTATTTTTGATAGATTAACTTAGAAAACAACACTAGAGCTTTGCTTGTGGATGATTGGAGGTGGATTTCTCATCGACCGGCGCTGACAAACCGAAAGATTTGTTGTTTAACTCTTCTCATCTATATGTATTTCTCTTTTGTTGGGTTTTGTATGTATTTTTACTTTGAACTCATGTATATTTGTCACCCATGGCATTGTATAAAACTTGCTTTACAAATCTTTATCGATTATTGTCCTGGATTTTTACTCTGTGTTAGAGATTTGAGTTGCTATAGACATATACTGCTTGGATTCTTATCTAGGATGATTATCTGTTAGTTTCTTGATTTTAGATATAGATTTAGAGCCGACATTCACTTTCCATATCGTAACGCAATGCCTCTGTGTTGTTTGTGTTGCTCTAAGAGATCGTCAGTGCGAGCGATACAGTTGACTTTCGTGTTGTTGAGGTTGTTTGAGAGATCGTCGCCGAGATGATATAATACGTGTTGTGGTTGATACGTGTTGACATTAATTAATATTGTAGGTTGAGTATAACTAGTCGACGGGTTTAAGTTTGTGATGAGTAAAGTACATTCAAGTCGAATAAGTTTGTCTTTCCTTTTTATATATTTATTTTCTGTTGATACCTTTTACCTTTCCTTTAAATCCATTTATCCCTTAAACTCATTAACAAGATATTTGTAGAGCAAAACTTCAATACACTAATCTCTTTGGAGACGATACGATATAACCTATATATCACCCGGTAAATTAATACTTACTTTTTGCTTGCCGCTTTACCGCTTCAACAAAATGGCATCGTTGCCGAGAATTGGTGTTTATTGTTTTATATTGCGATAGTTTCTTTGCTTTTGAGTTTTTTAATTAATTTATATGTTGTATAGAATTTGTAAATGAATTTTTTATGTTTAATTGTACATCTATCGGTATATGTTTACCAAACTTGTAAATAGTTACATGTTTTCTATACTTGTATATTTTTGTTTCTTTTCACGTTTGCCAAAAGTGTGGTTAGATGTGTAGTTCCAGTAAGAGATCAAGGAGATGTGAGTAAATACTAGAGTGAAAGCATTTGGCTCATTCAAATCAACATGTTGGTTTGTAAATAATGGGTGTTGAGCTTACGACGTAAAACAAGCATGTTTTTATTGTTTTTAGTTATTTTGTTGTTTTTCATTGTACTAGTTTAGGTAATGTGTGAATGTTGTTACACCAAGTTGAAATTGGACCTGTCTTAAAACTCTCAAATCTTCACTTTTCAACTTGTTAATTCACTTTCACTCGTTGTTTTGTTATGTCAATTTGTGTTTTTCCAAAAGCTTGCCATGTTTAGCTTGAAGAAGTTTGTATGTTGTAAATATTGTATGTTTGAGGTTGTGTAGGTGTGGTAGAGTAGCATGAAAATGCAGCAGCTGTTTATGTTTTTCTGCATTTTTCTGCTACCGCTAAGCGTGGTCGGCCCCTCTTAGCGCGTGTTTCTAGTGTAGCGCGCTTAGCGCGACAAAGCTCACTTAGTGCACTCTACTGTGATGCGCCAGTGAACTCTTTTTATTTCACTTGACCATCTTTTTTCCCACTTTCACCAATGCCTTATAGTAGTAAATAACAATAGTATTATTTTTCTAATTCTTTTGTTGTTGTTTAGACTCCAATTTTGGTCCGGTAACTTGAAGAATTTCGAGGTGATTTTCCGATTTTGATTGATTCAACTTGCGAATGTATGGTAATGATAGTTTTTTAAGTTGGTACACGTCAGATACTCGTTTATCGCTTTCTATAGCATAATATGTTTAGGAAACTTATCATTTTTATAATTACCATAACATTCATTCTTTTTGCATTACTTGCTTTTGATTGAATCACTTTAGTTCCCTTTTTACCCTAATTGTGAGAAAACTTTCCATTATTCACATATGTTGAAGGCCACAATTCTTGTTTTAACTAGATTTTCTTATGTTTAATCTTTATTTATGTTGATTGTATGAAAGTATGAAAATGATCATGGCATTTTGTTTGATTTTGAGCACGACTAGCTAGCCAAATAGATAATTCACCTTGTGAGTGTGTGAACTTTTGTTAACCCCTTTGAGTTTCTTGTCAATATACATGTTATTTTTCCTAAATGCTTGTCTATGAGTGTTTAATTCCCCTTTTTGAATGAATGTTAATTCTTTATTTTCTTGAACCCTCAACTATGATTTTTAGTTGAATTTTTACCTTTCCTTAGAAAGTAGGGAGTATTCACTTTAATGTTAGTTGAATTCAAGTTGAGGAGAGAATTGTTTGCTTGATCATGTGTGTATTACTATGAGGTTGATAAAGAAAGAGAAAAAGAAAGAAAAAGCGAAAAAGAAAGAAAAAAGAGAAAAGTTGTAAAAAAGAAAAACAAAAAGAGTATGGAATAATACTGTGTTAATAAGTATTGTGATTGGTGTGAAATTTTTGGAATGAAGAATAAGTTTGATTGAGATTTTATTACTTGAAACTTTGTGAGTTGATCACTCCCTTAGGTTTAGGCAAGTTTTTGTTTCGATTAGCTTTAGGAATTATCCCTTGTTTGTTAATCAAGCCACAATACAACCTTGAAAATCTCTTGTGATTCTTGCCTTTTTACTTTTAATATGAGTTTTTGGATGAATGCATAATTTAGTATTTTGTTTGCAAGATTGTGGATAAGTGTCTTTTGTCCCTCACTTTTGTGTGTTCTTCATCTACCGATGAATTTTTACTAGGTGTGATTCATGATTGAGCTTGTTTTTTTTAGGATGTTTTGTATGATTTTTGTACTTAGGATTAGTTTCGTTTACATGTTGTCGTTATAGGATTGTGGTAAGTATTTACCTTGCGTGTATGTTTTTGTTTGAACCATTCATTTGTATTCCGTTTTCAAAACTTATTGATTCATTATTCTTTGGTTGATTACTTTTGGTTCATTGAGTTGTTTGGCCTTGTTTTAGGACAAACAAGTTCAAGTTAGGGAGAGTTTGATAAGTGCAAGTTGTAGCTATTTTTGTATATACTTTTTGTTGCACTTATCTCCTCTTTGTTGTTAATAATCTTTGAATAAACTCGACTTTTGTGTAAATACGTTTACTTCGCGAATAATTGTGTTTTTATGTACATATTGTAACGTTTGATAGTTTTAATGTCTTTTGTGGGTATTTGTTGCATATTTGGAGCATAGAGGAATAAGGTGTCGAATGCACGACTCTAGATGCGCATTTTCAGAATAAAAGTCCATTTTTGGGAAGTTCTGTCCAAGCAAGCACGCTAAGCGCGTTGGTGCCGCTTAGCGCGGGGTGCTGTTACTGTTCTGGAAGAAGCGTAGTTTTGAGTCTGCTTAGCGCAGATAACGCGCTTAACACGGTTTAAGGAAATTTAGTGTGTAAATAGTGCACTGCCCGCTTAGCGTGATGAGCCCGCTAAGCGCGGTCTGCTGAGTTAAGTTTTATAAAAACAGATTTAGTTCATTTTTAGGTTATGGTTTTTTGAGTGTTTTTGTTCCCAAATTCCATCAACCTTATTTTTGATAGATTAGCTTATAAAACAACACTAGGGCTTTGCATATGGATGATTGGAGGTGGATTTCTCATCGACTGGCGCTGAAAAACCGAAAGATTTGTGGTTTATCTCTTCTCCTCTCTATGTATGTCTCTTTTGTTGGGTTTTGTATGTATTTTTACTTTGAACTCATGTATATTTGTCACCCATGGCATTGTATAAAACTTTCTTTACAAATCTTTGTCGATTATTGTCCTGGATTTTTACTCCGTGTTAGAGATTTGAGTTGATATAAACATATTTTGCTTGGATTCTTATCTAGGATGATTATCTGTTAGTTTTTGGATTCTAGAGATAGATTTAGAGCTGACATTCACTTTGGGTATCAGAACTTAATGCCTCTGGTTTTTGTGTTGCTTTGAGAGATTGTCAACGCGAGCGATACAGTTGACTTTTGTATTGTTGAGGTTGGTTGAGAGATCGCTGCCGAATTGATATAGTGGGTGTTGCAGTTGATACGTGTTGACATTGATGAATATTGTAGGTTGAGTATAATTGGTCGATATGTTTAAGTTTTTGATGAGTAAAGTAAATTCGAACCGGATAAGTTTGTCTTTCCTTTTTATACATTTATTTTCTTTTGAACCTTTTATCTTTCCTTTCAACCCATTTATCCTCTAAACTTATTAACAAGAGATTTGTCGAATGACATTTCAATACACCAATCTCTGTGGACACGATATAACCTATATATCACCCGGTAAATTAATACTTACTTTTTGCTTTCCGCTTTACCGCTTCAGCAGTGCTATAGGCCTCAATCTTAGTTTTGTTCCTCACTCTCATGTCGAAACAATTAAAAATATGCATAGAAATTAGAACCAAAATATAGTTTAAATCATATTTTTGTTTGCACCTATTGTTTTCTACCGAGTCCCGTCGATAGCGACGGTCCTTATACACCGTGTTGCAATTGGTTTTAAAATCAAAGTCTCCACCCTTAATTTTTATCCTATATGAAGGGAATATAAAGGAATAACCCTAAAGCTCAGAGATTTTAGATTTGGACTCGGTTCTAGACGAAGGGAAGGTGTTAGACACCCCTTATCTACCTTGTTCGCAAGGATATTAGGTTTAGAAGCACGATTTTAGGGAAAAGGGTTTTTAATATTTTTTAGGAGAAAAGGGTTTTAATTTTTAATAGGGGAACTCGACACGATTTTTTGATCGTATGCCTATGTATTCTCTTAGGAGGAATCAGAGTCACATTTTGTAGTTCGTGGTTGTTGTGTTTTTTATGGATTATACAGATATTTTAATTCCCCCTGCACTTAGTCCGAGTGTGTGAATAGCATAGATTTTGGACTAAGCGCATAGTTAATTTAAATATTATCATAGTCCTTTTTGAAAAGTTAATTATCATTTAATTTTATTAATAAAATGATTTGATGTTTGGTTGGATATTTTTTAGAGTATTTAATTGTAGGAAACATATCTTATTAGATGCATGATTTAAAAAATGATTTCTAATGCAAATAAATAAAATATTGAATATTAGATGAGTTTTGAAAAGTACAATTTGATTTATGATAAAAGTGAATAATATTAATTACTCAATATATTAAAAAAAGAAATATAAAAATAATAAAAAATAAATAAATAAATAAATAAATAATATGGGGGTGTGAAATAAACTAGGTTAGTAAAAATATGGGGGTGTTAAAAGAAGAGACCTGAATTCAGATATTGAATTCAGGCCGAAGAGACAAGGGGATGCACTTTTGTGAGGCGTAGTAAATTGTGGGGTGCGAGAAGTAGAAAGACCAAGTCCAGATTTTGGACTGGGCCCATTATATTGAGGGAGGTGTGTTGTTATGTGTATTCACAAGGACAAAACAAGAATGGAGTGTGGATAGTAGGCCAAAAAAAACGTTCCAGAGGCCCAATTAAATAAAGGGTGTGTTAGGATCGCGTAGGCGCATGTATACGATGTTATCATGGGTTTGCAGGATGTTTAGCGTATGATGATGATTAGATGGTTGTGGTTGATGGATCACGGTAACAACTATTGGGTGCGCGCATATCAGATCATTAGGCCTTAATATATTTTATTTTCCATAAAATAAAACAAAACAAATGTGTTTTCTTGTTCTCTCTCTTTCTCTGTGCATCGTTTCTCTCTCTCTCTCTCTCTCTCTCTCTCTCTCTCTCTCTCTCTCTCTCTCTCTCTCTCTCTCTCTCTCTCTCTCTCTCTCTCTCTCTCTCTCTCTCTCTCTCTCTCTCTCTCTCTCTCTCTCTCTCTCGCTATCTATTCTTCTTCTTTCTAAACACACCGAAAATCCTAACCCCTATTTTCGGCGGCGGCGCTACCCTCTCCGTCTCTAATACAATAACAAACCCCTGACCCAAATCGTGGAACCATGACAATAAGTGCAACAAACAAAAATGAAATAAAAGTTTTCTTTTACCGTCTGCATCGTGTTTGTTTTTGTTTGCCTCCAGTCTGAGTTGTTTTAATCTCTTTTCTTTGTTTCAGGTCTACAGAATAACAACGGCAGTAAGGACGATGTCAAAGGGGACATCGGCGGAATACACAGATTTAGGGTTTCGAATTCTGAAACCTAAATCTTGAGCAAAGATGTAGACTCACAAGCGTCAAGGCCTCCTCCTGGCGATTCGTTCTTCCTTGTTCTGCCCATCCTTTTTGTAACAATTTCTTCTCCTTGTAACCATCTGTTTTTGTTTATTCCCTCACCCTTTCTGTAATTTGTTTTTTGATTTTATAGAAATCTTTAGGAATTATATATTAGGAATTAAATTAATTTAGGGATTGATTAAGGAAAATTTCTGATTGCATTTGATCATTATTGTAATTTCGAATTAATTGAGTTTCTGTTTTGAGTTATTCTGTATTAAGTTGCTACATATATGTATTTAATCATATCGATTTTGTTTCTATTCTTATTCTAATTCTGTTTGTGAAATAAAGGAAAGATTTAAATTGACTAGCACAATATCTGTTGTAATGCCAAGGCCTGCGTTTATTATTCGCACAGTAGTTGTTTTTTTGGGCCATTCATTTCGTTATCTGAACCAAAAAATTAAAATAACTGAAATGGGCATGTGATGTTTGGTAATGGGTTTGGGCCGCTTGTTATCATTTCAAATAAAACAAATATCTCATCTCTAATCAAGTGTTTTAAATAAAATGTTTTAATAATTAAAGTACTGTTTATAATTAAAAACAAAAATAACCTTTTCCAAAAAAGACCAAAAATACTTATTGGGCCACATTGTTTAACTTATTGGATCCAAAAAACGAAATACTTTATACACCCCTTAACCTATTCTAAAAACAAAACCTTAATAATTTTAGTGGGCTAGTATGCTTAATCACTACACCTCCCTGATTTGCAACATAATCCTATATATTTGAAATGGATTAAATAGTATATGGACCCTTTCTGATTTAGAAAGGCCCATGATTTTCAAAATAGCATACCTCATTATAAAAAAAATGCACCTCCTCTCAAAACATGAATGAAACATAATGGGCCATCAGCTATTGATGGTCTATTATAGATCAACGCACCCATCTTCCATGTCTTAGACCCCTACATAAAAACTAAATAACATAAATTTGAAACCTAAATACAATGTAAGGGTAGGGAAAAATTGGGGTGTGACAGCTGCCCCTATTTAATTATCTTTTGATTAAATAATGCAAGAGTACATAGGTCTCACACGTTTTGATCTAAAGTTTATTAAATATTATAAGACCCCAGAATTTGTCTGGAAAATGACAAAGATACGATGTACAATGTTCCCACGAGTGTGAAGAATAAGCACAGATGATAATGTATCATCTTACCAGCGTTTGAACCCAAGTTTTGATTTAATTTAGACATGACAATGTGGATGACTCAAGTATCTAAAAGAGATTGTAAATTTTGCATATTTACCATAACCTAGGAGGTAAATGATACAAGTTTGAAAAGCTGACTTACTAATGCTAGGAGACTAATATAGTAATTTTGTGACGCAAATTTTGTATATTCATCGTAACCCAAAGGGTGAATAACATAGAGCTTGATAATACATTACTGCTTAGAAGATAACACAATATGCCAAAGATTTTTCTTTTCGTATACCTACCATATCTTAGAGGGTAGATAATATGAACTTGAAACCAGATATTTGGAATTTGGAAAGACGATGTTGGTTGTGTCAGTCCTTAACCAAGACTCGATAACCAGATGAAATATCCTAGATTTTAAGCGATGGAACCCAAAAAATTCCCTGATGGTGTCGGCTACGTTGTCCTCAACCATGAATATCAACAGGAAGAAAATAAACCCCAAAACTTATTGATGGTGTTGGATGTGTCGTCCTCAACCATGACTATCAACATGAAGAAAATAAACCCCAAATTCACGATGACGTCAGTTGTGTCACCCTCAACCACGACTATAACCATGAAGAAAATAAAACCCAAATTCATGATGATGTCGGTTGTGTCGTCCTCAACCATGACTATCAACGTGAAGAAACAAACTCCAAATTGCTTTAAGGTTTGAATTATATAGTTCGCACAAATAAGCTTGCTAGTGATGAACCCTAAGAGAATTCGAAATTTGAAAGATGCCATTTGGAAAAGGTGGTAGGATTCCGTCGGAGATGGGCTTATAGATGCCATCTAAGGTACTTATTGATAGGAGTATCAGAATGAGTCTACGTTCGACGGTATCTGAGAAGTATACTAGAATGAGTCTGTGTTCGACTGTATCTAGCAGATGTGTTGGGGAGTGTTAGAATGAATCTTATGTCGTTATTGTATCTGAATGATGTTCTATAATGAGTCTATGGCTTGACTATATCTATAAGAGGATCAAAATCAGTCTTCACCCGACTATATCTGAAGAAGATTAGAATGAGTCTTCGCTCGACTGTATCTGAGGTCCGTATTAGAATGAGTCTACTCCTGATTGTACCTAAAGATATACTAGAGTGAATATCAGAATGGACCTATGTCTTGATCGTATCTAAATTGTATCTGGAATATGCACTGGAATGAGTATCAAAATGAATCTACATCTTGATCGTATCTGAAATGTATCTAGAAGAGAATCAAAATGAGTCTTCGCCCGACTGTATCTGAAATCTTATGTCGTGATTGCATCTGAATGTTGTTCTAGAATGAATCTGTGTCTTGAATGTATCTTTAAGAGGACCAGAATGAGTCTTCGCATGACTGTATCTAAAGAAGATCATAATTAGTCTTCACCCGACTGTATCTGAGATCCGTATTAGAATGAGTCTACGCCCGACTGTATCTAAAGATATAACATAATGAATATCATAATGGACTGATGTTTTGATTGTATCTGAAATGCATCTAGAATATGTACTGGAATGAGTATCATAATGGATCTACGTCTTGATCGTATATGAATTGTATCTAGAAGAGGATCAAAATGAGTCTTCACCCGACTGTATCTGAAATCTGTATTAGAATGAGTCTATGTCTTGATTGTATCTAAAAGATGCATCAGAATGAATCATTGACTGATTGCATCTGAAAGAGTATAAATTGTTAACAATATTTATATGTTTGTGAACTTCTGCCGAGGTCTTCCGAATAATTATTTCCATGATCAACCAGGAGAATCTACTGTTGAGATTCAATTGTGAGCTACCTTCTGCCGAGGTCTTCCGGATAATCAACTGTCGTGATCAACCAGGGGAATCTACTGCCGAAATTTAGTTGTGAGCTACCTTCTGCCAAGGTCTTCTGGATAATCAACTGCCATGATTAACTAGGGGAATCTACTACCGAGATTCAATTGAAATACATTTTGTCGAGGTCTTTTGGATAATCATCCGCCACGATCAAATAGGAGAATCTACTGCCGAGATTCAATTGTAATATACCTTCTGCCGAGGTCTTTTGGATAATCAACTACCATAATCAACCAGGGGAATCTACTGTCGAGATTCAATTATAAACTACCTTCTGTCGACGTCTTCTAGATAATAAACTGTCATGATCAACTAGGGGAATCTACTGCCGAGATTCAATTGGAATACCTTCTGCCAAGGTCTTATAGATAATCAACTACCATGATCATCTAGGGGAATCTACTGTCGATATTCGCTTGAGAAATACCTTCTACCGAGGTCTTCTGGATAATCAACTGCCATGATCGGCCAGGGGAATCTACTGCCAAGATTCGTTTGAGAAATACCTTTTGCCGAGGTCTTCTAGAAAATCAACTGCTATAATCAACCAGGGGAATCTACTGTCGAGATTCATTTGGAATACCTTTTGTCAAGGTCTTATGGATTATCAACTGCTGTGACCAAACAGGGGAATCTACTACCGAGATTCGTTTGTGAAATTACCTTTTGCTGAGGTCTTCTGTATAATCATTTGTCGAGATTAACCAGGGGAATATACTGCCAAGAATTGATGTAGAATAGGTAATTTGATCTACAATAAAGATTGTCTTCACATAAAACAAGGTTGTATGCTATGTGTGCAAATTTGATTGATGCATGAAATGTAATGAATGTAATGATTGATTGATGTATGTGATGAATGACTTGGATATGTGCAAATGGATGTTGGATTTTGAAATACGACTGTGTAGTTGGGCCTTTTGAGATATGCTCGACACATGCTGTCGAACTTCATTAGATGAATGAAATGATAAGTATATCTTTATTCTGGATCGAGGATCCCTAATGCATGATTTATGCAGCCTTATGCTTTATGATTATGACTTGAATGCTCTTTTTTGAATGGTGCCCCTGTGATGGGTCGTGGATGATTAAAGCGTGGAGATTTTCCTATGCAACATGGTTGCTTGTCATATGATGGTAGAGTGTTTTTCTTACACGATTTTCTGATGCTCAACCTGAACTTAAAGATTGCTTGATGTAGGAGAAAGACCCACTGGAGGTTGTGAAAGTACGCGAAGAGCTTGCCCATGTGTGGACTATTTTCCCCTAATTTATTGGTAGGGTCTTGGAGGAGATTCTCTTTGATATGAGCTTGGAAACAGTTTGATCATAATGTGAATGACTCCTCTATTTTGTATTATGCCCTTGATTAAAAGATTCTTGAAAATGCTTGGCTTTGATGAACCATTTTGAATCAACTCCTTTTGGTCGAGCCTTGCAGTGGTTTGCCCCCAACATTTGAATTTTGAAAGATGTGCCCCTCAATCTCCAGGATCTGGAGGAAGTACCCTTAGAAAGAACTTAGACCTCTCCATGAGCTTGACATAGATTTCCCCAAGCATTCAAAGCTTGAGAAATTTGTACTTGAAGTTGCTTTAAGGGGAATTTGGACCCTGCGCGTAGTAGGATGAACTTCGTACGTACTGCCCCAACATTTGAATCTTGAAAGGTTTCCCCTATTTACCAAGACCTTGAGAGGTTTTTTAAAATAAGGAAACCGATTCATACCCTGTGGTGATATGACTTGATTAAGGAATTCTCCTTCAAAAGGTATGCCCCTTATTGAACAGCACTTTGAAATTTGATCCAAGTTGGTTGAATTTTGGAATGATTACCCCTTGTTAGCAGTATCTTCATATGATATACCCCTACGATCATTAGTGTTTGCCCCTGTTTATAGGATCCTCTTAGATTCTTTTCCCATAGTTAGAAGCTTCTTGGAAGTGCTGCCTTTGATCAGACCCTCTTTTGAAATCTCCTTGATGCTAAGTATTGATTCGTAGATAAAGTTATACATTTTGAAAAATAATCCTAATGTGATGCACATGCAAGTTATGAAATTGAAGTTTGAATAGAAATGTATGATTAGAGATGAATATTCGGAGAAGTGAAGTAGTTAGAAATAATTTAAACAAACATTAGGAGTCAGTTTAACACAAATCTTAATGAGTATGCTTTCATAGTGAACCTAGCTTCAATTAGGAATTTTGAAGGTTATAACGTGGCCATGGTTCATGGTTTAAGAAATAAAAGATATAAGGCTCAAAATTTATTTATCCCACCCATTCTCCTTGATGTTCTCCAATCCTAATTTCAATTAATTCGATAGATGCGTTTAATCCCCAAGAGGAGTCTCATAGTCGTGCAGATGATGAGAAGTGCAAATAAAGATCCAAGTGCAAATGAAAAGCATTGATAAGATATCAGCGTTGATAAGATCCAAGTGTTGATTATAAGCCTTGATGATTCTTGAGGTGGCAGTCATAAGATTGTTCACCAATTTATTCGTTTTTAATCCCTTATTTTGCATGGACCAATTCTCTTGAATTTTCCGGTCCATCGAGATACCCTAACTTTTTCCTAAGTCAAGTTTTTTTATTGACTTAGCAGGCTCTCTTTTTTTTAAATTTCTTTTTTTTCGCTTTTGATTTTGAAAATTTGTGACTGCCACGCTGATTGTTGTAAGCTTCATCTTCATTGTTTCCTCGATCTTGATTGATGTACTAGGGAGGAAGACATTGTGGACTTTGTCTTCGTTGATTCCTCAATCTTGGATTATGAATACGGGGAAGATGATGTGCTAGAATCTTAGCTTGGATCGTTCTCTCAATGATGTATCGAGGAAAAAAATATGCTTGAACCTTTGCTTAGATCATTTTGATTCTCCTGGGATTTGAATGCATCATCAAATTAATTGAAGTCTGCCCTGCCCCAGGTTAAGATTAAGAGTTTTTAGAGAATAGAAAGAACTCTGACTTCTGGATCGAGGGGGTTAACTACGGGTTAACTCCTTATGTCTCCACTGTTTAGGAATTGAAACAATGTCTTACATCATCAGCTCGGCCTTACTATGAAAAAGCATACGTCAGCAAAATTCGATTATTTGGTATTTTGATCATTCTCCATCAAAGTTTGTTAAAGTTGTGAAATGGAAGATAGAAAATAAAAATGGAAAGTCGTTGATTATTTGTGGAATGAATCAATTTCAAAAACATGCATGCTTATTTTATTAGAATTACTTGACCAAAGAGTACAAAGTTTATAACAAATAACACTTAGAAGGAAAGAAATTACAATTTGAAATGATAAAGGCCTAATGATCTAGAGATAAGCCTTCTTGTTGATCCAATGACTTTAGGGGATTCTTCTTAGTCTTTGGATTTGTCAAAGCAAGGGCGACCATTCGCTAATGAGACCCCTTCTTCAAAAGTCAACTGCTTATTATCGATCAGATCTTGGACCTTGTGTCTGAATGACGAACGTTTTTCTAGGGTATGTCTTGGAGAGTTGGCATGATACTAGCATTTGGCATTGGCATCAGACTTAGGCAGGAGTGCCCCACTCGGAGGATTCAATGACTTCTGATCTACCAAAGATGCCTTGAGTAAATGTTGTAGTATTTGACTGTGCGGTATGGGAAGTGGATCAAATCTCCTAGGTGATAGCTTTTGTCTTTTCCTTTTTTGGGCATATCTCTTCTGTTGATAGGGTTGTTGTAGTTGTTGTTGAGGCGGGGGAATTTCCCGTGGTGGCGGCATCTGCGCTGGTGAATAGGCCTGCAGCTGGAATGACAAAGGGATACCTTCACTCCTCAGTAATAATTGCATGATTAAGTTCATTTGAGTCTTCAACTGGTGGACCTCCTCCTTCAATAGTTCTTGGGCTCGTTTAAGTTCCTCCATGGCTTCTTGAGACATGCTTTGAGTTTGCTTGTGAGTATCGAGAATCTTTCTAGCTCTATCACAGTTGGATAAGGGTGGAAGTTTTCTGTAAGTTAAAGAGATATGAGCTTTATGCAGAAGGATGAAGAATGAAAATGCTTAGGTATGCAAAAAAAAATTTTTTTAGCTTTTAGGTATGCAAAAAAAGTTCATGGATATGCAATGTGATGCAGACGTAGTATGAGGGTAGACGTAGGGGTACCCTATACAAGTTTAATGATAGACACGATGATACCCTACACTGACTAAGAGATTGAGACAATAAGAAATCCCTTGAGGATTATGGACAATGAAACATGACAAGCAGTCCCTACAGGATAGGGATGACGATATAGACGGAAGCCCTACGGGCTAAAGATAGTAGTGGATGAAGGGATAACCCTTGCGAGTTTGCAGATTGTAGTGGGATTTGTGCAAGGTATCCTTAGAAGGTAGGTTCTTAGTATTGGCCTACGGATATTCTACCCTCCCCATAAGGTGGCTTCCTTAAGGGTATCATGAATAACACTAGATGGAAAGGTACAAGGGCCTCCCTTAAGAGGAGCCTCTTTACAGACCGAAACTTTCGTCTCTAAGTCGTGAAAGGTCTCATCATGAGTTTTTGGTTTAAAGGCTGTACAAAGAGTCATAAGTGTCATTCCAAAGTCCTACTTCCCAAGAGGTGGTCTCTTGAGAGGTAATCCTTTTGTGGAATTCCACTGACTCTAGGCGAAGTCGTTACATAAACTCATAGGGTTGATGTAACCCCTAGGCTAATAGACGAACCTTCTCTCTAAGGGTTTTTGAAAATATTTTTTTGCGAAAATTAAATCCCACCACAGATATAATATGATAATGAATAAAAATAATAAGCAGATAAATAAATAATTAAATAAGCAAGAAATAAAAATCCAATAAACAAGAAAACCCTAAAAACCCTAAAACCGAAAGATAAGGCTTCTAAACCTAGGGTTGAGTCCCCAGCAGAATCACCAACTGTTGCAACTGGTTTTAAAATCAGAGTATAAGATTCTAGATTTGGACTAGGTTCTATATGAGTGGAATGTGTTAGGCACCCCTTATCTACCTCGTTCGCAAGGATATTAGGTTTAGAAGTGCGATTTTAGAAAAAGGGTTTTTAATATTTTTTAGGAGAAAAGGGTTTTAATTTTTAATAGGGGAACTCGCCACGATTTTTTGATTGTATTTCTATGTATCCTCTTAGGAGGAATCATAGTCCCATTTTGTAGTTCGCGGTTGGTTTGTGTTTTTTATGGATTATGCAGATATTTTAATTCCCCCTGCACTTAGTCCGAGTGTGCGAATAGCAGATATTTTAGACTAAGCGCGTAGTTAATTTAAATGTTATCGTAATCCTTTTTGAAAAGTTAATTGTCGTTTAATTTGATTAGGAAAATGATTTGGTGTTTGGTTGGATTTTTTTAGAGTATTTAATTGTAGGGAACATATCTTATTAGATGCATGATTTAAAAAAAATGATTTCTAATGCAAATAAGTAAAATATTGAATATTAGATGAGTTTTGAAAAGTACAATTTGATTTATCATAATAGTAAATAATATTAGTTATTAAATATATTAAAATAATAAATATAAAAAAAATAATTAAAAAAATGTGGGGGTGTGAAATAAACTATGTTAGTAAAAATATGGGGGTATTAAAAGAAGGGGCCTGAATTCAGATATTGAATTCAGGCCCAAGAGACAAGGGGGTACACTTTTTCAAGGTGTAGTAAATTGTGGGGTGTGAGAAGTAGGGGGCCTAATTCCAGATTTTACACTGGGCCCATTAGGCTGAGGGAGGTGCGTTGTTCTGTGTATTCAAAAGAACAAAAAAAGAATCGGGTGTGGATAGTAGGCCCAAAAAAACGTTCCAGAGGCCCAATGAAATAAAGGGTATGTTGGGATCGCGTAGGCGCATGTGTACGGAGTTATCATGGGTTTGTAGGATGTTTAGCGTACGATGATGATTAGATGGTTGTGGTTGATGGATCATGGTAACGACTATTGGGTGCGCGCATATCAGATCATTAGGCCTTAATATATTTTATTTATCATAAAATAAAACAAAACAAATGTGTTTTCTTCTTCTCTCTCTTTCTTTGTGCATCGTTTCTCTCTCTCTCTCTCTCTCTCTCTCTCTCTCTCTCTCTCTCTCTCTCTCTCTCTCTCTCTCTCTCGCTATCTATTCTTCTTCTTTCTAAACACACCGAAAACCCTAACCCCTATTTCTGGCAGCGATGCTACCCTCTCCGTCTCCAATACAATGATAAACCCCAGACCAAAATCATGGAACCACGATAATGAGTGCAGCAAACAAAAATGAAAGAGAAGTTTTCTTTTACCGTCCGCGCCGTGTTTGTTTTTATTTGCCTCTGGTCTGAGTTGTTTTGATCTCTTTTATTTGTTTTAGGTCTAATAAATAAAGACGGTGGTGAGGACGGTGGCAAAGGGGACAGCGGCAGAATCCACAGATTTAGGATTTTAGATTTCAAAACCCAAATCTCGAGCAAAGATGTAAACTCACAAGCGACAAGGCCTCCTCCTGGAGATTCGTTCTTCCTTGTTTTGGCCGTCCTTTTTGTAACAATTTCTTCTCCTTGTAACCATCTGTTTCTGTTTATCCCCCCCCCCCTTTCTGTAATTTTTGTTTTTGATTTTATAGCAATCTTTAGGAATTATATATTAGCAATTAAATTAATTTATGGATTGATTAAAGAAATTTTTTGATTGTATTTGATCATTGTTGTAATTTCGAATTAATTGAGTTTCTATTTTGAGTTTTCTATATTATGTTGTAACAGTTGTGTATTTCATATCGATGTTATTTCTATTCTTATTCTGATTCTGTTTGTGAAATAAAGGAAAGATTCAAATTGACTAGCACAACATTTGTTGTAATGCCAAGGCTTACGTTTATGATTCACACAATAGTTGTTTTTTTGGGCCATTCATTTCTTTATCTGGACCAAAAAATCAAAAGAACCGAAATGGGCATGTGATATTTGGTAATGGGTTTGGGCTGCATGTTATCATTTCAAATAAAACAAATATCTCATCTCTAATCAAGTGTTTTAAATAAAAATGTTTTAATAATTAAAGTACTGTTTATAATTAAAAACAAAAATAACCTTTTCCAAAATAGACCAAAAATACTTATTAGGCCACATTGTTTAACTTATTGGGCCCTAAAAACGGAATACTTTATACACCCCCTAACCTATTCCAAAAACAAAACCTTAATAATTTTAGTGAGCTAGTCTGCTTAATCACTACACCTCCATGATTTGCAACATAATCCTCTATATTTGAAATGGATTAAAAAGTATATGGGCCCTTTCTGATTTAGAAAGGTCTGTGATTTTCAAAATAGCTGACCCCATTATAAAAAATGCACCTTCTCTCAAAGCATGAATGAAACATAATGGACCATCAGATATTGATGGTCCATTTTGGATCAACACACCCCTCTTTCATGTCTTACACCCCCTACATAAAATCTAAATAACATAAATTCGAAACCTAAATATAATGTAAGGGTAGGTAAAATTCGGGGTATGACACACCTGTCCCTAGTAAGTTTAGCCTAACATATGTGTTCCTAAAACTAGCATGTTAAAGCATGGTATGCAGGAATTTAACATATTAACGCAGTTGAATACAATTATATGCGTGCAAAACATATAAAGCAACACAATAATAAAGAGAAATAAAATATTACTTGATTAGAAATAAAGATGGTGGCGGGATTTGTGTCGAATTTCCAAGTGCAGTACAATATAAAGTAAAGGAAAGAAAAAGAAAGTGTTTGTTTTTGCTTAAGTCTAAAGTAAATTGGGCAGAGCTTCCGTCTGATTCTTCGAATTCAGAAATGATCCCAAAAATGACATATTTATAGGATAATTCCTCCCAACTGCTAGAACCGTAACTGTAGTCTTAAAGGGAAAACTACAAACCAAAAACTACTTCAAAAACTGAACTGTCACGAAACATCCTTCTGAGAGGAAATGGAGAACACCATAAGGGAAATGGCAAGAGACATCGCCTTGATCATTAAATGAAGTGGCATGCAGGAGTAATGTCGAATGCCAAGGCTCCATGGTGAACACCATATCAGCAAAACATAGAGTTAGAGCTTTTTGCTACTCTTTCGCCTCGGTTTCAGCTTGGCTGTGAATCTTTAGAGAAACTGAATGACATCTGCAAAACAAAAGAAAATAAAATAAAATGAAATGCAATGAAATAAAATATGGACAATTTATGCGCACATTGAGCTTAAATACACGATACGATTTCTCTTTATCATATGGCAATCAAAACCCTACATGCCCATTATTATACCATCCCTTAGAAAGTTAGAACCCCAACCTTACCTTAGATTGTCAGTTTCCAAGATTCTCCAATGGATTCATTATTGTCCTAGCTCTTTCTCACATTTTTGCTTCCTCTTCTCCAATGTTACAATCGGACATAATGAAAACTCCAAAACTCAATCTTCATTTTTGTCATTCTTACCCATTGGACCCCTATTATGATATTCTTATTTTGTCCTCACTTACTCCACTCAACCTTACCATCTTGACCTTAATATCTCTACACATATTATTCTATTTAATTAATAAAATAATTCTAAATAATTATTATTAAATATAAATAATTCTTATCTAATTATTTAAATTCTAAATATTCATATTATCTCCTTAACATCACTCCACATAACATAGTATCATCAAACACCACAGTGTATCATATAAATCATAATAATTCTCAAATAATCACAAATAACTAATTAAATAATTAATTATAGTTCTTGGGGTGTTACAACTATCCTCCACTTAGAACATTTTCATCCTCGAAAGTTATCTGATATGAACCACTCCAGATACGACTCTCGCATCCTACTCTCCAGCTCCCACTTAGTCAACCATAATAATCCCACAAGATGCATTGCTACCGAGTTATGAATGCACAAGTTTATTTCACTCCTTATCCCATCACCCTAGGATACATGATCTATCACCTTAGGATCTCGTTCACTGTTGAACTGGAACACAACGATATCGTTACCATCACCATAGGTAACTGTTGTACCCCAAAATTTTCCCTCCCATATTTGTCAATACATGTCAAGTAAGGTCTTCAAATTGCTCAAGGAAGTCCAAGAGTTGACCAGACAAACTCTCTCCTAAGGCAGTCTTTCTCAAATTGGGGTTTCATTTTGCATCAAGATGCTTGAGTCCAAAGGATCCCAAATTCTCACCATTCTCCTAATATGTTCTCAAGATCATCCATGTCAAGCTTCAAGCCTTGAAGAGAAAATTTGCTCAGTCAATTGCTCAAAGGCCTGGAAATCGACTATGCTAGGGCAAAAGTCAACTGTGGCCCACATACATTCAAACTTCAAAATTTTTGGTCAACATTCTCATTTTGAAGTATTATTCATAATTTTATCAAGTTTTGATCATGATTCCTCAAGTGTTGCTCACAATTCATCAAAACCCAAAAGTTGCTAAATTAGGGTTTTGTAGGAAAAGTTAACTCAACTTTGACCAAGCATAACTTTCTCATACTTTATCAAAAATGACCCTTCCAAAGCTCATTTTGAAAAGGATGTAGTTACCTACTATTCATCTTCATCTCCAAAGTTCAAAATATGCACTCACAAGAAGATATGAATTTGGACATTATAGGTCATTTTGAAAAGTCAACAGAAACACCTTTTGGGTCAAAGCTTCATACATGAACACGGAAGACTCAATTGAGATGAGACCAAAAGGGTTGCTTAGAGGACATCTTAAGCTTTCTAAAAAGTCCAAGAACACCTCTCTAGGATTAAAATTGAGAGAGTTATGCATTAGCCAAGTTGACCCTTTTTGCAAAATTGCCAAAAGTCAAATGTGTCCAAAATTGCATTTTTTGCCAAATGGGCCCAACTTTTTATGCTTGCACTGAGTTTGTAATGTGACCCACGACCCATGAGCCCTTCTACTTGTCATTCTTTTATTTTTGTTATTTATTTTGATTTTATTTCATTTAAATCAAATAAAATCAATATAAAATAATGGAAATATCAAAAACTCATTAAATCTTGAGATTTTGTGCATGATTAGGTTCATTATACAGCTGGAGACAAGATCAAATCGTGCAAGGCTTGATATGGACACAAAAATATTGAATTTTCTTGATTTGGAAAGATTTGGTGCAAGGATTGAATCATGAATCAATATTCATAGTTGGAAGAGATTTGATACAAGATTGTAACCCTAATACACTCTAGTATACATAAGGAACAAGTGGAGATAAAAAAGGAGAGGCTAGAGACGTGCAAAGGCAAAGAACAAATCTAAAAAAATTCAAGAAAAAGTGCAAACTGATTTCCAAGTTTCAGGCCATCTCAAGCCATTCTAATCATACAAATCAATTGCTGGACTCCCTAGGATCGTGTTTAAATCGCTAGCAAGCTTCCCTGCGCCTTGAAACGCCTTGTAGAAATCACACGGTTTGCATCTTTTCTTGAATTTGAATACATTGATTCTGGCATATTTAGCATGATTGATTGGTATATTCATAATCCTTGAGTTGTTTGCAAGCTAATGGTTATTATTAATTGCATTTTTATTGATTGTACATCAAGTTGCCATGGTAGGGTTCGTGCTTTGTTTTTAGGGGTTTTGTGTACAGGGAAAATTGGCCACTAATAATGGTACCATGATGCTCGTGAGGTTGCAACGAGTTGATTGGTACCATTGGTTTTTATTTATCTTGCATGTATAAGGTTTTGGAAATACACAGGGGTTGTACCTACGCTTAAGCGTCAGTAGGTAAAAGTTGCAAAACTTACAGCGACGGTGGGAGGAAGAAGAATGATACGTGGCGTACCCTGACTTGCCAGTTTGAATTTCGCGCGTTTCAAAGTTTAGCCTTTTATTTTTATCATATAATATTCATTTGTTATTGTTTATACAACTAACACAGCCAGCTCAGTTGGCAAGCATGCAGTGGGAGAATGCTTAAGGGCCTGGGTTCGATCCCCAGGTCCCAACGTTTGCTTCATATTATTTTTCTTTACATGATCAGGTATGCTAGTATCCCATGTGTCCACCGTGTCTCATCAGCGTCCAACCATCAGATCATCAACAAGCCAGATCCAAGGCTTCTCCCCTGAAGGTCTATCATACGCCTCCAGTCAATGAGTGCACTGGATCCAACAAAGTCAAAGGGGCCAAGAGCTTGTTGGGCTCAGATTTGCAAATAGCACCCCTCTTTTGCTAATGCTATCAGGCCCATTCCTTTCTTTTCTCTATTCTTTTTCTTTTATTTAAATTATTTTTTTAAATTATTTTTTAACCAAAATTAAGTTCTTTTTTTTCAAAAAAATCATAAAATCAAGAGTTTCACAAAAAATTAGAATTAAGTTTTATTTTATCAAATTTAATTTAATATTAGTTTAATTTAATTTAGGGTAACTCTAACTTATTCATATAATTAAAATCAATTAGAAAAATTAGGGTTAGACTTTTAATTTAATTTTTATTCTTTTCTCAAAAATAAAAAATACACAAATAGGTTAATTTAATTATTTTTTCTTAATTAAAATTAAATTAGTAATTAGGTTTTGTTTTTATTATTTAATTGAACTTTATTTTCTCAAATAACACGAAAACAACAAAAAATAATTTTTCCTTTAACTTACAATTAGGCTTAGTTGGGGTCAAAACCCTAAATCTCTCATTTTCGATTCATCGCGCGCGTTTATTATTTTTTACAATATTAATGTAACTGTCCACGGTATGTAATAGTTTAATCTAGGATTTTCTTTATTTATCGTCTTTTACGGATTTTTTTTGGCTATGTAATTAATCCCTACCCCGAAGCCTTGTAATAGCGTAGGTTTCATTTCTCGCATTTTAATTCTCCCAAATATTAACTGTTTAGATGTATGTTAATAGGATTGTATGACGAGATTGCATGATGATTTAAAACGGCTAGAAAACCCTAATGTGCAAAGATAATAACTAAAATTAAATCACTCGCACATGCGCACTCCTAGGATATACTCTCACTTCGGTTGCCTTCGGTAAATGATCATTAAGTATAGGGTGTCTTAGTGGTTGCCCTCCTGTCTAAACAAAGATCAAAAGTCCCGTTCAGAAATGTTGCCTCGGAAACGTCGCCTCGGAAATGTTGTCTCGGAAATGTTGCCTCGAATATGATCTTAAGACTCTCTAGGGTTATTACTAAGATGTCCTAACATTGCTTTAGTGATCATACGTCCCTTTCGAATTGACCCTTACAACTCCAACGACGGTGCTACCTATTTCTCAATAGTAGGATAGCGCTGTCTAAAGGAAACGAGAATAGAAACAATCATTTTTTGAGTAAGTAGATGCTAGTAGGTACTTGCTCAAAACAACAAATCTTTTACACCATACACTTTCAAACAAACTTTTCAAACTAAAGTTTTTCAAAATACTTCGTAACACTCTTGAGGACAGAAACAAGGGTTAAAACAAAGTAAAACAAAACTTTTCAAAACAAACACGCACAAGCAATTTTTAAAAGATGAGCAAGTACCTAAGAGGCCATGGAAAACCATGGATAGAAAGGGTGCTAACACCTTCCCTTTCTATAATCTACCCCCGTACTCAGAATATCTCAAAAAAGGAATTTTTTTTTGTGCTTTTTTTCCTTTCCGGTTGGATGAAATAAAAGTTGGTGGCGACTCTTGCTTACCGCGACATTTTGTGAATATAAAACGCAAAATACAAACCAGCATTTTTCAAAACAGTCGGTTCTGCCACTATATCACAGAACTGGCGACTCTGCTAGGGAGTCATAAGTGGGGTATACCTTAGGATCTAGTTCATCATAATTGCTTCCCTTATTTGTTTTGGTTGCTTTACTTTTAAGGGTTTTGTTTGGGAGTTACTATAGATCCTAACCCGGATCTGGGGACACCTTTTAGGTAAGTAGCAATAGACTGTGAGAGAACTGTACAACGTAGACCGATACGGTTGAAGCAATAGCTACATTGATGTGGCACGTTTGTTAGTACCAGTATCCCTTGTAGAGAAACGAGGAGAATACGGGGCTGTTGCGTGTGTCATTAAGCATCAACTGACCTTAGAACCTTTAATGGACCATCTTGGCCATTATAAAGTAGTGAGATAGCCGGCCTCAGTGTAAAGCTGAGAACTGGTTGATACTCGATGCTACACTCATTGAGACCATACTCTTGAGATAGTTCCGGCCACAAGAAAAGATTGCGTGAGCTGAAACCATGACCGATGGAGGATGGTCAGTGATATTGAGAACCTCTAGAACCCGGTTACTTTCTAGGACAGGTTGAAACCAACTGAACTTCAAGAGGGTACTACCTTTGACCTCATGCAAGCCTTAAACTTAAGGGCTTTGTGTGACTTGTTTGCCTTTGCTATGTATGTTATCTGCTATACCTGTTGTTTTATATCATGACATCATGCATCCTAAAATGGCATTCATACTTCATTATACTAACCATTTCAAAGACCAAGGGAATTTATCTTTGTTCTGTTTTGCAGATTATGGCTTCTGTGCACAGAAATACAATCCGAGTTAACTTTCTGCAAATACCCGCTCAACTTAAAGAGTTAGCCTCAAGAGTTTCTGAGACTTCTATGTTCATTAAGAGACATGGTCAGCTTCTTAACCTGGTCACCTTGAAGCTGGATGAGCAGGTGATGAGTGTACTTTTCCAGTTCTTCGATCCTGTGCATCATTGCTTCACCTTTCCAGATTACCAGCTGGTTCCCACTTTGGAAGAGTTCTCTTATTTATTGGCCATATCCATCCTTGAGCAGGTACCCTTCACATGTATGGAAGAGGTTCCTAGACCAGAATACATTGCCTCAGCTCTGCATCTGAAACGGGCTGATGTAGTATCCAATTAGGAAACACGAAGCAGGGTCGAAGGTTTTTTAGCCAAATTTCTGATAGATCAGGCTCATATATTCTGGGATAATTTGGATTTTCAGGCTTTTGAAGATATCTTGGCTCTCCTGATCTATGGTTTGGTTCTCTTCCTGAATCCGGATTCCTTTGTAGATGTGAACTCGGTCAAGATTTTCCTTTCTCGTAATCCTGTGCCTACCCTGTTGGGTGATATCTTGCATGCCCTCTACACTCGTACTGTGCGAAGAAGAGGGACTCTTATGTGTTGCATGCCATTTCTATCAAGGTGGTTTATTTCACACCTCCCTAAGTCTGTGCTGAAGAACAAAGAAGGTTTGGGTTGGTCCTACATAATGATGTCACTTTCCCATACAGACATTCTTTGGAGTTCCCGGGCTATGGAAGACATTGCTGTTATTGATCGTTGTGGGGGATACCCTAATGTCCCGTTGCTTGGTATCAGAGGGGGAATAACTTACAATCCTTGTCTAGCTTTGCGACAATTTGGCCGTGCTCGGAGAGATGGTCCCCACTAGCTACTTCTTCAGGATATTGCATTTGCCTACAAGGACGACGTTGAGGAGCACCGCCGGAGGTTTATACCAGCTTGGGGCATGGTGAACAAATCTGACCCCCAAGAGCTGGGACCAAGGACTTCCCTTCCTATGCAACCTTACCTCCAATGGGTCCGAGCTCGTGCCCAGAAGCTTGGGATGCCTTATGAAGCCGTATTGCCGGTGATTGTGGAACCCACTAATGAAGAAGGCATTCGTTACACAGTTCTTTATCCTTACATGCCCACTGATCATGGGGCGTTGCAGAGGTCTTGGATTCAACTGAAATAGGATAGGGATACTTACCGGGAAAAGTACCATGAGCAAGAAAGGAAGATTTTGAAGCTCACCAGGCAGCTCGAGGAAGAAAGAGTGATCAATGACTACGTCAGCACAAAGAGGAAGCGTCCATGGGATTTTTAATTTTACTTTTCTAGTTTTATATTTGTTTTCCATTTACTTCTTTGTAACACCTTAAAGTCATTGTTGAACCTTTTACTAGTTAATCTAATAAAGTTTGTTTTTTTTTTGCAAATTTAAATTTCCCAAAGTCTTTGAAATCATTACATACGCATCCCATTATCATGCACACCATCACATGTACCATTACAGGTTTCTCGCCTTCTTCGCTGTTTATTTCAGCACGAAATGTCTTCTGATCAAGCCATCAAAGATCTTCAGGCACAAAATGCCCAATTCCAGCAGATGTTCCTAAGTCTGGCTAAAGGGCAAGAGGACCTGAAGACCCTTATTCTGAAAGAGAAGAAGAAGAAGAAGAAGGTTGGTATTTTGAACATGGGTAGAAGATTCGGAGAAAGGATAAGACAATCAACTGATCTGACCTCCTCATTCAAAGACGGGGAGAACCAAGAAAGGACAAAGGACCCTAGTCCAACAGTTTCTGATAACGATACAGATTATGATGATGAACAGTATCCTCCTGCTGAGGATAGGTACAAGCAGCTAGAAGACCGTCTGAGTGCTATGGAGATTCAGAAGATCCCTGGTTTGGATTTCAGAGAGTTGGGATTGGTATCGGGAGTGGTGATCCCTCATAAGTTCAAAGCTCCGGTTTTTCAAAGTATGATGGAGTATCATGTCCAAAACTCCATCTCCGCTCGTACATCTGGAAAATCCAACCCCACACTGCTGATAGAAATTTGTGGGTGCATTTATTTCAAGATAGTCTGTCAGGGACTCAGCTTGAATGGTTTTATCAATTGGAAGGAGCCAATGTCCGAAACTGGGAAGACCTTGCTGCTGCTTTTTATAGGCAGCATCAGTATAACTTCGACCTTGCTCCCACTCGTACTCAGCTCCAGGGTATGTCTATGGGTGCAAGTGAAGGTTTTAAGGACTATGCTCAAAAGTGGAGAGACTTGGCTGGAAGAGTCTAACCCCCTTTGTCTGATAGGGAGTTGGTTGACATGTTTCTAGGGACGCTGTCTGGTCCATTTTTCAATCATTTGATCGGAAGTTCGTCATCTGGGTTTGCTGAGTTAATTTTGACTGGAGAAAGAGTAGAAGCTGGTATCCAAAGTGGTAAGATACAGAAGGATACTTCATCAAGTGCAGCAAAGAAGCCTTTCACCGGTAAGAAAGAAGCTAGCGCAGTCTACGGCCCGAGGGGCCAAAGCAGACCTAAACACCGTCAAGCAGTAAATGCAGTAGTGATATCAAGACCCACAGTTGCTCCACAATGCAACAATCAGCAAAGGGTGGAAAGACCACAGAGGCAGTTCACTCGGCTCAATATGACCTTGTCTCAAATTCTACCATAATTATTGAAGACCAATCTGGTAACTCTGAGGGAAGCCCCGAAGAACCCCAACACCACATCTCCCCACTATAACCCAAATGCCCGCTGCGCCTATAACTTCGAAAGTCCAGGTCATGATACAAACAACTGTTGGGCCTTGAAAAATAAGGTGCAAGACTTGATCAAAGCCAAAGAAATTGAGTTTGACGCTCTGGAGAAGCCCAACGTCATAACTGCTCCCATGCCCAAACATGGTCATGGAGTAAATGCTATAGAGGATGATTTATTTGTGACCTCCGTGGAAGAAATTTCTACTCCTTTGATGACAGTAAAGAAGAATTTGCTATTGGCCGATTTATTTCCGGGTTGTGGTGAAGGTTGCCACATTTGTTCAATTCTGCCTGCTGGTTGCCATTTATTGAAATCAGGTGTTCAGCGCCTGATGGATAATAAAGAGATCATGTTCGAAAAGACTATGATTATATTGGTTCCAATTGAAGATGTTGCCATCATAACCATTTCCGCCAATCCTTCCAAGGTTTCCTCGAGAAAGCCTGTTAGGATTACACCCGTCCCAAGAATTGCTCCGTTAATAATTATTGTCCCTGGTCTTATCCCATACACTTCGGATAAGGTTGTCCCTTAGCACTATGGTGCTGATGTGTATTACCATGGAGTTAAACAAGACTTAAAAAGTGAGGAAGTTGATGTTGATGTCAGCAATATTGTCGGAGCTAGCAAGCTCACCAGAAGTGGAAGACTCTTTTCTCCCGAAATTTCCCCTCCGATTGTTCACAAACCTGTTGTCATTCCATCTGCTAGTACATCAACTACTGTCCCAGTTTCTACTCCATTTATCACCCATGTCGCCGAGCCATCTGGGACTCAGGGCAAAGAAATCATAGGTGAGCCTGCCCGGACGGAGGCACCTAAGAAGATCATTGTAGAAACCTCGAAACAAGAGATAGAAGAAATTTTGAAGATTATCAAGAAGAGCGATTACAACGTAGTCGAGCAGCTGGGGCAGACCCCGTCAAAAATCTCCATGTTGTCCTTGTTATTGTGTTCTGAAGCCCATGCAAAGTCTCTAATTGCATTCCTCAAAACTGCGCATGTGCCGCAGGAAACTTCAGCCGATCAATTCAAAGATTGCGTAGCTAGCCTGACTGCCGACAATGGGTTGGGTTTCTCAGATGCAGATCTGACTGCTAAAGGAAGGAATCATAATGATGCTCTACACGTCTCAATCGAGTGCATGGGCACTACTATGGACCATGTACTGGTGGATACCGGGTCCTCATTGAATGTTCTACCAAAGAAAGCATTAGACCGTCTGGACTGTGAAGGTTTAATTCTAAAGCCGAGCAATATTGTAGTCAGGGCTTTCGACGGGTCAAAAAGGATGGTGCACGGGGAGGTGGACATCCCTGTTAAAGTTGGCTCTCAGACTTTTGCATCCACCTTTTATGTGATGGATATCAGACCATCATATTCTTGCTTGCTGGGTCGCCCTTGGATTCATAAGGTTGGGGCAGTGACTTCCACGCTCCACCAAATGTTGAAATATCCGGTAAAGGGGAAGATTGTCACGGTATAAGGTGAAGAGGAGTATATGGTGAGTCATCTCAATTCTTTCCGATACATAGAAATGGATGGGGAATTCATCAAAACCCCTTGTCAGAACTTTGAAGAGGTCCCTCAGACTTTGGCGTCAACTGAAGTTGCTACCGACAAACCTCCGATGAAGATGGCTTCTCTCAAGGATGCCAAGGCTGTAATCGAAGAAGGTGGGTGTACCAATTGGGGTCAGCTCCCTGATTTCACGCACAAAACTGACAAATTTGGTTTGGGCTTTACTATAGGGACTCAAAGGGTTGTTAGGCGCGCACGAATTGGAAGACCTCCTCTACACATCAGCAATCAGGGAGTTAATGCAATTGAAGATGGTGAAGAGGATTCAGACATCGACAACTAGATCTACCTAACAACCAATGGTGGATTAAACAACTGGACGACGAAGGACTTCATACATGTTTCTTTTATTCCACAGTAATTGACTTTTGTTTTGAAAGTTGTAATAACAAGTTTGAAACTTTGCAGCCCGGTGCCTTGCTCGAGGCACCTTGGCTTTGCTTGTGAGGGCTTATTATTTGTCATTTGATATATCATTAATAAAACATTGGACGTTTCTTGCATTACAAATTTTACGCTCCTTGTTTTTCTTTTCTGTCTCTCACTTTATCAAAAACAGCTATTCTCTTACACACACTCACGTATCATAATGCAGACCCATATCCACTCTAGATCCCGTTGATAACGACTCTGCTACTGCCAGTTATGACTTTGAAAATCTGATCAACCAAGCTGAGGGCGAAGGTGAGGATGATTGTGAGGTGCCTGGAGAGCTTGCTAGACTGTTATTGCAGGAAGAAAGGGCCATACAGCCTCATGAAGAGCCAGTTGAATCAGTGAATTTGGGTACAAAGGAAGACAAGAAAGAGGTCAAGATAGGTGCGAATTTGGAGCCTAGTGTAAAACAACGTTTGATACAGATGCTACGTGTTGTACCCCAAAATTTTCCCTCCCATTTCTCATTGATTTCTCACCACAAAGCCCTTGGAGATCAAGATCCAGTTAGGGTTTCATCTGTTCAAGACTTCTCCTTGCACTGTTGACCCAAATTAGGGTTTGTGTTTGCACAAAGATGTTTTGACCTAAAATGCCTAAGATGACTTTCTTGCTTCATATTGGGCTCCCAAGTTTATCCATATCAAGTTTCAAGTCTTGATTCCAAGTATTGCCCAGTCAATTGGACAGTTGACCTAGAAATCAGCTGTATTGGGGAAAAAGTCAACTGTGGCCAATTGACAGTCAAACCTCATGAAAATTGACCCACATCAACATTATGAACTCCTATGAACAATTTGATCAAGTTTGGATCACAATTCCACAAGAAATTTGATCAGATCACCAAAAGGGCAAAATGGTCATTTTTAGGGTTTTGACTGCACAAAGGCAATTTTTGACTGTTTGACCTAGCCAAAAGCAAACCAAGCTCACCTATGGACTCAAGGACCCCATGGAATTATCTTGACATGCTCAACAAACTCAAAAGATTCCAAGTACACAAGATTGACAGTTGAATTTCCCAGTCAATTGATCAATTTTGACTGTATATTAAAAAGTCAAACTTTGACTTTTTGGTCAAAATCAAGAGTCAAGATTCATTTTTCATCAAAACATGCCAAATCATGAAACTTGTTCACAAAGAAATCAAAAAATGCAAATTAGGGTTAGAAATGAGAATTTTTCATAACTTAGAATTTTTCTAAGTTATGAAAAACACTAATTTTTTCCCAACTTTGCCCCACTTTCTCACCAAGATTCATTTGGATTCAAGCAAAAGTCAAAACATGAAAGTTGTATCTTGTTGAATAATCTACAACTTTGATTCACAAAGTTTTCCCAAATGAGGCTTGTATCTCAAGTTACAATTTTTTGAATAAGGACACTAAACCATTCTTAACTTAGTGAAATTTTAACCTATTTTGGCAAGGTTTTCTACCTAACTTCAAGGCCATTTTCCATACACTTCCACTTGGAATTTCAATTTGCATTTCAAAGATGGATTGTAGTACACATTCCAAGCTTTCCAAAATGTCCAAGAACTCATCAAACAACCTCATAACTTGAGAGAATCGAATTTCACAATATGGCAAAAACTCACTTTTGAATTGGTCATGTACATGTTCATAACTTATGCCATTTTCAAGTCAGCTTATTTTGTGCTACATTACAGGTCCTTAAACCATCCAACACTCAATAATTTAATGCATGTTCATTGTACTAAGGTCTTGTTTCATGAGCTTATGCATTACATGTTGAATAAATCCATTTATGGAAAAAGCAAAATAGCCATTTTTGCAAAAGCAAGCTTTATGTCCAATTGAAAATCCAACAAGTACAGATGAAATCTAATTGGCACAAGATTATGAGAAAAACACTCTGATCAAGACAAGGTTAGCAGCATGATTAGGGGGCCTCTACTGGCCTAGAACATCAACTTGGTTTTGTTTGCTTAAGTGTGAAGAAAAGTGGAAAAACATCACATAACTTTCCTCTCAACATTAGAACACTTAAGCATTTGTTTTGTACACCTTCTAATCATCCTAACCAAGCTAGAACACGACTCCAATACCTCCCAAACACTCCCATTCCCAGAATCACTCTCAAACTGCAAAAACAGGGCAAGGCCTGCAGATTGAACACCATCTCTCATTCCTTGCATGATTTCTTGACCAAAGCTCATCAAACACATTCCCTAGCATCAATGCAAGCTAACCAAGACCTAAAACACGACCTGTAATTCCTCTAACAAGTTCCACCATTTTCACTTTCTCATTTTGCAGTTGAAGGTCCATAGCTCGATTCAAGGTGTCTCAAGGCAAAGTAAGCATTGTAATAGCATCACCACACTTCAGGCAAGCTGTACAGACCATCATCTTGCTCTGAAAGCTTCCCCATTGCCAGATAGAACTTCAACTGAACAGGTATTTTTGTGAACTTCTAACTCTTAGTATAGGCATCATTAGCTCTAGGTTTGTGAATAAGAAATGTTCTACTCATGCCCCTGAACCTGTACATGCTTTTACTTTTCATTTATTTTGCCTGAGCTGTGAGAATTTAAGGTTTGAAAATGGAAGAAAACTTAGGTCAGGATTTGGGAATGTCAAAATTCTCTCTCATTTCTGAGAGTTAGGATGAGTTTTTTATATATTTAGAATCGTGATTCAATGCTTAACATTTCTTATGTTGGAAGTTTGTGCAAAAGATCAAAGAATCCAAGTGTTTGAATTGGAAGAACAGGCGCGCGTTTTTGTTTAGAGGTTGAAGAAGAAGTTTCATGGGCTGGGCTTGTTTCTGATTTCCTTTTCACACCACATTTCTAATTTTACACCCCCTGAGCCCAATTTGTGTATTTTATTGATTTCTTGATTTTTCTTTTTTCATTTTGGTTTATTTATTTTTGCTAATAATATTAAAAACATAAAAAATTATTTTCACACCATTTTTGCATTTTTTAGGTATTTATTTGTTTATATAAACATTTGTGCATAAATATATATGTATTATCATTTAGAAAAAAACTAGAAAAAATAATGTAAATATATTTCATTTCTGATTTTTATTTCATTTTCCTTTTGAAAATATTTTATGTAAAATATTTTTTTTATATAATATTAAATATTATTATTTTTATATATATGATACATATTTAAAAATTAATACATATATATATATATATATATATATATATATATATATATATATATATATATATATATATATATATATATATATATATATATATATATATATATATATATATATATATATATATATATATATATATATATATATATATATATATATATATATATATATATATATATATATATATATATATATATATATATATATATATATATATATTTATTAGTATATTTAGGTTAAAATACAAAATACATACTTTTTTTTATTTTTTATTAATATTTGACATGAAAAACACTTTTTATAAATATGTTTCATTTTATTTTGTTTTTGTACATAATAAATAAATATTTGTGTAAATTTAATAATATATATATTATTTAATGAAATTAGGGTTTTACCCTTAAAATACAAAAAACTCCAAAAATAATACTTTTTTTAGTTTTATTTATTTAACATAAATAATAATTTTTTTTCATACATATAAAAACCCTTTTTGCATTTTTGCATCTTTATTTTATTTTCTATTTAATTTATGCAATTAATTATTTGTAAATATGCCAAAAATGATGTAATAGCTAGGTTTAATTTCTTTGTCTAAATATCCCCCCATTTGAACATTTGTACCCCTTTTCCCATATTGTGTTGTAATAGTGTAGGAATTTTACTTTTCGTACTTTAAACGCTTTCTAAATATACCATGCTAGAATTAGGGTTTGTATGCAAATAAAAAGAACAAAATAGTTTGACCTAATTTCAAAGATAAATGAGCATGAAATATGGACAACACATATCACACTTGCACCCCTAGGGTATTCCATTTTGTTGCCTTCAAATAAATGGGCCATATTGCATGTTAGGTTTCTTTGGGTAAAACAAACAATCCAATGATCATAAGTCCCTCGATGACGCTTTCGAAAAGTTGCCTAAAATGATCAAGTCCCTTTCAAAGAGAAATTGCCCAAAGACACTTAGCACTATTGCAATTATGGTCTAAAACGATGACCCGCGCCCGTCCCTTTCACCTCCTTAATACAAGATTGTCCACCAAATGCAATGGTGGAACAAAATTGTCAAAAGGTTTAAAACATAACAAAAATCTTTGAGAAATTTAGGGTAGATAACTCTTAGGTACTTGTCAACTTGCCAAAGAAAACTCTTGCCTATTTTTAAATCACACTTCACAAACACTTTCAAAACAAAACTTTCAAAAACCTTGAAACATCTTTTTAAAAGACAAAACACCTTTTGTAAAACATTCGAGTAAATAATTGTTACAAGGGTAGCCTATACAAGGCATCTTTTCAAAACATTTTCAAAACCACACACCAAGCACCATTTCAAACAATTGAAAACCAAGGCAAGTTGATCTAAGCAAGTACCTAAGAGCCCATGGATAACCATGGATAGAAAGGGTGCTAATACCTTCCCTTTCTATAATCTACTCCCCGAACCCAAGAAAAATCTCAAAGGTTTTTGTTGTGCTTTTTAAACCTTTCCTTAGGATAAAATAAAAAGTCGGTGGCGACTCTTGCTCAACCGAAACATTTGCGAAAACAAACGCAAAACCATAGTCAGTTCTCCCACCGTATCACAGAACTGGCGACTCTGCTGGGGAGAATTTTAAAAGTGGAGTAACCTTAGGGCTTATATCACCCTCTTGCATGATTAATTGTTTGTCTTGATTGCTTTATATCTTGGCTCTTTTGTTTGGGTTTGTAATCCTCCACCCGGATTTTGGGAAACATTTCATAGATAGCAATACGTTGTGGAAACTGTGCGGGGTATACCGAAACGGTCGAAGCAATAGCTATATTAGTGCGACATATTTGTGAGTACCGGTAACCCTTGAGTTCAATCAAGGAGAGTACGGGACCGCTGAGTGATGTCACTAAGCACTAATGACCTAGAACCTTACTTGACCATCTTGGCCTTTTATTAGGGGTAGTGAGATGACCGGCTTTGGTGCAGTCCGAAGTTGGTAGATACTCGATACTACACTCATTGAGGGTTGTTTTCTTGGAATATTTTGGTCGCTAGTTAAGTGGCTAAACCAAAACGATGAACAATGAAAACAATCCCGTGATATTGAGCTCCTTAGAACCCGGTTACTATTTATAGGACAGGTTTTTAAGCCAACTACACTCAAGAGGGTACTTACCTATGAAACCCCATGCAAGCCTGAAACTAGGGTTTGGTGTGATTTGCTTGTACATATGTTTTATGCATACATCATAAACATCATGAAGCATCATATGCATTCACTAACCATTTCAAGGGTTTGGATCTTCATCTTTGTTCTTGTTTTGTAGGTCATGGAAATTCCTCGCAGAAATACCATTCAAGTCAACCTTGTAAGAATCTCTCCTCAACTCAAGGAGCTCACCTCAAGAATTCCGGAAAATTCATCCTTCAGTGAAAGACATGGTAGACTGCTTAGCTTAGTCAGCACCAACATTGAAGAAGACATGATGAAAGTGCTATTCCAGTTCTTTGACCCTCTTCACCACTGTTTCACTTTCCCTGATTACCAGTTGGTACCCACTTTGGAGGAGTTTTCTCAACTCCTGAGAATCCCTATCCTTAATCAACTACCATTCAACGGTACGGAAAAGGAACCAAAGCCGGAAGATGTTGCTCGAGCATTACATCTACAACCACCCGACATCAAGGGGCATTGGGAAACCAGAAGCGGCGTCAAAGGATTCTTAGCAAAATTCTTGTTTGAGAAGGAGCAAGAATGTTGGAACTCATTGGACCTACAAGCCTTTGAAGAGATTGTGGCACTCCTCATTTATGGATTGGTCTTGTTCCCAAATTCTGACCAATTGATAGATGTCAACGCCGTCAAAATCTTCTTGTCTAGAAACCCAATACCAACATTGCTTGGGGACATTCTTCACTCATTTTACACACGAACAATGAGAAAGAGGGGTGTTCTCATGTGCTGTACTCCTATCCTTGCAAGGTGGTTTATTTCGCACCTTCCACAATCTGTCCTAAAGAATGACCAAGGCTCAAGGTGGTCCCAACGGTTGATGACTCTTACTCACTCTGATGTGCATTGGTGGAGAGTTTCCTAATGTTCCTTTACTTGGAATCAGAGGAGGTATCACCTACAACCCTTGCCTAGCTTTGAGGCAATTTGGATATGCACGGAGGGATGGTCCTCATGACATGTTGATTCCTGACCTAGTTTTTGACTTCGACAACGATGCGCAAGGACTTCGCCAAAGATTCATCAGAGCCTGGGGAAGGCCCAACAAGGTTGATAGCAAGACTCTGGGACACAAGAACTCCATCCCTCTTGAGCCTTATCTCAAGTGGGTACGAGCACGAGCCCAAAGTCTAATGATGCCTTATCCTCATGTACTCCCTATGATTAAAGAGCCCGTCAAGGAAGGAGAGGTCCCCTACACCATCCTACATCCAGACATGCCTACATCGTGGGAGGAAATGCAGAAAAGTTGGATTCAGCTCAAGGAGGAACGAAACACTTTTGAAGCTAGCTTCTACGCTAGTGAGAAGAAGGTTCTAGAGCTTACCCGCCGACTCCATGAGCAAGAGGCCCTCAACACCTACATCGCACCAAAGAGGATGCGCAATGTCTTTTTGCCTTGAGAAGTTATTTTGTAATATTTGGCCCATGGGGCATTTATGTACTAACAAATTTCTTCTTATTAATATGACGTGCGTTCCTCTTTGTCTGAAACAATTTTGAATGTCCTAAATCCTTGAATGCATTGCATACATAAGCATACCATTCATCATGTGCATAAGCAGGTCTCACTCCAGGTTTCCTTATCTATCTGATGTTTATTTCAGTAGGATGGATCTCGAGCAAACAGTCAAGGACCTGCAAGCTCAGAATGCACAGTTCCAGCAACTCCAGATGACCTTGGCTAAGGGTCAGGAGGATATCAAAACTCAATTGGGGAACAAAGACCCAGTGAAAAAGAAGAAAAAGAGACTCAGGGTGGCTACTTTGGGGAGAAGATTTGACGGAGAAGCTCGGAGAGTGCTTGAATTTCCTCCTATCTCTGATGAAGGAACCAGCAAAGGAGGTGGAGCTGCGGTACCTTCCGAGTCTGATGCGGAAGAAGAAGAGGTCGAAGAGGATGAAGATTATTCTGACCAGCAATATCCTCCAGCTGATGACAAGTACAAGGGGCTAGAAGACAGATTGGCCGCCATGGAATTACAAAGAGTATCGGGTTTGGATTTTGAAGACTTGGGTTTGGTCGTCGGGATTGTGATTCCCCCAAAGTTCAAGGTGCCAGTGTTTGTGAGGTATGATGGGCTGTCCTGTCCAAAAATGCATCTCAGGTCCTACGTGAGAAAGATTCAACCCTATACGGCAGATAAAAACCTTTGGATTCATTTCTTTCAAGACAGCCTTTCTGAAGCTCAGTTGGAGTGGTTTTATCAGCTAGAGGGAACCAGCGTCCGAAATTGGGAAGATTTGGCCACCGCTTTCTACAAACAATATCAGTATAATTCTGACCTTGCTCCTACTCGTACCCAACTTCAGGGTATGTCACTAGGAACAGGCGAGGGATTCAAAGAATATGCACAAAAATGGAGGGATTTGGATGGCAGGGTGCAGCCTCCTTTAACCGACCGTGAACTTGTTGATATGTTTCTAGGGACCCTATCTGGGCCATTTTTCAATCATCTAATTGGTAACTCTTCCGCGGGGTTTACCGATTTGATCTTAACGGGCGAAAGAATAGAAGCTGGCATCAAGTCAGGAAAGATTCAGAAGGGTGTTGCTGCAAGTGTTGAGAAGAAACCTTTTAAGAAGGAAATGGCTGTGGTTTATTCTCAGAGAAGAGCAGGGAAGACGGAGCGTCGGCCAACTGTGGGGGCCGTAATGATTCAAAATCCTTCAAGTGAGCAGCCTCGTTATAACCAGTCCAGACCAAATCAACAACGAGTGGAACGGCCACAACGACAGTTCACCCGTATTAATATGACTCCAGCGCAAGTGCTTCCCCATCTGTCGAAGTTGAATCTCGCCACCCTCAAGGAGGCACCAAAGAATGTGAATACGTCCTCTCCGCATTATCATGCTAATGCTAAATGCACCTACCATTCAGACAGTGTTGGACACGACACCAATGATTGTTGGGCACTCAAGCATAAAATCCAAGACCTGATAGAGGCAAAAGAGGTGGAGTTTGACGCTCCGGAGAAGCCTAATGTGATATCTGCACCCATGCCGAAGCACGGCCGAAATGTCAATGCCATTGAAGAAGATTTGTATGTTGCTGATGTCAATGATCTAACTACTCCTTTGTTAACCATTAAGTTGAATCTGTTAAGGACCGGGATCTTCCCGGGATGTGAAGAAGACTGCTATTGTTGTTACTCTCTGCCGTTTGATTGTCCGTTACTGAAGAAAGGCATCCAAGGCCTTATGGATAGTCGACAAATTTTGTTTGAAAAAGTTTCTGCTGTTCCAGTTCATACTGAAGATGTCTCAATCATAACCATTCACGCCAATCTTTCCAAGGCCGTCAAAAAGCCTGTTAAGATTACACCAGCTACGAAATATGTTCCTTTGAAGATAACAATGCCAGGGCCTGTTCCCTATGTTTCTGAGAAGTCGATACCTTGGAACTATGGCGGTGACGTCTACTACCATGGTATCAAGCAAATCGAAATAATTGAAGAAAGTTCGGATGATGAAGAAGCCAGCATTAGTAACATTGCAGACACTAGCAAAATCACCAGGAGCGGGAGAATATTTTCTCCAGAGATTGCCCCTCCAAGAGCAATCTTTGGACCCTCGTCAGCTGACAAGGTCATCCCTGCACCAATAAAACTCTCTGCTAGAACTCCTTTGATTGAAGACGTTGTTGTTCCTAGTACTGTCTCCCCTACCGCTGCTGACAAAGGTAAGGGAATCCAAGATGAGCTCGTCAGGACGAGGGCTCAACCCTTGGTCATCCCGGAAACCTCCAGGAAGGAAATGGATGAGATCTTGAGGATAATCAAAAGGAGTGATTACGATGTAGTAGAACAACTGGGGCAAACCCCTTCAAAGATCTCCATGCTGGCACTACTACTTTGCTCAGAAGCGCACGCTAAAGCCCTGATAAAGTTCCTGAAGGCAGCCCATGTGCCCCAGGAAACCTCTGCAGATCAATTTCAAAATTGTGTGGCTAGCCTTACCGCGGACAATGGATTAGGGTTCTCGGATGCCGACTTAACTCCTAAAGGTAGAAACCACAATGATGCTTTGCACATTTCAATCGAGTGTCGGGGAACTACTCTCGCACATGTCTTGGTTGATACTGGTTCGTCGCTGAATGTTTTGCCTAAGAAGGCCTTGGACCGACTAGATTGTGAAGGGTTGGAATTGAAGCCGAGTGATATTGTTGTCAGAGCTTTTGATGGTTCAAAGAGAATGGTCCATGGAGAGGTTGAAATTCCCATCAAGATAGGCACTGAGGTGTTTAAATCTACTTTCTATGTGATGGACATCCGTCCGTCATACTCTTGCTTGCTGGGTAGGCCTTGGATACACCATGCTGGGGCAGTCACCTCCTCCTTGCATCAGATGTTGAAGTATCCGGTCAAGGGAAAGATCATTACTGTCCATGGTGAAGAGGAGTACATGATTAGCCACTTGAACTCTTTCCGATATGTGGAGGTTGAAGGGGAATTCATTGAGACGCCGTTTCAACATTTCGAAGAAGTCCTTCCTGAAATAGCAGTAGCGAAGTTGGCAGCTGAGACACCGAGGCAGATGGCCAGGATGGCATCTCTGGAGGACGCAAGAGCCGCAATAAAGGAAGGGAAGAATTCAGCATGGGGGCAGTTACCTGATATTCCGCATAAGACCGACAAATTTGGATTAGGGTTCACCACCGCAGGCCAGAAAGCTATGCGCCGTTCAAAGATTGAAAGAGCGCCAGTCAAAATTTCTCCCTATGGAATCAACGCTTTGGAGGACGAGGACAAAGAAAGCAACATTGAAGAGTGGATCTATCCAACTGTCAAAGGGGGGGTTGAGCAACTGGGAGGCAAAAGACTTTGTCCCCATCACTTTTATTCATCAGTAATTTATCTATTAAACATTTCCTATTTGGTCTGTAATATTTTCAAACAATCCGCACACTATCTTTTCACCTCATGCCTTGCTCGGGGCATGTAGGTCCTTTTGTAAGGGTTTTGATTATTTTTCATATCCATATGCCATGTTTAATGATTCATTGGACGTTTTTCATTTGATAAACTGCTTGTGTTCATTTTCTTTCCTTTTGCATTTTTGTTTAAGGATGGCTATCCCTTACACACACCCACACTCACCAATGCAGGTACCCATCCACTCTGGATTCCATGGGTGACTATTCTGCTATATCTTTCAATAACTTTGAAGATCTGGTCAATCTAGCCGAGTATGAAGATGACAAAGGTTGTGAAGTACCAGGGGAACTAGCCAGACTTCTACAGCAAGAGGAAAGGGCCATCCTACCGCATGAAGAGTCATTGGAAACTGTCAACTTGGGAACCGAGGAAGACCGGAAGGAGGTGCAAGTGGGTGCCAATCTGGAACCAAGAGTCAAGGAGCGCCTGATACAGTTGTTGAATGAGTATGTTGAAATCTTCGCTTGGTCTTATGAAGACATGCCGGGTTTAGACACAGACATCGTGGTTCACCGTCTCCCCACAAGAGAAGACTGTCCACCGATCAAGCAAAAAGTTCGCCGAATGAGGCCTGACATGTCTGAAAAGATCAAAGCAGAGGTAATGAAGCAATTCGACGCTGGCTTTTTGGCTGTTACGTCCTATCCTCAATGGGTCGCTAACATCGTGCCAGTACCTAAGAAGGATGGCAAAGTCAGGATGTGTGTGGACTACCGGGATCTGAATAGGGCCAGCCCCAAAGATGATTTTCCGCTACCTCACATTGACATTTTGATCGACAATATAGCTCAGCATAAAGTGTTTTCCTTCATGGATGGATTCTCGGGCTACAATCAAATCAAAATGGCCCCCGAGGATATGGAGAAAACAACTTTTGTCACACAATGGGGCACTTTCTGTTACAAAGTGATGTCGTTCGGGCTGAAGAACGCAGGGGCAACTTATCAACGCGCCATGGTAGCTTTATTTCATGACATGATACATCATGAAATTGAAGTCTACGTAGACGATATGATAGCTCGGTCACAAACAGAGGAAGAGCACCTTGAACATCTGGAGAAGCTGTTCGCCAGGTTGAAAGAATACAAGCTCAGGCTGAATCCAAGTAAATGCACTTTTGGAGTTAGGTCTGGTAAACTCCTGGGATTCATGCAAGCAACAAAGGCATTGAAGTCGATCCAGCAAAAGTAAAAGCAATACAAGAGATGCCTGCTCCCCGTACTGAGAAGGAGGTTAGAGGGTTCTTGGGGCGCTTAAACTATATTGCCAGATTCATCTCGCATCTGACTTCTACCTGTGAGCCAATTTTCAAACTCTTGAAGAAAGATCAGGTAGTCGAATGGAATGACGATTGCCAAGCTGCTTTTGATAGAATCAAGGAGTATTTGCTAGAACCTCCTATTCTGATGCCACCCGTCGAAGGAAGACCACTGATCATGTATTTGACCGTCTTGGATAACTCAATGGGGTGTGTTTTGGGCCAGCATGACGAGTCTGGTCGAAAAGAGCATGTTATTTATTACCTTAGCAAAAAGTTTACCGATTGTGAGACTCGCTACTCACTGCTCGAGAAAACTTGTTGCGCTTTGGTATGGGCTGCTCGCCGACTAAGACAGTATATGTTGACTCATACTACCTTGTTGATTTCCAAAATGGACCCTATCAAGTATATTTTCGAAAAGCCCGCCTTATCTGGAAGAATAGCTAGATGGCAAATGATCTTGACTGAGTATGACATCCAGTACACCACCCAAAAAGATATCAAGGGGAGTGTACTAGCTGACCATCTGGCTCATCAAGCTATCGAAGACTATCAACCCATGAGATTTGACTTCCCAGACGAGGACATCATGAATTTGAACAACATTGAAGGTAACGAACCGTATGACGGACCCGAAAAGGGATCCCGATGGACCCTGTACTTTGATGGTGCTTCAAATGCACTTAGAAACGGTATTGGCGCAGTACTCATTTCTCCGGAAGGCTGTCACACGCCTTTCACGGCCCGACTTTGCTTCAGCTGCACAAACAACATGGCTGAGTATGAAGCTTGCATCTTTGGTCTCAAGGCTGCCATAGACTTGGGGATCAAATCTTTGATCGTATTTGGGGACTCGGATTTGGTCATCAGCCAAATCAAAGGAGAGTGGGATACCAAGCATCCTAATCTTATCCCATACAAAGAACATGTCCTGACATTGTTGCCTCATTTCGAGCAAATTTCCTTCGAGCATTTCCCACGAGAAGAGAATCAGCTAGCAGATGCTCTAGCTACAATGTCCTCCATGTTTAAACTCAACTGGGATAATGAGACTCCCCAAATTACCATAGAGCGAATGGATGAACCTGCGCATTGTCACGAGATTAATACCGAAGAAGTAGTGGAACAACCCTGGTTCCATGAAATCAAAAGGTATCTCGAGACGAGAGATTATCCCGAAGGAGCTTCCGTGAATGAAAAGAAGTTCTTAAGGAAATTTGCTGCTAAGTTCTTCCTGAGCAACGACATCCTTTACAAACGAAGTCATGATTGTGTATTACTCCGATGCGTAGACAAAGATGAAGCGGAGTTAATTATGACTGATATACACAGCGGCATATTTGGCACTCACTTGAGCGGGCATACAATGGCTAAGAAGATCCTAAGGGCAGGCTATTACTGGTCTACCATGGAAGCTGACTGCCATCAACATTCACGTACTTGCCACAAATGTCAGGTCTACGCTGACAAAGTTCATATCCCTCCGGTCCCTCTCAACGTTCTGACTGCTCCGTGGCCCTTTGCAATGTGGGGCATTGATATGATTGGAGAGATCAAGCCCACGGCTTCCAACAGATATCACTTCATCCTGGTTGCCATTGACTATTTCACCAAATGGGTCGAAGCAGCTTCCTTCGCCTCTGTTACTAAAAATGTGGTTGCCCGCTTTATCAAGCAAAATCTCATATGTCGGTATGGTGTTCTGGACAGGATCATCACAGACAACGGTACAAATCTGAATAACACGATGATCACCGCATTGTGCGAACAGTTCAAGATTTATCATCACAATTCATCTCCCTATCGGCCGAAGATGAACGGTGTTGTTGAAGCTACGAACAAAAACATTAAGAAGATCATTCAGAAAATGACGGTCACTTACAAAGAATGGCATGAGATGTTACCGTTTGCTCTGCATGGATACCGTACGACGACACGTACTTCAACTGGGGCAGCCCCATTTTCTTTGGTTTATGGCATGGAAGCTGTTTTGCCTATGGAAGTCCAGATTCCTTCTCTAAGGATTATGAAGGATGCAGGTTTGAATGAAGATGATTGGATGCAGACCCGACTTAATCAACTCAATCTGATCGATGAAAAACGACTCGCTGCTATATGCCATGGTCAGGCGTATCAAAAGCGAATGATCAAGGCCTTCAATAAGAAAGTCAGATGTCAAGTGTATCAAGTCGGAGATCTCGTAATCAAGCGGATTATCTTACCGCAAAGTGATCCCAGGGGCAAATGGACTCCTACATATGAGGGACCATTTGTGATCAAGAGCATATTTTCTGGTGGTGCAATGATTCTGACCACCATGGACGGCGACGATCTGTCGCACCCTGCGAACGCAGACATAGTCAAAAGATACTACGCATAAAAATAACCCGACGAGTCGAAAACCCGAAAGGGCGGCTTGGGCAAAAATGGGCATCCCGGTGGATCGAAAACCCGAAAGGGCGGTTCAGGCAAAAATTAGGGATAAAAACAAAAAAATATGTACACCCGGCAAGTTGAAAACCCGAAAGGGCGGCTTGGGCAAAAAGGGGTTTCCCGGTGGATCGAAAACCCGAAAGGGTGATTCAGGCAAAAGTTAGGGAATTAAAGCGTATGACTATGTCTCATCGGATCACTTCAAAAGACAATCTCTTCATCAACCAGTTCCAGGCTTCTGATCAATCCGGTCATCGGCAAACGGAGCATTGAATGGACAGATATTCAGAGTTGGGAAAGCTATAGCAGAATGGAATCCCATGGAATTATCTCACATAGCCATCCTTTATTTTGTATAAATCTTTCAATGTTTACGACAGAATCCTCTTACTAGGATGATTGTCTCCTTTGTACAAATATACTCATAAAAAGTCAATACAAATACTTTTCCCAGAAATTTGTGTCTTTTCCGTTCTTTTGCACTAATTGTTTACTTTGAGAAACGTCCAATGTTTTGTTAAATAGGCATATGCATTTGAACATAATCATTTCCTTACAAATCAAGAGAGAGGATTACTGATAGGTCAAAGGAACAGTTGGATATCTTGATACCCTTCAAAGAAAACCCCCAAGAGATTTGGAATCCATATCCCAACAAACCCCGAAGCTTATCTCCAGCAGATTCTCGAGGCTTATCCCCTGCAGAGTATGGACGTCTCTCCCGAGTTTTATTCAAAGTTATTCCTCACAAGGGCTTATAACTGGGTTTTCCTCAGCTTATTGCCACGGAAGATCGCACTCGCCAAAATTCTTCCTATCCCCAACGGAGTTCATCAGATTTCCCCCAGCATAACTTATCAATACAATCCCCCAGAGGAGGTTGTCTTTGTACATCCCCGGCCAGAGGATCCTCCGGAATTCAATTCTCCTCAGAGTTTAAGTTTCAGTATCCCCAGCCGAGCTAAGGTTTCAAATTTTCAATCCCCAGCGAAGCCAGACTAATGAACCTTCTCCCCACAGAGTTTTAGGAGGGAAAATCTTGAGTTCCCCAGTGAAGTCGCCAGAGATACTTCCCGCCAAACTGAAGATTCTCAGTCTTGCATCCCCAGCATGAGTCTACTAGATTGGTACTCCCCAGTAGAAGTCATCAGGAATTCCCCAGAAGATTGGTATACAACCCAAACTCCTTTTTCCCCAACAACAACCAGGAATTATTCTTCCTAGCAGCAGTCAAGATACTTTTATCTTCAGTTATCCCGAATTCATCTATCCTTTGCAAGACAGCTCTCCAGCTTACATGCACATTCATTTACATTCATATCACATAACATACATTGTATCATGCATCATGACATTGCATATAACTAACTCTTTGCCTTTCAGGTAAGATCAGTCGAAGGACTAAAATCTTTATCTTCCGAGACTCGTTCCAGGAATAGTTCGGATGTAACCCAGACATGGCAACATTCTAATGCTTATTCCAGATTTATCCAGATGCAGTTTTACACGAGCTCATCATCAGGGAACCCTACACCGGTTCTTCTTCCAAATTCAAGATTTCTGAAAACAGTTCACGGGTTCTCCAAGTAACGGATGTTAACCTATCACTTGTTCAGATTCTTCTCCAGACCTCTGAAAACAGTTTATGGATTCTTCCCAACAACGGATGTTAATTTATCGCTTGTTCAGATGCAACTTTTGAAAACAGTTTACGGACGCTTCCCAACAACGGATGCTGCTCTATTGCTTATTCAACTTCAAGATTACTGAAAACGGTTCACGGGTTCTCCAAGTAACGGATGTTAACCTATCGCTTGTTCAGTTTCTTCTCAAGACTTTTGAAAACAGTTTACGGATTCCTCCCAACAACGAATGTTAATCTATCAACTTGTTCAGATGTAACCTTTGGAAACAGTTTACGGACGCTTCCCAACAACGGATGCTGCTCTATTGCTTATTCAACTTCAAGATTTCTGAAAACAGTTCACGGGTTCTCCAAGTAATGGATGTTAACCTATCGCTTGTTCAGTCTCTTCTCAAACATCTGAAAAACAGCTTACGAATGCCTCCAGATACGGATGTCAATCTATTGCTTATTCAGACCCCCAGTTCGGAAATAGTCCAAAGCATGGACACCTTTCCAATACTCATTCCAGATGGCATCTTTAAGCCCATCCCCGACAAGTTTCTGTCACTCTTCCAGATGGCATCATTAAGCCCATCTCCAAATGGCATCTCTAAGCCCATTCCCGCATCCATTGCTTTGACGAGTGCAAATTTAAGGGCACTCTAGTGTCCAATCTCCTTTTACCCTCAAGTCACGAAAGGCAAGCTTGCCAATCTAACTCTTCGGATTCAAGAAGATTGAACAGGGGCAACTGTTGTACCCCAAAATTTGCCCTCCCATTTCTCATTGATTTCTCACCACAAAGCCCTTGGAGATCAAGATCCAGTTATGGTTTCATCTGTTCAAGACTTCTCCTTGCACTGTTGACCCAAATTAGGGTTTGTGTTTGCACAAAGATGTTTTGACCTAAAATGCCTAAGATGACTTTCTTGCTTCATATTGGGCTCCCAAGTTTATCCATATCAAGTTTCAAGTCTTGATTCTAAGTATTGCCCAGTCAATTGGACAGTTGACCTAGAAATCAGCTGTATTGGGGAAAAAGTCAACTGTGGCCAATTGACAGTCAAACCTCATGAAAATTGACCCACATCAACATTATGAACTCCTATGAACCATTTGATCAAGTTTGGATCACAATTCCACAAGAAATTTGATCAGATCACCAAAAGGGCAAAATGGTCATTTTTAGGGTTTTGACTGCACAAAGGCAATTTTTGACTGTTTGACCTAGCCAAAAGCAAACCAAGCTCACCTATGGACTCAAGGACCCCATGGAATTATCTTGACATGCTCAACAAACTCAAAATATCCCAAGTACACAAGATTGACAGTTGAATTTCCCAGTCAATTGATCAATTTTGACTGTATATTGAAAAGTCAAACTTTGACTTTTTGGTCAAAATCAAGAGTCAAGATTCATTTTTCATCAAAACATGCCAAATCATGAAACTTATTCACCAAGAAATCAAAAAATGCAAATTAGGGTTAGAAATGAGAATTTTTCATAACTTAGAATTTTTCTAAGTTATGAAAAACCCTAATTTTTTCCCAACTTTGCCCCACTTTCTCACCAAGATTCATTTGGATTCAAGCAAAAGTCAAAACATGAAAGTTGTAGCATGTTGCATAATCTACAACTTTGATTCACAAAGTTTTCCCAAATGAGGCTTGTATCTCAAGTTACATTTTTTTGAATAAGGGCACTAAACCATTCTTAACTTAGTGAAATTTTAACCTATTTTGGCAAGGTTTTCTACCTAACTTCAAGGCCATTTTCCATACACTTCCACTTGGAATTTCAATTTGCATTTCAAAGACGTATTGTAGTACACATTCCAAGCTTTCCAAAATGTCCAAGAACTCATCAAACAACCTCATAACTTGAGAGAATCGAATTTCACAATATGGCAAAAACTCACTTTTGAATTGGTCATGTACATGTTCATAACTTATGCCATTTTCAAGTCAGCTTAGTTTGTGCTACGTTACAGGTCCTTAAACCATCCAACACTCAATAATTTAATGCATGTTCATTGTACTAAGGTCTTGTTTCATGAGCTTATGCATTACATGTTGAATAAATCCATTTATGGAAAAAGCAAAATAGCCATTTTTGCAAAAGCAAGCTTTATGTCCAATTGAAAATCCAACAAGTACAGATGAAATCTAATTGGCACAAGATTATGAGCAAAACACTCTGATCAAGACAAGATTAGCAGCATGATTAGGGGGCCTCTACTGGCCTAGAACATCAACTTGGTTTTGCTTGCTTAAGTGTGAAGAAAAGTGGCAAAACATCACATAACTTTCCTCTCAGCATTAGAACACTTAAGCATTTGTTTTGTACACCTTCTAATCATCCTAACCAAGCTAGAACACGACTCCAATACCTCCCAAATACTCTCATTCCCAGAATCACTCTCAAACTGCAAAAACAGGGCAAGGCCTGCAGATTGAACACCATCTCTCATTCCTTGCATGATTTCTTGACCATAGCTCATCAAACACATTCCCTAGCATCAATGCAAGCTAACCAAGACCTAAAACACGACCTGTAATTCCTCTAACAAGTTCCACCATTTTCACTTTCTCATTTTGCAGTTGAAGGTCCATAGCTCGATTCAAGGTGTCTCAAGGCAAAGTAAGCATTGGAATAGCATCACCACACTTCAGGCAAGCTGTACAGACCATCATCTTGCTCTGAAAGCTTCCCTATTGCCAGATAGAACTTCAACTGAACAGGTATTTTTGTGAACTTCTAACTCTTAGTATAGGCATCATTAGCTCTAGGTTTGTGAATAAGAAATGTTCTACTCATGCCCCTGAACCTGTACATGCTTTTACTTTTCATTTATTTTGCCTGAGCTGTGAGAATTTAAGGTTTGAAAATGGAAGAAAACTTAGGTCAGGATTTGGGAATGTCAAAATTCTCTCTCATTTCTGAGAGTTAGGATGAGTTTTTTATATATTTAGAATCGTGATTCAATGCTTAACATTTCTTATGTTGGAAGTTTGTGCAAAAGATCAAAGAATCCAAGTGTTTGAATTGGAAGAACAGGCGCGCGTTTTTGTTCAGAGGTTGAAGAAGAAGTTTCATGGGCTGGGCTTGTTTCTGATTTCCTTTTCACACCACATTTCTAATTTTACACCCCCTGAGCCCAATTTGTGTATTTTATTGATTTCTTGATTTTTCTTTTTTCATTTTGGTTTATTTATTTTTGCTAATAATATTAAAAACATAAAAAATTATTTTCACACCATTTTTGCATTTTTTAGGTATTTATTTGTTTATATAAACATTTGTGCATAAATATATATGTATTATCATTTAGAAAAAAACTAGAAAAAATAATGTAAATATATTTCATTTCTGATTTTTATTTCATTTTCCTTTTGAAAATATTTTATGTAAAATATTTTTTTTTATATAATATTAAATATTATTATTTTTATATATATGATACATATTTAAAAATTAATACATATATATATATATATATATATATATATATATATATATATATATATATATATATATATATATATATATATATATATATATATATATATATATATATATATATATATATATATATATATATATATATATATATATATATATATATATATATATATATATATATATATATATATATATATATATATATATATATATATATATATACATTTATTAGTATATTTAGGTTAAAATACAAAATACATACTTTTTTTTATTTTTTATTAATATTTGACATGAAAAACACTTTTTATAAATATGTTTCATTTTATTTTGTTTTTGTACATAATAAATAAATATTTGTGTAAATTTAATAATATATATATTATTTAATGAAATTAGGGTTTTACCCTTAAAATACAAAAAACTCCAAAAATAATACTTTTTTTATTTTTATTTATTTAACATAAATAATAATTTTTTTTCATACATATAAAAACCCTTTTTGCATTTTTGCATCTTTATTTTATTTTCTATTTAATTTATGCAATTAATTATTTGTAAATATGCCAAAAATGATGTAATAGTTAGGTTTAATTTCTTTGTCTAAATATCCCCCCATTTGAACATTTGTACCCCCTTTCCCATATTGTGTTGTAATAGTGTAGGAATTTTACTTTTCGTACTTTAAACGCTTTCTAAATATACCATGCTAGAATTAGGGTTTGTATGCAAATAAAAAGAACAAAATAGTTTGACCTAATTTCAAAGATAAATGAGCATGAAATATGGACAACACATATCACACTTGCACCCCTAGGGTATTCCACTTTGTTGCCTTCAAATAAATGGGCCATATTGCATGTTAGGTTTCTTTAGGTAAAACAAACAATCCAATGATCATAAGTCCCTCGATGACGCTTTCGAAAAGTTGCCTAAAATGATCAAGTCCCTTTCAATGAGAAATTGCCCAAAGACACTTAGCACTATTGCAATTATGGTCTAAAACGATGACTCGCGCCCGTCCCTTTCACCTCCTTAATACAAGATTGTCCACCAAATGCAATGGTGGAACAAAATTGTCAAAAGGTTTAAAACATAACAAAAATCTTTGAGAACTTTAGGGTAGATAACTCTTAGGTACTTGTCAACTTGCCAAAGAAAACTCTTGCCTATTTTTAAACCACACTTCACAAACACTTTCAAAACAAAACTTTCAAAAACCTTGAAACATCTTTTTAAAAGACAAAACACCTTTTGTAAAACATTCGAGTAAAGAATTGTTACAAGGGTAGCCTATACAAGGCATCTTTTCAAAACATTTTCAAAACCACACACCAAGCACCATTTCAAACAATTGAAAACCAAGGCAAGTTGATCTAAGAAAGTACCTAAGAGCCCATGGATAACCATGGATAGAAAGGGTGCTAATACCTTCCCTTTCTATAATCTACTCCCCGAACCCAAGAAAAATCTCAAAGGTTTTTGCTGTGCTTTTTAAACCTTTCCTTAGGATAAAATCAAAAGTCGGTGGCGACTCTTGCTCAACCGAAACATTTGCGAAAACAAACGCAAAACCATAGTCAGTTCTCCCACCGTATCACACTACGCGACTATGTTGAGATCTTCACTTGGTCTTATGAAGATATGCCTAGTTTGGACACTGATATTATGGTACACCGCCTGCCGACTAAAGAAGACTGTCCTCCGGTAAAGCAGAAGGTTCGCCATATGCACCCTGAGATGTCTGAGAAAATCAAAGTTGAGGTCATGAGACAGTTCGACGCAGGATTTTTAGATGTCACTTCTTATCCACAGTGGGTTGCCAACGTTGTTCCGGTGCCTAAGAAAGATGGTAAGGTACGGATGTGTGTGGACTATAGAGATCTGAATAGGGCAAGCCCCAAGGATGATTTCCCACTTCCTCACATTGATGTTTTTGTCGACAACACCATGCAACAGAAAATCTTCTCCTTCATGGATGGTTTTTCTGGTTACAATCAGATCAAGATGGCTCCCGAAGACATGGAGAAGATAACCTTCGTTACACAGTGGGGCACCTTCTGTTACAAGGTAATGCCTTTCGGGTTGAAGAATGCTGGGGCAACTTATCAGCGCGCCATGGTCGCTTTGTTCCACGACATGATTCACCATGAGATTAAGGTTTATGTTGATGACATGATCGCAAGGTCTCAGACTGAGGAAGAGCACCTTGACCATCTCCAGAAATTGTTTGACGGGTTAAAGATGTACAAGCTGAGGTTGAACTCGAACAAGTGCACCTTCGGGGTAAGGTCTGGTAAGCTGCTGGGTTTTATTGTCAGTAATAAGGGTATTCAGGTGGACCCTGCCAAGGTAAAAGCCATACAGGAGATGCCGGCTCCCCGCACAGAAAAGGAAGTTAGAGGCTTTTTGGGACGTCTGAATTACATCACCAGGTTCATTTCACACCTGACCGCTACTTGTGAGCCAATCTTCAAGCTGCTGAAGAAAGATCAAGTGGTAGAATGGAATGATGAATGTCAGACCGCTTTCGAAAGAATCAAGGAATACCTCCAAGAGCCACCTATTCTGATGCCTCCAGTTGAAGGAAGACCTTTGATATTATACTTGACAGTACTGGATAGTTTAATGGGGTGCGTGTTGGGGCAGCATGACGAGTCTGGCCGAAAAGAGCATGCTATTTACTACCTTAGCAAAAAGTTTACCGACTGTGAGACCCGATACTCATTACTCGAGAAAACTTGTTGCGCTTTGGCATGGGCGGCTCACCGGCTGAGACAGTATATGCTGACTCACACCACCTTATTGATATCAAAGATGGATCCAATTAAGTATATCTTCGAAAAGCCTGCCTTGTCCGAAGAATAGCAAGATGGCAAATGATCTTAACTGAGTATGACATCCAATACACAACCCAAAAAGCAATCAAGGGGAGTGTATTAGCGGATCATTTGGCGCATCAGGCTGTGGATGACTATCAGTCCATGAATTTTGAGTTCTCGGATGAGAACATCATGTTGGTAACCGACTGTGAAGAACCTGGCCTGGATGAAGGACCTGAGGAAGGATCCCGATGGTCTATGTATTTTGATGGAGCCTCGAACGCGTTGGGTAATGGCATTGGCGTTGTAATTATATCTCCTGAGGGTTGTCATACTCCGTTCACCACCCAATTATGTTTTAACTGCACCAACAATATGGCGGAGTATGAAGCATGTATCCTGGGTCTTCGAGCTGCTATTGACCTGAGGATTAAGTTCTTGAGTGTATTCGGAGATTCTGCTCTAGTGATCAGTCAGATCAAAGGCGGGTGGGATACGAAGCACCCAAATCTTATTCCTTACAAAGAATACGTACTGATATTGCTCCCACACTTTGAGGAGATAACCTTTGAACACTTCCCCAGAGAAGAGAACCAGCTGGAGGGCGCGCTAGCTACCATGTCTTCTATGTTCAAAGTCAGGTGGGACAATGAAGCTCCCCATATTACCATTGAGAGGTTGGACAAAACCGCACGTTGTTATGACATTAAGACTGAAGAGGTAGCAGATAAACCCTGGTTTCACAAAGTTAAGAGGTATCTTGAGGCTCAAGAGTACCCCGAGGGGGCATATGTTAATGATAAGAAGTTTCTGAGAAGGTTCGCTGCAAATTTCTTCATCAGTAATGGGATCCTCTATAAGTGTAACCATGATTCCACCTTATTGCGATGTGTGGATAAAAGCGAGGCGGAAAGGATCATGGCAGAGTTACATGAAGGTACTTTCGGAACTCATTCTAGTGGACATACCATGGAAAAGAAGATCCTATGGGCTAGATATTATTGGTCTACTATAGAAGCCGATTATTATCAGCATTCCCGAACCTGTCATAAGTGCCAAGTCTATGTTGATAAGGTCCATGTACCACCAGTTCCTCTGAATGTTTTGACAGCTCCTTGGCCTTTCGCAATGTGGGGCATCGACATGATCGGCGAGATCAGACCTACGGAGTCTAATGGGCATCGCTTCATTCTGGTAGCAATTGATTATTTCACAAAGTGGGTTGAGGCAGCTTCCTTTGCTACAGTAACAAAGAACGTTGTGGCATGGTTTATTCGACACAATCTGATCTATCGATATGGTGTACCAGAGAGGATCATTACAGACAATGGTACAAATCTCAACAATACAATAATCACCGAGCTCTGCAAACAGTTTAAGATTTAGCATCATAACTCTTCTCCCTACCGGCCGAAGATGAATGGGGTTGTTTAAGCAGCTAACAAGAACATCAAGAAGATCGTGCAGAAGATGATAGTGACATACAAAGACTGGTATGAGATGTTACCATTTGCTCTTCATGGGTATCGTACCTCAGCACGGACGTCGACAGGGGAAACACCCTACTCTCTGGTGTATGGCATGGAGGCGGTCCTACCCATCGAAGTCCAGATACCCTCTCTCCGGATTATGAAAGATGCGGGTTTGAGCGAAGATGATTGGATCCAGACCCGACTTGATCAGCTGAATCTAATCGATGAAAAGAGGCTTACTGCTATTTGTCATGGTCAGACGTATCAAAAAAGAATGATCACGGCTTTTAACAAGAAAGTCAGACGACAAGAATATCAAGTTGGGGATCTGGTGATCAAACGCATCATACTGCCGCAAAGTGATCCTAGGGGAAAATGGACCCCCACATACGAAGGGCCATTTGTGGTTAAGAACATTTTCTCGGGAGGAGCTATGATTCTAACCACCATGGATGGTGACGACCTTCCTCACCCCATCAATGCAGACATAGGGAAAAGATACTACGCATAATCAAAGACCCGCTAGGTTGACTGGCCTAGGCAGAAATAAGGGCTTCCCGGCGAACCAAAAGGGTTCGGGCAAAAGTAAGGGATGAAAATGAAAAGAAACTGTACACCCGACAAGTCGAAAACCTGAAAAGCCGGCTTAGGCAAAAAAGGGTATCCCGGTGGACTGAAAACCAGAAAGGGCGGTCCAGGCAAAAATTAGGGATCAAAGCATAACACTATGTCTCATTGGATCATCTTGCGACCAGACTGCAGTATCGACTATCAAGCTCGGACGACGCCAATCAATCTGATCTATCTTCGACCAAGTAGCAAAGTGATGAGATGCTTGGAGATATAAGGGCAATAGAAGAGTTGGAAACCATTGGGATTATTCATATAACTGTTTTTCTTTTTTATAAATTGTACAATTTCTATCCTTCGACGATGTTCTCTTACTAGGACGTCAGTCTCTTGTACAAAACGCCTATTACAGGCCAACTTCAAAAATCAATACAATTCATTTTTACAAGAAATTTCAACTTGTTTTTTCTTTTTCTGTTTTGTTTTGCAAGAACGTCCAATGATTCATTTTTGATATATGCATTTGAAATAATTGCTGCTCATAAATATTTACATGAGAAACAAAAGACAATTATTCGTAATTCCAGGAACAGGGGCAAACAAGAAGTGTCCAAACCTTACAGTTGCTCTATCCACCAGGTACAGGGATAGAGCCAGCTTGAGAATATAACTAAATGTACATACGCTCCCCGCAGAGTAGGAAGTATCCAAAGACAGTGGTGTTAGCTCTCCCCAGCTAAGGTTCATAATCGTGAATGAGTCGGCAAAGTTCTCCCCAAGCAGAGTTTATCTGTCACCAGCAATAGAAGTTCACCACCAGCTGATTTTATTTCTCCAAATCAACAGATCGTCCAACAGAGTATCTCTCTTCCCCACAGAGTCATTCTCCCACAGGATTATTCTCAAACAAAGTCTCTCCCGGTAGAATATTCTCGAACATAACGGACGCAAGTCTCCAGCAAATCATCTTCGGTCACTATCCCCAACGAGAACGAAGAACTCAACTCCTTATACTCTCCAACAGTAGTCCAGGATTTATTCTCCTCTGCCGAAGAATTACACAAGAACATTGCATATCCATACATCATGGCATACACATATGCATCATACAGCACAATCTCATTTATTTTGAGAACATCATTACTTAATACATTTCATACATCATGACATTACATACGACTAACTCTTTACCTTTCAGGGAAGGATGCAATCAAGTTCTGACAAGTTTTCTCTAGTTCAGTCAAACCGACACTAAGGTTTCTTTTCTAGTTGAATACATTTTAAGACTTTCGTCTGGGTCAGCCGAATCGCCGCTAAGATTCCCCTGACTTCTATGTCAGTCAAAGTTAATCCGAGACCTCTCCCGGTATCAGTCAAATTGACACTAAGATTTATATCCCAGTTGAAGTTCCCACAAGTTTCCCCTGGTTCAGTCAAATCGATACTAAGATTTCTATTCCAGTTCAAGCTTCGAAGCCCGGAAATCGACCGGAAAACATCTTAACCCTCAGCAAGTTATTGTGAAGCCTGGAAATCGAACAGATAGCAATACAAGATACCATGAAGCCTGGAATCGACCAGATAATAGGTATAAGACGCTGTGAAGACTGGAGCACGACCAGATATCAGCAAAGGACATCGAAGCTTGGGACACGACCAGATAATAGTATAAGGTACTGTGAAGCTTGGAATTTGACCAAATAGTTGTTTACTTGGCCAATTACTATGAAGCCCGAAAATTGACGGGATATTAGTATGCCTTAAATTCAAGTTGAAACCCGGATGCAACCGGATAACCACCTAATTCCTTCTGAAGCCTGGAGCACGACCATATAAGAATTGAGAAATTTCCAATCCTGGAGGACGACCAGATAGAAAGTTTAATCTCATCTCCCCAGTAAGTCACTGTAAAACCTGGAGCACGACTAAATAGCAGTCAGTCTTATTTTCCTCAGCAAATCACTGTAAAGCCTGGAGCACGACCAGATAGTGTAACACGCCGTTTATATTTAAATGTTATTTCATTAATTATTTTCCAAAACTATTAAATTATATCTATTTTGAGAAATATATTCAATTGATATCGATTAAAATATTAATTGGGTAATATGAAATAAAAATATTTATTATGTCGAAATATTATTTTGAATAATATTAATTTGGTGTGTAGTAATATTTGACTTTGTTTGATTAATTGGCATGATTAGGTTTATATAGAATAAATATTATTTAGTGTAATATTGTTTTAATAGAGTTATATATTATAATTTGAATTAAATAATTGTTGGGGCCAAATTATAATTTTAGAAAGATAGAGGGAGGAAAGTTAGTAGTAGAAGGATAGTTTTATAAAATAGAAAAGGAGAGTTAGTAAGAGTAGTTGGTAAGAAGAGAAATAAGATAAAAAAAAAAAAAGAGAAGAAGAAGAGAAGAGAAGAAGAAGGCTAGGGTTTGTTCTACAAAATCATCATCTTGTTCCAAGAAAATCAACACTAGAGGTAAGGGTTTGACTTCCACCAATTATTTAGTGTGTGATTTTATAGTTTTGATTTTGGAATAAATTAGGGGTTAGGGTATTTGTTTTGGCCACTGTAGCGAATTGAATAAAGTAGCATTGGTAATAACTTGCAAATCCGTGGCACTTTGTATGCTGTAGCGCAATAAGGTACTTGGTAAGCTGAGAAAGGAACTTAATTTTCCATGTGGTAGCAACATTTGAGAATTAATAATTAAAGGCATTAGTTGGGTACAGTAGCGTCTGGAATGGTTTAGCATTAAAAGGCATTGGCTGCTACTGTGATGAAGTAGAAAGTAGCGCAGGGAGTATCATATTGATGGAGTAGCATTACCGTATCGGTAAGTAGTAAAGCAATTGGAAGAAGTGGCTAATTCCTGTAGCATTATGTATAAAGCAACATTTAGTAGCAGTTGGAATTATTTAGGATTACCGCAGCGCACATGAAGAAATATAAAGAAGGAATTTTTCTGCTTGCTGTAGCATAGAAGTGAATTGGTACTTAAGACACATTCCTGTTACAGTAGCGACGAAATGAATAAATATTAGATATACCGTAGCTATTACGTTCCGACTTATAAATACAAAATTATTTAATAATAATGATTTAATATCTTTAATAAATAATTTTGCAGGATTTATAAAGTAGAAATATTAGAAATATTTAGCCGACTTAATTCTGAACCCGTTGATGTGCCGATTACCCGATTTCGGTAATTTCGGCGACGGAGCTACTTTCTCCGATTCGCACGAAAATTGACGTGCTAGCATAATTCGACGTGTAGATTAACGTAGTGAAGTTCGTTTTTCGAAATTTCGAATTTTTAGGAATCGACCCGATTTTAGTACAAAAATGAAATAAATTGAATTTAACCCCGAATTTAACCGTTCGAGTTACATTCCGGTGACTCGATCGCGAGATGTAACATTAAGAGTAATGCCGGATCATTGATGATGACTTTATGTTGAATTATACTTTCCGAATTGGAATTGTTTATTAGTTGATGGTTTATGTTTTGGTTGAGAAGTAACTTGTTTGTATACATTTTACTTGATGTTGTGATTGTTAAATGATATGTATGCATGCATGTACAATAGTTGATGTTCCATTGGTTGGATATGATGGTATGTGTATATTAAGATTTTTGTGGATCTTAATTGCATACGTTTGGTTGCATTGTACATTGCATGGCATGGTTGGTCTTGAAACAGAGACGGTGAAACTGTGGGTTCACGTGATTTTATAGACGGTGACCTTAGTATGGGAATAGACGTAGTGACCTTGATCCGGAAGGGAAACATAGGTGGTGGAACATTGGGTCCATAATATCTAGACGGTGACCCTATTGTGGGAAAAGACGTAGTGACCTTGATCCGGAAGGGAAACATAGGTGGTGGAACTTTGGGTCCACGAGTCGGTACCGCATTCGCATACGTTGAGTCGTGTTGTGAGCCACATGCATAATTGTGCATGTTATGTATGTGTGTTGATGTGTTTGATTATGTGCCAATGTTGTTGTTGTTTGAATTATGGTTATGTGCCAAGGATGTGAGTATTCGGATAATCGGTTTACATGGGTAATGCGTTGGAAATGGATTCCTTGAGTAAGGATACTATATGTGATAAAATGAATATGATCATGATGTGTTGCTTTATTTATTGCCATTGCTTTACCTTAATTACATGTTATATGATTATTGGAATTCTTACCCTTCTGTTTGAAAATGCTTTTGATGGCATTGTTCAGGTACCGAGGATGGTAGCGCGAGGCGCTAGTTAGCGGATGCATTGGATTGCAATCTGTTTTATTTTGATTAAAGTCGAGTCGATGCTCTGGTAGTAACACCTGGGGGGGGGGTATATTTAGTGTCGAACTCGTCTATTTTGTATTCGGATTATGATGTATATAATCCTTACTTTGGGTATATTATTTTGTGTATGTGAGACTTGATAACATATGCTTTATGTGAATTATCATGGCTTGATGCCTTGAATTATATTTTGATTCCTCCATAAATGGAGATGATGTGAAATTATGAAACTCCGTTGCGTTTGCACGAGAGAATGAAGTAAATATTTATTGTATGTTTGTTTTGTGTTGGAATGCTTATACTTTCAAACATACCCTGTCCGTTTTTCTTTAAAATTTTGGAATGTGAAGTGTGTTGTGACATCCCTTCCGTGCAAATTTATTTCCTCTGATTTTAATTCTTGCCTATTATTTGGGGTAATTAGAAGGGGTGTTACAATAGTGGTATCAGAGCATAGTCGGTCGGTTGTCAGGTCTTATTTTGTTAAGCCCTTGTATTTGATTGTGTGACTAACGCGATCAATACTTTGTGTTGTAGAGAGAAGATGGCTGGTAGAAGGAATGATGATGCTTTAGCTGAGGCATTGAGGTTGCTTGCGGGGTCAATAAATCAGATGCCGCAAACGACTCAAGCGCCACATGATGGTACTGAAGATGCTTTCCGTGCTCTTGGGAAGTTCCAAAAGAACAACCCGCCTACTTTCAAGGGAGAGCATGCTCCGGTGGAAGCTCAAGAATGGTTAAAAGCAATTGAGAAAATCTTCCGTGTGATGAATTGCACCGACGCTCAGAAAGTGCAATTTGGAACACACATGCTGATTAAAGAGGCCGAAGACTGGTGGATCAACGCTAGTCAGAGGTATGAGGAGGAGCAGGTTGTGGTGACTTGGGAAATTTTCCGAGATGCATTCTTGGAGAATTATTTTCCGGAGGATGTTCGTGGTAAAAAGGAAGTTGAATTCCTGGAATTGAAACAAGGTAGTGGTTCAGTAGCTGACTATGCGGCTAAATTTCAAGATTTGATCAAATATTGTCCTCACTACAACACTGTTAATGCTGAGAGGTCGAAGTGCCTTAAGTTTGTTAATGGTTTGAAGTCGGACATAAAGAAGGCGATTGGGTATCAGCAAATTACAAGATTCTCTGAGTTGGTTAATAAGAGTCGTATCTACGACGAAGACAGTCGGGATAGCACTGCTTATTACAAGAGCTTGAGTGAGAAAAGAGGTAAGGGACAGATGCGTCCTAAGCCTTATGATGGAAGAGGAAAGAGACCAATAAGTAGTGGAAAGAGTCCGAGTGGGGGAGTGACTACTCCAATCAAATGTTTTAAATGTGGTAAAGAGGGACATCGTGCTATGGAATGTCGCCAGGGGATAGTTAAGTGTTTCAAGTGTGACAGGGTGGGTCACAAAGCGGTGGATTGTAGAGTTGGTGTGAGTGTAACTTGCTTTAATTGTGGTGAGCGAGGCCACATAAGTACCAAATGTCCAAAGCCAAAGAAAGAAGTTGGAAAAGTATTCGCTTTATCTGGAGCAGAGACTTCTGCTGAGGAACGTCTAATCAGAGGTACATGCTTTATCTCTAATGTGTCTTTGGTTGCTATTATTGATACGGGTGCGACACATTCGTTTATTGCTTTAGATTGTGCCAAGAGATTGGGCCTTGTCTTGTCTACTTTGGATCGAAGTATGGAGGTAGATACACCTGCGATGGGTTCAGTTTCTACTTCAGTTGTTTGTTTGAAGTGTCCTTTGCGCATGTGCGGAAGAGATTTCGAAGTTGATCTCGTGTGTCTTCCTTTGCATCAGATAGATGTGATTCTGGGTATGGACTGGTTGAAAGCCAACCATGTCTATATCAACTGTTTTGCTAAGGCTGTTCTTTTTCTCGAGTCTGAGAAAGACGGTGTGGTTTTCTTGTCTACACAGCAAGTTGAGAAGAGTGTGAAGAATGGAGATGGGTTGTTTATGCTTATGGCGAGTATGGTTTTGGAAGATGGTAGAGTAAGAAAGGATTATCCTGTGGTATGCGAATTTCCTGAAGTGTTTCCTGAAGAGATTACGGATTTACCTCCTGAGCGTGAGGTAGAGTTTTCCATCGACTTAATTCCTGGTACTAGTCCTGTTTCGATGGCTCCTTATAGGATGTCACCGTCGGAACTAGTGGAACTGAAGAGTCAGCTGGAAGAGTTGCTTGACAAAAGGTTTATTCGTCCTAGTGTGAGCCCGTGGGGTGCTCCAGTTTTACTTGTGAAGAAGAAAGAAGGAACAATGAGACTTTGTGTGGATTATAGGCAGCTAAACAAAGTGACCATTAAGAACAAGTATCCTTTGCCAAGGATTGATGATTTAATGGATCAGCTGGTGGGTGCGTGTGTGTTTAGCAAGATTGACTTGAGGTCAGGCTATCATCAGATTCGCGTGAAAGCAGGTGATATTCAGAAAACTGCGTTCAGAACTCGTTATGGACACTATGAGTATTCGGTGATGCCTTTTGGTGTTACGAATGCACCTGGTGTGTTCATGGAGTATATGAACAGAATCTTTCATGAGTTTCTGGATAAGTTTGTGGTGGTGTTCATCGATGACATTTTGATTTATTCCAAGAGTGAAGCAGAGCATGCCGAACACTTGAGAATTGTTTTGTCAATTTTGAAGGAAAATCATTTGTTTGCTAAACTTTCGAAGTGTGAATTCTGGTTAGAACAAGTGAGTTTCCTTGGTCACGTGATATCTCGTGGAGGTATTGCTGTGGATCCTTCGAAGATAGAAGCCGTGTCAGAATGGGAATCTCCAAAGTCAGTTTTTGAGATTCGAAGCTTTCTTGGTTTAGCGGGTTATTACCGTAAGTTCATTGAAGGCTTTTCCAAGCTAGCTTTACCGTTGACACAATTGACTAGGAAGAGTCAAGCGTTCGTGTGGACTCTGCAGTGTGAAGATAGTTTCCAAGAGTTGAAGAGAAGGTTGACAACTGCACCAGTTTTGATTTTGCCTAAACCATCTGAACCGTTTACGGTCTATTGTGATGCTTCTTTGATGGGTTTAGGAGGTGTGTTAATGCAAAATGGGCAGGTTGTGGCGTATGCTTCGAGGCAACTCAAGGTGCATGAGAGGAATTATCCAACTCATGACTTGGAGTTGGCAGCGGTGGTTTTTGCGTTAAAGATTTGGAGGCATTATTTGTTTGGGTCGAGATTCGACGTCTTTAGCGATCATAAGAGTTTGAAATATCTGTTTGATCAAAAAGAGTTGAATATGAGGCAAAGAAGGTGGCTAGAGTTTCTTAAAGATTATGACTTCAGTTTGAATTTCCATCCTGGTAAGGCAAACGTGGTTGCAGATGCTTTGAGCAGAAAGTCTTTACACATGTCTATGTTGATGGTTAAAGAATGGGAATTGTTGGAGCAATTTCGAGATTTGAGTTTGGTGTGTGAAGAGACTTATTTTGGCGTGAAGCTTGGTATGATGAAGCTTACTAGTGGTGTCTTGGAAGAGATTAGAGATGGACAAAAGTCAGATTTGGTTTTGGTTGACAAGTTTACTTTGGTGAATCAAGTTCAAGGTGGAGAGTTCAGAATTGATGAGAATGGAATTTTGAGATGTCATGATAGAGTTTGCGTTCCCGATGTGGGGGATGTGAAAAAGAGGATTCTAGAGGAAGGACACCGAAGCGGATTGAGTATTCATCCGGGTGCTACGAAAATGTACCAAGACTTAAGAAAGTTGTTTTGGTGGCCAAGCATGAAAAAGGAAATTGCTGAGTTTGTATATTCTTGTTTGGTTTGCCAAAAGTCTAAGATTGAGCACCAGAAACCTTCGGGTTTGTTGCAACCGTTGTCTATTCCCGAGTGGAAGTGGGATAGTATCTCGATGGATTTTGTTTCTGGTCTGCCGAGGACTCTGAGTAACCATGAGGCTATTTGGGTCATAGTGGATAGATTGACTAAATCTGCACACTTTATTCCGGTTAGGATGGATTACACTATGGAGAAGCTTGCTAAGTTGTATATAGAGCGGATTGTTTGTTTACATGGTATTCCTACATGTATTGTTTCAGATAGAGATCCGCGTTTCACTTCGAGATTTTGGGAAGGTTTGCAAAGAGCCTTGGGTACTAAGCTGAGATTGAGTTCCGCTTATCATCCTCAGACGGATGGTCAAACGGAGAGAACAATTCAGTCACTTGAGGATTTGTTGCGTGCTTGTGTCTTGGATCAAGGAGGTTCATGGGAGAGTCATTTGCCTTTGATTGAGTTTACTTATAATAATAGTTTTCATTCTAGCATTGGCATGGCTCCTTTCGAGGCATTGTATGGAAGACGGTGTAGGACACCTTTGTGTTGGTACGAGACGGGAGAAAGTGCTATAGTTGGTCCGGAATTGGTTCAAGAGACCACAGATAAGATCAGATTGATAAGAGAGAAGATGAAAGTGTCTCAGAATCGCCAAAAGAGTTACTTTGATAAAAGGAGGAAACCTCTTGAGTTCAAGAAGGATGAACATGTGTTTTTGAAGGTGAATCCAACTACGGGTGTTGGAAGGGCGCTTAAATCGCGGAAGTTAACACCTCGGTTTATTGGTCCTTATCAGATTTCAGAGCGGATTGGAAGTATGGCTTATCGGATTGCATTGCCGCCATCACTTTCAAATTTGCATGATGTGTTTCACGTTTCGCAATTACGAAAGTATATTGCAGATCCGTCTCATGTTATTCAAGCGGATGATTTGGAAGTAAGAGACAATTTGACGGTTGAGGTTTTACCGGTGAGGATTGAAGATAGGAAGGTGAAACAACTAAGAGGAAGAGAGATTGCTTTGGTAAAAGTTGCATGGGGTGGTTCGGCGTATGGTAATGTGACATGGGAGCTTGAAAGTCGGATGCGGGATTCCTATCCCGAATTGTTCGTTTAGAGGTAATTTTCGAGGCCGAAAATCTTTTAAGTGGGGGAGAGTTGTAACACGCCGTTTATATTTAAATGTTATTTCATTAATTATTTTCCAAAACTATTAAATTATATCTATTTTGAGAAATATATTCAATTGATATCGATTAAAATATTAATTGGGTAATATGAAATAAAAATATTTATTATGTCGAAATATTATTTTGAATAATATTAATTTGGTGTGTAGTAATATTTGACTTTGTTTGATTAATTGGCATGATTAGGTTTATATAGAATAAATATTATTTAGTGTAATATTGTTTTAATAGAGTTATATATTATAATTTGAATTAAATAATTGTTGGGGCCAAATTATAATTTTAGAAAGATAGAGGGAGGAAAGTTAGTAGTAGAAGGATAGTTTTATAAAATAGAAAAGGAGAGTTAGTAAGAGTAGTTGGTAAGAAGAGAAAGAAGATAAAAAAAAAAAGAGAGAAGAAGAAGAGAAGAGAAGAAGAAGGCTAGGGTTTGTTCTACAAAATCATCATCTTGTTCCAAGAAAATCAACACTAGAGGTAAGGGTTTGACTTCCACCAATTATTTAGTGTGTGATTTTATAGTTTTGATTTTGGAATAAATTAGGGGTTAGGGTATTTGTTTTGGCCACTGTAGCGAATTGAATAAAGTAGCATTGGTAATAACTTGCAAATCCGTGGCACTTTGTATGCTGTAGCGCAATAAGGTACTTGGTAAGCTGAGAAAGGAACTTAATTTTCCATGTGGTAGCAACATTTGAGAATTAATAATTAAAGGCATTAGTTGGGTACAGTAGCGTCTGGAATGGTTTAGCATTAAAAGGCATTGGCTGCTACTGTGATGAAGTAGAAAGTAGCGCAGGGAGTATCATATTGATGGAGTAGCATTACCGTATCGGTAAGTAGTAAAGCAATTGGAAGAAGTGGCTAATTCCTGTAGCATTATGTATAAAGCAACATTTAGTAGCAGTTGGAATTATTTAGGATTACCGCAGCGCACATGAAGAAATATAAAGAAGGAATTTTTCTGCTTGCTGTAGCATAGAAGTGAATTGGTACTTAAGACACATTCCTGTTACAGTAGCGACGAAATGAATAAATATTAGATATACCGTAGCTATTACGTTCCGACTTATAAATACAAAATTATTTAATAATAATGATTTAATATCTTTAATAAATAATTTTGCAGGATTTATAAAGTAGAAATATTAGAAATATTTAGCCGACTTAATTCTGAACCCGTTGATGTGCCGATTACCCGATTTCGGTAATTTCGGCGACGGAGCTACTTTCTCCGATTCGCACGAAAATTGACGTGCTAGCATAATTCGACGTGTAGATTAACGTAGTGAAGTTCGTTTTTCGAAATTTCGAATTTTTAGGAATCGACCCGATTTTAGTACAAAAATGAAATAAATTGAATTTAACCCCGAATTTAACCGTTCGAGTTACATTCCGGTGACTCGATCGCGAGATGTAACATTAAGAGTAATGCCGGATCATTGATGATGACTTTATGTTGAATTATACTTTCCGAATTGGAATTGTTTATTAGTTGATGGTTTATGTTTTGGTTGAGAAGTAACTTGTTTGTATACATTTTACTTGATGTTGTGATTGTTAAATGATATGTATGCATGCATGTACAATAGTTGATGTTCCATTGGTTGGATATGATGGTATGTGTATGTTAAGATTTTTGTGGATCTTAATTGCATACGTTTGGTTGCATTGTACATTGCATGGCATGGTTGGTCTTGAAACAGAGACGGTGAAACTGTGGGTTCACGTGATTTTATAGACGGTGACCTTAGTATGGGAATAGACGTAGTGACCTTGATCCGGAAGGGAAACATAGGTGGTGGAACATTGGGTCCATAATATCTAGACGGTGACCCTATTGTGGGAAAAGACGTAGTGACCTTGATCCGGAAGGGAAACATAGGTGGTGGAACTTTGGGTCCACGAGTCGGTACCGCATTCGCATACGTTGAGTCGTGTTGTGAGCCACATGCATAATTGTGCATGTTATGTATGTGTGTTGATGTGTTTGATTATGTGCCAATGTTGTTGTTGTTTGAATTATGGTTATGTGCCAAGGATGTGAGTATTCGGATAATCGGTTTACATGGGTAATGCGTTGGAAATGGATTCCTTGAGTAAGGATACTATATGTGATAAAATGAATATGATCATGATGTGTTGCTTTATTTATTGCCATTGCTTTACCTTAATTACATGTTATATGATTATTGGAATTCTTACCCTTCTGTTTGAAAATGCTTTTGATGGCATTGTTCAGGTACCGAGGATGGTAGCGCGAGGCGCTAGTTAGCGGATGCATTAGATTGCAATCTGTTTTATTTTGATTAAAGTCGAGTCGATGCTCTGGTAGTAACACCTGGGGGGGTATATTTAGTGTCGAACTCGTCTATTTTGTATTCGGATTATGATGTATATAATCCTTACTTTGGGTATATTATTTTGTGTATGTGAGACTTGATAACATATGCTTTATGTGAATTATCATGGCTTGATGCCTTGAATTATATTTTGATTCCTCCATAAATGGAGATGATGTGAAATTATGAAACTCCGTTGCGTTTGCACGAGAGAATGAAGTAAATATTTATTGTATGTTTGTTTTGTGTTGGAATGCTTATACTTTCAAACATACCCTGTCCGTTTTTCTTTAAAATTTTGGAATGTGAAGTGTGTTGTGACATCCCTTCCGTGCAAATTTATTTCCTCTGATTTTAATTCTTGCCTATTATTTGGGGTAATTAGAAGGGGTGTTACAGATAGCAGTTCATTGTCACCTCCTATACTAAAAGATGATTCCCCAGTAGAGTAACGGACAACTGAAGTTCCTAAAACTCTATTTCTCTCAAGACAAAGAATAGCATTCCCCAACAAAGTCCTCCTCAACAACAGGTATACGGGTTCTCGCAAAGGAATCTCTTATGAGATCAACACTTCCTCTGATGGCATCTATAAGCCCATTCCCGATATCGCAAGACAAGTACCACTTCATGCGAGTGCAAATTTCTGGGCACTCTAGTGTTCAATCATCTTCAAACCTTCAGATCACGAAAGGCAGACAAGACAATCTACATCCTCAGGTTTAAGAAGATTGAACAGGGGCAGCTGTTGTAACCCAAAATTTTCCCTCCCATATTTGTCAATACATGTCAAGTAAGGTCTTCAAATTGCTCAAGGAAGTCCAAGAGTTGACCAGACAAACTCTCTCCTAAGGCAGTCTATCTCAAATTAGGGTTTCATTTTGCATCAAGATGCTTGAGTCCAAAGGATCCCAAATGCTCACCATTGTCCTCATATGTTCTCAAGATCATCCATGTCAAGTTTCAAGCCTTGTAGAGAAAATTTGCTCAGTCAATTGCTCAAAGGCCTAAAAATCGACTGTGTTAGGGCAAAAGTCAACTGTAGCCCACATACAGTCAAACTTCAAGATTTTTGGCCAACATTATAATTTTGAAGTATTATTCATCATTTGATCAAGGTTTGATCATGATTCCTCAAGGATTGCTCACAATTCATCAAAACCCAAAAGTTGCTAAATTAGGGTTTTATAGGAAAAGTCAACTCAACTTTGACCAAGCATAACTTTCTCATACTTTATGAAAAATGACCCATCAAAAGCTCATTTTTAAGAGGATGTAATTCCCTACAATTCATATTCATCTCCCAAGTTCAAAATATGCACTCACAAGAAGATATGAATTTGGACATTATAGGTCATTTTGAAAAGTCAACAAAAACACCTTTTGGGTCAAAGCTTCATACATGAACATGGAAGACTCAATTGAGATGAGACCAAAAGGGTTGCTTAGAGGACATCTTAATATTTATAAAAAGTCCAATAAAACCTCTCTAGAGTCAAAATTGAGAGAGTTATGCATTGGCCAAGTTGACCATTTTTACAAAATTGCCAAAAGTCAAATGTGTCCAAAATTACATTTTTTGCCAAATGGGCCCAACTTTTTATGCTTGCAATGAGTTTGTAATGTGACCCACGACCCATGAGCCCTTCAACTTTTCATTCTTTTATTTTTGTTATTTATTTTGATTTTATATAATTTAAATCAAATAAAATCAATATAAAATAATGGAAATATCAAAAACTCATTAAATCTTGAGATTTTGTGCATGGTTAGGTTCATTATACAGATGGAGACAAGATCAAATCGTGTAAGGCTTGATATGGACACAAAAAGATTGAATTTTCTTGATTTGGAAAGATTTGGTGCAAGGATTGAATCATGAATCAATATTCATAATTGGAAGAGATTTGATACAAGATTGTAACCCTAATACACTCTAGTATACATAAGGAACAAGTGGAGATCAAAAAGGAGAGGCTAGAGGCATGCGAAGGCAAAGAACAAATCTCAAAAAATTCAAGAAAAAGTGCAAACTGATTTCCAAGTTTCAGGCCATCTCAATCCATTCTAATCATATCAATCAATTGCTGGACTCCCCAGGATCGTGTTTCAATCGCTAGCAAGCTTCCCCACGCCTTGAAGCTCCTTGTAGAAATCACACGGTTTGCATCTTTTCTTGAATTTGAATACATTGATTCTGGCATATTTAGCATGATTGATTGGTATATTCATAATCCTTGATTTATTTGCAAGCTAATGGTTATGATTAATTGCATTTTTATTGACTGTACATCAAGTTGCCATGGCTAGGGTTCGTGCTTTGTTTTTAGGGGTTTTGTGTACAGAGAAAATTGGCCATTAATAATGGTACCATGATGCTCGTGAGGTTGCAACGAGTTGATTGGTACCATTGCTTTTTATTTATCATGCATGTACAAGGTTTTGGAAATACACAGGGGTTGTACCTACGCTTAAGCGTCCGTAGGTAAAAGTTGCAAAACTTACAGCGACGGTGGGAAGAAGAAGAAGGATACGTGGCGCACCCTGACTTGCCAGTTTGAATTTCACGCGTTTCAAAGTTTAGCCTTTTGTTTTTATCATATAATATTCATTTGTTATTGTTTATACAACTAACACAGCCAGCTCAGTTGGCAAGCGTGCAGTGGGAGAATGCTTAAGGGCCTGGGTTCGATCCCCAGGTCCCAATGTTTGCTTCATATTATTTTTCTTTACATGATCAGGTGTGCTAGTATCCCATGTGTCCACCGTGTCTCATTAGTGTCCAACCATCAGATCATCAACAAGGCAGATCCAAGGCTTCACCCCTGAAGGTCCATCATACACCTCCAGTCAATGAGTGCACCACATCCAACGAAGTAAAAGGGGCCAAGAGCTTGTTGCGCTCAGATTTGCAAATAGCACCCCTCTTTTGCTAACGCTATCAGGCCCATTCCTTTCTTTTCTCTATTCTTTTTCTTTTATTTAAATTAATTTGTTTAATTATTTTTTAACCAAAATTAAGTTCTTTTTTTTCAAAAAAATCATAAAATCAAGAGTCTCACAAAAAATTAGAATTAGGTTTTATTTTATCAAATTTAATTTAATATTAGTTTAATTTAATTTAGGGTAACTCTAACCTTTTTATATAATTAAAATCAATTAGAAAAATTAGGGTTAGACTTTTAATTTAATTTTTATTCTTTTCTCAAAAATAAAAAATACAAAAATAGGTTAATTTAATTATTTTTCTTAATTAAAATTAAATTAGTAATTAGGTTTTGTTATTATTATTCAATTGAACTTCATTTTCTCAAATAACACGAAAACAGCAAAAAATGATTTTTCCTTTAACTTACAATTAGGCTTAGTTGGGGTCAAAACCCTAAATCTCTCGTTTTCGATTCATCGCGCGCATTTATTATTTTTTGCAATATTAATGTAATTGTCCACGGTATGTAATAGTTTAATCTTGGATTTTCTTTATTTATCGTCTTTTACGGGTTTTTTTGGCTATGTAATTAATCCCTACCCCGAAGCCTTGTAATAGCGTAGGTTTCATTTCTCGCATTTTAATTCTCGCAAATATTAACTGTTTAGATGTATGTTAATAGGATTGTATGACAAGACTGCATGATGATTTAAAACGGCTAGAAAACCCTAATGTGCAAAGATAATAACTGAAATTAAATCACTCGCACATGCGCACTCCTAGGATATACTCTCTCTTCGGTTGTCTTCGGTAAACGATCATTAAGTATAGGGTGTCTTAGTGGTTGCCCTCCTGTCTAAACAAAGATCAAAAGTCCCGTTCGGAAATGTTGCCTCAAAAACGTTGCCTCGGAAATGTTGCCTCGGAAATGTTGCCTCTAATATGATCTTAAGACTCTCTAGGGTTATTACTAAGATGTCCTAACATTGCTTTAGTGATCGTACGCCCCTTTCGAATTGACCCTTATAACTCAACGACGGTGCTACCTATTTCTCAATAGTAGGATAGCACTGTCTAAAGGAAACGAGAATAGAAACAATCCTTTTTCAAGTAAGTAGATGTTATTAGGTACTTGCTCAAAACAACAAATCTTTTACACCATACACTTTCAAACAAACTTTTCAAACTAAAGTTTTTCAAAACACTTCGTAACACTCTTGAGGACAGAAACAAGGGTTAAAACGAAGTAAAACAAAAATTTTCAAAATAAACACACACAAGCAATTTTTAAAAGATGAGCAAGTACCTAAGAGGCCATGGAAAACCATGGATAGAAAGGGTGCTAACACCTTCCCTTTCTATAATCTACCCCCCGTACTCAGAATATCTCAAAAAATGATTTTTTATGTGCTTTTTTTCCTTTCCGGTTGGATGAAATAAAAGTTGATGGCGACTTTTGCTTACTGCGACATTTTGCAAATATAAAACGCAAAATGCAAACCAGCATTTTTTAAAACAGTCGGTTCTGCCACCGTATCACAGTAACATATCTCCAATTTCCCTTCATATGAATGAGCTACTCACGCTCGAACCCTTGCTATAGGAAATGAACCAACAACATAGTTTAAGAACATAGAATTCCACGACACGAACAACATCTACATAATTTCATCACATACTAACACCGTCATAAGAACATCAACATAACCATAATATCGACAAAATTGACATACGATATTAGTACCATAATGCTACGATTCACCAATAAAACTTGTGAATTAATACATCTATTGGTGTGGTAGTAACGCGAATAATAAATAAACCTTTCACCTATAACTTCCATTCTGGAATGTCCAATGGTTTGCCTCATTTCTGCAGGTTTCTACTATTTAAACCTTGACTCCTAACAAGTTATACACGCATAATGAACTGCACCACTCTGATTCATCTACTTAAAAGTCATTGTCCTCATTTTGATTTCCATCAACTATGAGGTCTCCATGTTTCACATCTAGCTTCTGACTCTCTTTAACATCCACACAAAAATCATTGTTCACTTTTGATATCCTCGACCTTCCATTTTACGGCATTAGCTCACATACAAACTCAGGTCTCTAAAATGTTCAATAATTCCCAACTCTTTCATAACCAATTTTCCATTAGGTTCACGCGAAATAGTGAATGATTATCCTCTCGATAGGACGTAAATCACTTTACACACTATTAAGTTGTCAAAACAAGTCTATCACATCCAACACGATCCCATCTACTATACACAAGAGATTAAGGGTGATCAGTTCCTTAATTTGTTAATAGATAGCCAACAACCATGAAGTGAATAATTCATCATTACTAACTATAATAGCGTTTCTTTAGAACTCATGCTTAACGTCACCTAAATAACCATGGTCCAATAATATCCTTTGAGGTTTACAATTGCTTCCATATTTCCTTTCTCATTTGATCTCGTTGATGAGACACCATCTCCCAAACACATTACATAGTCTACTTCACACTCACTTAGCATCACACAATTGTTAAGTATCTTCTAACTCCAGACATGCTAACATACCAAATACATTACAAATCATTTTGTTCCAATTAAAGTCTTTATCCATGTAGAGGACCTTAACAACATTCATATATCCTTAGTTTTCCTTTAAATCTCACAACATCGAGGATTTGTATATTTTCACATTTGAATCTCATTCCAATCACAATCTCAATAATACCATCCCCACATCCGGTTGGTGATAGAAACTCCCCAAATTCTCCCTAACACATGTCAATACTTTGACATCACAAACATGATTCCAATCTCTCTTGAATTTATTTTTCCTTTACTATTACCCCTCTGTTCCTCAAAATTCATAATCACTCTAATCATTCTTAATCGGCATAAGGTGCATCTCCATGCACTCATCCAATACTTTCATATCCTTCCTAATACCAAACATCTCATCCCCTCAATTCATTCATCAACAACATATCGTACTTGACCTCGTCTCAGACAAATTACGAAAATAATCAGTTAAGCCCAAAAGTTTCTAGTCTTCGTACCCGACTTTAGAGCCTCTTAATGTTGAACTGCATCTACTTTGGATGAATCCCTAGATACCATCACCCGAATTAGCATGCTCAAGAAACTCACCTCCTTAAACCATAATCTACACCTTGATACTGTAATTCAAATCACAACGTTCGACATGCCTATATTTTGACTTAGATTAAATCAGAATGTTTGTAATAAACACCACAACAAACTGATCCAAATATTCGTAATGCCTACACCGAGTTCTAAAAGTTGTTCTCCAACTGTCCTCACCCTTCACCTGAATCTGAAGGTATCCCAACCCCAATTCTTTTATACTGAAGACATAATCGCCTATGAGTTGGTCCATCAAATCGTCAATCTTTTGAAGTGGATATTTATTCTCAGTCATCACCCTAATCATCTGTCGGTAATCCACACATATCCTCATTCAACAATTATCACAAACATGCAGCATTTAAGCCTCATTTCTAAGAGGTATCTTACTTGCTTAACATATATCTTCATGTATGGGAAACTGCATCAACTCATCAAAATAATCCGTAAGCACTTAGTTTAACTCTAAACAGTTCACCCCAAGGACAACATCAAGTTAATCCAACATCTCGCTTTAACAAGTCGCAATTATCCCCAGGAAAACATCAGGATTCACACACAACTGGCACATCACTAGCCTAAATATCACCCTCTACTCCTAGAGATATGAATAACACGAGTACCTGATCATTCCCTCTCAAGGACACTTTGACCTGACCGTCAGACATAAATCTTGAATCTGTACTTCCTTTGAAATCGGGAAAGATGCAGTCTCACCAACATTTGCACTCATGCAATCCACGGCACACTGAACCAGCTGTTCACACATGGAAACTAAAACATATCTAAGAAGAAAACAACTTATCCCCTCACTTGTTTCAATCTCCCTCCTGCAAACAAGTGATTAGAAAAACGAGAAAGCATCAACAGTGTTTCACACACATGTCGTGTACTAAGGAACAACACATCGATAATATTCAACTGTCACACTACACCGACTCAATAACTTGGCCGGACGGACCGACCTTCTCTGATACCACTATGTAACACCCTAATTTCCCCAAAGAATAATAATTAAAATCAAAGTAATTTTAGAACGTTCAACATACAATTAGGATGCTACATTTTCACAAACATACAAAAACCTGCTCATATTAAGTATAAGACACATAACACGAATAATGAATGAACCAAAACATCGAATCATAGTCTTCAACTTTAACTTTTATTGTAGTAGTTAATGTGAACATAATCGAACATGATTGAATTACAACCAGTTCATACCTAAGATTACATCCAGCCCACTTAATGGTAAATAAACTAGATGCACAACAAAATCTCTATCAAAGATTGACAAAGGACATTTCAAGCATACTAGAGAAGTAGTCATCGATCCCTTAGCTGGAGTCTCGATAACTATTTCCCCGTTCATAGAAGACAATACAAGATTCAACCTTTTCACACAATCAACAACAATAAAAAAAGTGTAGCACCGATATTATTGATAGCAATTAAAGGAGTACTATTAATGAAACATATACCTCTGATTAGTCCGTCTTCACTGGATGTTTGATTCCCTGCTATAGCAAACACCTTCCAACAAAATTGAGCTTACTTTGGCTTCTGACACCGAGTACTAATATGTTCCTCTTCACCATAGTTGAAACATATCACTCACTTGTGCTTGCAATCAGCCACTCCATGACCAGCTTTACCATAACGGAAACACTTCTTTATATCACCCATACATTCACTAATCTGATGTTCTAGCTTACCGCATTTGAAACATCTGAGGTTAGCAGGAGCACCTCCCACACTTGGCCTCTTACCATCAACAACTTTCTGCTTTCCCTTGTCAGCTGGAGCATTATAAGGATTTTGACAGTTCTGATGTGGCTTGCCTCTCCTCTCGCTCATAATCTTGTAGTGAGCCTTACTATACTCTCCATAAATTCTATAACTATTCACCAACTCTAGAAACCTATGAATCTGCTGATGCCCAATCGCCTTCTTGATCTCTGGGCGCAACCCATTCTCGAACTTGATGCACTTCAAGAACTCAACAATTGCTTCACTATAATAAGGATAAAAAATTTCCAGATCCACGAACTTAAAAGCATATTCAGTTACAGACAAATCCCCTTGTTTCAACTCCAGGAGTTCTATCTCTTTTTCCCCGCGCACATCTTCTGGAAAATACTACCTCATGAACTCCCTGCTGAATACAACCCAAGTAATAACCTCACATACACCTTCCAGCCTTTGATGGGTGCTAACCCACCAATCATCAGCCTCTTCATTCAGCATATGCGTACCAAACCACACCTTTTGTGCCTCTGAGCAGTCCAAGACCCGAAAGATTCTTTCAATCTCCTTGAGCCAAGTTTACGCTCCATCAGGATCGTAGCTACCCTTAAAAGGAGGATGATGATTCCTCTGAAATGTCTCCAAGACACGAGACCTATCATTCTCTCCAACATTGGGCTGATGTTGCATAGCCTGAGCAACAGCCTGCAAAGCAGTAGCAATCGCAACATCATTTCTTTCAGCCACTTCATTGTTTCACGCCATCACAGCAAACAATGGTTAAAATAAATACACCAATAATATTCAACTGTCACACTACACTACAGACTCAACAACTTGGCCGGATGGACCGACCTGCTCTAATACCACTAATGTAATACCCCAAACTACCCGGCGAATAATAAACAAATACCACAGTTATTTAAAGGTAAATTAGGATGTCACATTTTCAAAAACATACAAGAACCTTCTTAAATTAACTAGAAGATACATAACACGAGTTTTCAGATGAACCTAAACAAAGTAACATAGCTCTAACTCCAACTTTTATTAATGCAGTAGAAAAGAATCATAACTAAAATTAAAGTGACATTTATCCAAACATAGGGAGTTACTGAGACTCTAAACAACTACTAAAAACAATAAAACAAATAAGCATTCATCACCCCAGTGTTACATATAAGAGCAATGACACTGACTCGAAAGTAAATCAAAAGCAACCTCTTCTGATCCTTGCAGCCTCATACTACTCCTGACCATCTGCACAATGTCGTATAAAGCATCATTATAATAGAAGGATGAGATATCACAACAATATAAGAGGATGCATAATAATGAGTATATAGCAAGTAATTCATGCACAACCACATATTTCACATCTTACACCTTCACATAACAACCACAGTCTTATTATATAATACTACACAATCATGCATAATTCATCACATGTATCAATAATCATCATGTAGAATACACACCAATTACACAACTCAAACAACATGTTATCAACAATGCAATGCAATGCAATGAGACCAACTCAAAGACTCAATGCATGTGGTACCAAAATCACTCATTAATCCACGCTATCTAGGACCAGAGCCACTAAGATTGTGAAAAATTTGGTTCACCTTGCTTTCGACCCATGCTATCTAGGATCAGATCCAACCCACATCATGAACGATGAGGTTCACCTCGCTCCCGATCCACGCCATCTAGGATCAGAGCCAACAAACAGGACTAAAGTCCTCAACTGGAAATGCCTGTGACACAACCATGCGACAAAAAGATACATATTAACATCTACATATATCAATATGACTCACCAATACGACCATCATATGCCCATAAAATACGACATACCAATCATACAGTCCAAACACATCATACAACATTAACATACATAAGTACATACATATATCTCAACATAACAGACAAAATTGCATACAAAAGGATATAATCCCCCAACAAATAATCACCTACTGGGTACGAAAGTATTTTTATAGGACAAAAAATATTTTTAGCTACCTGAGGTTTCAAACGGTGCGTCAAACGGACTCGCGAGTTAAAATTTATAAATTTTTGAAGTTTTCAAAACGATTCTGCTACAGACTGCTTCGCCCGAGGCTCACCCGTCAAAGTAGTCCATTCGCCTCTCCCTCGCCCGACGATGATGGGGCAAGAGGCCTCCTCCCATATATTTTCTAGGAACCTTGTTTTTCCACCTAGATACGTGCCGTTTGGCTCACTCGGGGAAGCATAGGAGACTGGCTCGCCTGCTCGCTCACGGCTAGCACGCCTGATGACGCATGCAAAACAACAACCCTCTGTTGCGATTTCTGCATCTGTTCTAGTACCAATTCCTTACAATTTCAACACAGTATGTTACAAAACTCATATAATTTAACACATATCCATCATCCAACAATTTCACATCAACATATATGTTATGGGTATCAATTCATGGCACTATAACATCAAATTTTATCCAATTGGACATATATTCATCATATAATCACATTCCAAAAAACCCTAAATTGAATCAAAACATGAACATACATCAACCATGGAAATCATAACCCTGACATAATCATCATTATACAAACCCTTATAGAGTTGGAACTCCACCCTTACCTTAGGTTGAAGGTTCTAAAGCTCCTACAATGGATTCTCCTCGCCCTGGCTTTCTCACTTCCATGCTTCAATTTCTCTCAGAGTACGATCGTTCCAACAATAAAATTCACTCTCTAACATTTCCCTTAAGTCCTCTTTACCCCTTGGACCTCTAATATGGTATTCCCATCTTATCCTTACTTACTCTACTCAACATTACCATAATTCCCTTAGGATGTCTACACCTCCTATTATCCCTATTTAATTTTTAAAATAAATCCAAATAATTATAATTATCAAATGTATAAATAATTCTAATTATCTTATTTAACCAAACACTATGCCATATATAACATCATCAAACCATCTATAGCACCAAATAAATCACAATGAAGTGCTCATCAACGCACAAAATACACTACATCAAATAATTAATCCATTAAAATAATTAAATAAATAATTGGGGTGTTACAGAGACCGACTCACAGATTCAATGCATGTGGTACCAATATCACTCCCGAATCCACGCCATCTAGGACCAGAGCCACCAATATCGTGAACAGTTTGGTTCACATCGCTCCTGATCCACACCATCTAGGATCAGAGCCAACCAACATCATGAATAATGAGGTTCATATCGCTCCTGATCCACGCCATCTAAGATGAGAGCCAATAAACTGGACTAAAGTCCATAACATGAAATACATGCAACACAACCATTCAACAAAATACAATACATTGATATCTACTTCCATCAATGTGACACACCATTAAGGCCACTAATTGTCCACACATGCAACATACAAATCTTACAGCCCCAACAACATCATCACATATAATTCCATGCATATATCTCAGCATAACAAACAAAATTACATACAGAAGGGCATAATCCCCCAACAAATAATCACCCACTACATTCAAAATTATTTTTAAATGATATAAAATATTTATATCTTTCCGTAGATTCAAACGGTGCATCACACCCGAGTAAAAAGTTATGAATTTTTTAAGTTTGAAAATATTTCTGCCAGATTCAGTGATCGGTTACCCTCAGACCGGTAAGTGGTTCCATTCCTTTTAAACCAAAAACCCCAATTTTAAATCAAAAACAAGTTTCTCACTTATATAATTTATACATACATATTACACAATATTTCTATGCATTCTATAACATCAGTTTCACCAATTAAACCACAAATATGTCAACACTCTATTACATGAACTCAACCACACAAAATAACAATTTCATGAAAGAAATCACCCAACGACTATGGAAACCAAAGACCTACATACTCAACGTTATACCATCCCTTAGAAAGTTTGAACCTCATCATTACCTTAGATTGAAGGTTCCCTAGCTTCTCTAATGGATTACTTATTGCCTTAGCCCTTTCTCACCTTTTTACTTCCTCTTCTCCAATGTTAGGATCGTACAGAATGAAAACCCCAAACCTCAATCTTCCTTTTTGTAATTCTTACCCCTTGGACCCCTATTATGGTATTCCTATTTTATCCTCACTTACTCCACTCAACATTACCATCTTGCACTTCTTTTTCTTTTCAAACTTTTTAAAGAAAGATTAGACATAAGTCATCTCCTTGTAGTGATGTAAATCTCCTGTTCCCATAGTATGATTGAGAGTTTGATCCATATTTTCCACTTTAATTTTGAGATATGCTTGTTGATTATATCCAAGATAAAGTTCTTAATAAAGGTGATACAAATGTTCACTTTCTCATATTTGTGGGTGATAAATTAAGTTTTCCACTTGAAAATGATGAAGTGTATTTTCATTAAAATCAATAAAACAAACATCTTTTGTTCTTTTTTTACAAGAACTATAGGGTTTTGACTTCTTTATTGCACAAAGAAGGTACGTAAGCATGAATCTCTCGAAGTCTTGGCGAATCAAAAATAATAAAAATATACTTCTTTTCTCATCTCCCTAATCTTTTTCTTGCAAACTATTGTTTTAGCCTAACACAATTTTTCAAGCGGTTCATGCGGAATACCATAGAAGTGAGGGGTGCTAATATCTTCCCTTTGCATAACCAACCTCCGTACCTAGATCTTTATTTTTTGGGTTTTATCGATGTTTTCTCATTCCTTTGGAAATAATAAAGTTTGGTGGCAACTCTTGCTTATTATTTTTACGAGTTAAGTTAATCAATAGCTTAATCTCAATTTTCTGCCGAGATAGACTGACGACTCCACTTGGGATTCTCTATGAACCAAATGAATTATGTCTAACTTGCTTATCTATGTTTATGCTATTATTTGTTATTTTCTTGTTTTTTGTTTGTCTGTGGGTGCTTGGTGATTTGTGCGCTAAGAATTCTCCTACCCAGACTTATGTACGCTTATATAGGAGTGTGGTATAGTCATGCTTGACATAGCTGGTTTTAAGCCTCAGTAGGTTGACTTGAGATCCCCCGCACAGTGGAGGCCCCTTTGAATGTACTGATATCTTACAAGTAAATCATAATGATATTGTTGCTTTCGACCTGGGGTCTGAGAAGTTGAGGACCTTTGGAACTTATTTTACCCGTTGATACATGATACTTCACTCAGACGAGGTTTTCTTGAGAATATTGTTGGCCTGCGAGAAGTTGCTAAATCGGTAATATCCGAAGGATGGACTAACAACTCTGGGAACTTTTTAGAACCTAGTTAATGTTCGAGTTATCCAAAACAGTAGAAAATTACTTGTGGGTTGGTTCTTACCCTGTCCACCAAGCTCCATGCTCGTGACTTTGAACCTTTGAACCTACCATGTTTGTGATTGTTGCATAATCATGCATTCATGCATCCATGACATATGTTTTAACATGGTTTTCAAGGAACTTAGGAACTTTATTTGCAAACATCCAAGGTAACTTGAGTATGGATTTTGAAAGGAGAAACACTCACAAGTTTAGTTTCAAGCATCTTGCATTGAAAGAGTTGAGAAATCTAGGATCTTTGGTATCTTGTCCTGTGGATTTCAAAGACCGTTATGGAATACTTCTGACTGTGTTGAACATTGACGTAGAAGATGGAGTTTTAGAAACCTTAGTCCAGTTCTATGATCCAGTGTAGAAATGCTTCACATTTCCTGACTATCAGCTTGTGCCTACTTTGGAGGAGTATGCTTATCTTATAGGTTGCATATGTCAGATCAGATATTGTTCAGTGGTTTAAAAGAGATTCCAAAATCCCATGTTCATTGAAGAGTCTATACATTTGAGGAAAGCGAAGGTTGATGTGCATCTTGGTACTAAAGGGGGTATTCTTGGTCTTCCTGCTAAATTCTTGATGGATAAGGCTGCTACTCTTGCTAGTGCGGAAAGTATGATTGCTTTTAAGGTTGTTCTTGTGTTACTCATTTATGGTCTAGTCTTATTTCCAAATATTGACAAGCTATCCATATATTTTTGATTCAGAATCCAGTTCCCACTTTGGTTGTAGATACTTACTATTCTATTCATCACCAGACCACGAAGAAATGAGGTATTATCATGTGTTATGCGCCTTTACTGTATAAGTGGTTTATTTCGCACTTGTCGCAGTCCAAAGTCTTCAAAGATAACAAGGAGCGATTGAGGTGGTCTTAAAAACTTATGTCTCTCACTAATGCAGATTTGACTTGATATTCCAAAGTTTATGACGGTGTGAAGATTATTGATAGCTGTGGAGAGTTTCCTAATGTGCCTCTTCTTGGTACAAAAAGGGGTATTAACTACAATCCAATTTTGGCTCGACGTTAGCTTGGGTGTGCTATGAAGGATAAACCAAACAAAATCATGTTGACAGGTTTCTTTATTCAAGAAGGAGTTGATTGTAAAGGTTTGAAGGAGAAAATCGTCCACACCTAGCATAGGGTTCACAAAAAAGGAAATGAAGAGTTAGGAAAGAAGAATTGTGTTGCTTTAGAGCCTTACACTCAATGAGTGAAAGCAAGAGTTACTACAATCAATATGCCTTATCCTCCTCAAAAGTCTATGTTTCCTAAAATTGGAGGATCTTCTCTCATTCCCATTGAAGATGTAGAAGGACTTCAAGTTGCACTAGCTCAGATGACGCAAGAAAGGGATTCTTGGGAGAATAAGTTATATGCTTTAAATGCGGAGAATATAGATTTGCAAAAATAGCTTAAAGAGAAAGATGATTTACTTTGCCAAAAGGATGCTTTACTTGAGCCAGAGCAATACTCGTGCCAGTATAAGACGCAAGATAGACAACATTGAGCAAGAGCAAAGGGAACTCCGTGAAGAGTTGACTGTTTTGAGATCTGGTATGGATAGATTGACTACTTTGGTTAAATCTTTGGTTGCTACCCATCATCAGCCTCCTCCTCCTTCTCAACCTCAACTTATTGTGATATTTTAGGTTGTTGCTCCTATTGTTTCTATTTCTCCTTATGTTTCTCTTTATAATCAGATGCTTGCTGGTTACCCTTGGGGAATGCCTTTTAACTTTGTTCCAGAGAATTACAATCCTGATGAAGCTACTATGGTCAGTCAAGTTCTTCCTTTTCAACCTGTGATGGTTACTACTCCTCTAATCGTGCATACTGTTCCACAAGAGGATCGTGTTTATAATGCTTTTCCTAGTGAGAATGTTGATGTCTATAAGAGGATGGATGAATTTCAAGACCAGTTTCAAGAGCTCTAGAAAGAAATGAAGGATATGAAGGGTAAGGAATTGTTTGGGAAGAATCCCCATGGCTTGTGCCTGGTGCCTAATGTCAAGATCCCTATTAAGTACAAGGTCTCCGACTTTGAGAAATACAAGGATAATTCTTGTCCCCAGAGCCATCTGATCATGTATTGTCAGAAGATGGCTACCCATACGATGATGATAAATTACTGATTCATTATTTTCAAGACAGTTTGACCGATGCTTTATTAAAGTGGTATATGGGGCTTGATAGAGCTTATATAAGTTCTTTCAATGACCTTACTGAAGAATTTTTTTGTCAGTACTAGTACAATATTGATATGGCTCCGGACCGTGATCAACTATGTGTCATGTCTCAGAAAGATAAAGAATCTTTAAAAGAGTACACCATAGGTGGCACGAGGTTACTACTCAGATTATTTCTCCAACAGAAGACAAGGAAATGACTAAGATATTCCTTAAGATTGTGAGCTTCTTTTACTATGAAAGGATGGTGGCTAGTGCTCCTAATGACGTTACAAAGATGGAAGGTATGAGGATCTGTTTGGAGGAAGGTGTTCGTAAAGGTCGTTTGTCCAAAAATGCGAGTTCTTCGGCTAAGAAGTATGAAAGTAATTTCTAGAAAAATAAATAAGGTGATTTCAATTCCATTTCTCCAGGAGAAAGGAAAAGAAGATCTAGAGGTAATCATCAGAATCAGTATTCTCAACAAGACATTGGATAATATGCCTCATCATCATCACTTATCATCGTAATTTTTATAATTATAATTTTTACGATCATTAATGCTGATGATGAGGCAGATTATCTAATAAATTATAGTTAATGAAATTTAATTATAATAGAAGACAACGATGCATCTGAGGAGCCAAATCATTATACCATAATCTATATGTAAAATAACATGAAATGAATGATGAGACACATGTAATTTAGAAATAGTGATTGATATAAGTTGGTTTTCAAATACAATTTAATTATCAGATTATAGTATCCATGTCAATTTAAATGAATATATTTTAAGTGAGGGTTAGTGAAACAAACAATCTACATAGAATATAATAAACTTAAACAACATCATACAACATAACCAGATATTATAAATTTGTGAGCAATGAAAAATATATTATAAATTTCCAGGATGCACCTTTTATTGAAACTATTCGTGGAACAGGAATCAATTTTGAAGTTCATCTAGTTTGTGAAGCAATAAAAAAGAAATATAAGGAGGAAAAAGCTTACACAACAACTTCATACTTCTTATATTTTTCTCATTATATCTCAAACTAGATGAAGTTTGTTGTCGTTATTGTTTCTTCATTAACTAAAATGTGTTGTTCTTGTTGAGTCCTACAATAACCATGAAAGTTATCAACATGTGAAAATGTAAACTTATTTGTCAATAGAGTATGAAAAACATCTTGTTTGTGAAGCTATGAAGAAGAAGTACAAGGTGGATGAAGTTTCTATCATAGCTTCATGCTTGTTGTACTTTTTTCCATAGCTACACAAACAATATGTACCATAGCCAAAGTATGGTCTTTGTTAAGCTGTTAGTGAAGATGAATCTGAAAAAATGAGAATAATTAATCAACAAAAACAACATGCAACAAACAAGATAATGAGGAACTATCTAACAATAAGATGTAAGAAGAATAATATCTTAATGTATGAAGCACAAGATTCACGGCTAATGGCGAAGAAGAAGAGAAAAAATGGGTGCTAAGGTTTCATTGCAAAGTAAACAACACTACTGTCAATAAGTGAGAGTTAATTCGCTTATATATGGGTAAATTATTTCACAACGGTTCTCTACCAACTGTATTGATAAGTATTTATTTATTATAAATATATCACAACGGTGGAAAGTACCAACTGTAGTTATATCCCTTTAAGTTTTTTATATCAAAATAAATAAAAAAGAAAAGACGCGCCTTAATATTAAAGGAATAATATATATGATGATGTTGAGGTTCGAACCCATGAAAGCTTGATGGTTGTACCACAGTTGGCTTCTCAACCGTTGTTATATATAAATTTATAAATAAAAAATAAAAGACGCACCTTATTTTAGATATGTCACTACGGTGTATTGAAAAACCATGGTGACCATGGCTTTGTGTTTCCAGTGATTTCTGGTAAACAACCGCTAGTCTTCCAAACTATCGAATAAACTTACTGACTGTTATTCAATTTCTCTGGTAACTCACAGGATCGACTAGATTGATCCTAGGATTCCTTGGTCATTAGGGTAACTCTCATGATCGAACAGATATTCATGGTTGGTATTTGAGTGTTTGTGTAGGTGTTTGACTTATTTCGATTTCTCTCTTAAAGATCTAAAGGTGTAATCAAAATATATGTGCGCGAAACTAACTTGCATGAATAAATGTTAATTGTAAAGACATGTAAAATTGCATAAAAGGCAAGTAAATGGCTTCGAATTATAAAAACAGTTAATGTAAAAGATGCTCTGAAACGTAAAAGATTCGAAATATGAAGAAAGCGTTTAATGCAAGAAATCTGTAAAATGACTTTAAGTAAAAATAGGCGTTCGAAAGATAAAACTTGAAGGTAAAGGCATGAAAAGTATGACAGTTTTCTGAAATGTAAAGTGTTTGAAATGTAAAGAAAGCATTAAAATGTAAGGCTTTAATGAAAAGATTTCGAATAAAAGACTTTAAATGAGAAAACTTATAAATGGTATTTGGCAGAAAGATAAAGGAAAGTGCTGGAAATGATAAAAGGTTTTCATTGAATCATAAACATGTGGTGCTATCATACGTACATTGCTCTTGCATTCGTTTCCCTTGCCATGTGGTAATTTGAATGTTACTGAGTATTTAGTACAATAGATATGACACACGAAATCCTAATACTAAGACTTCTATTTATACTAATTCGACCATAACGGTCTTGCTATAGGATTATGCCACGTTCAGAACATGCAGAACAATGCCTCTCTCTTGTTTCCACGTGTCTCCAAATGCTCCAGCACATAAATTTCAAACTTCAAATGTCCCGCTCTCATTTGAATTTCAAATGTTTTGGTACTTCTCCGCTTCGAATGCACTTCTCAGACACAGCCTTGTTGTCGTTTCGAGACTTCTTTAGATATGTTCCCATAATTGCCACTCGAAGCTCCAAGCTTTGATATGCTTATTCGAAACACTGCTTCTGCTACTTCAAAACATAACGCTTTGTTTTATTTCGATCGAAACGTTCCAATTCACTTGGCTTCTAATAATATTATCAAAATCTTCAGCCAACAAAATGCCCCTTTAAAATATGTATTTCGATCTCTCTGAGAAATACCTATTTTAAACATCTACACAAGATTTTGATGCGACCTTCGAATCATCGTAACATTTAATGCATTTGACTCCAGTCACGTCAATCATAACACTTTTTGGATTCCTTAACCGCCTGGAGCCACTTCACAGTATGGTGCAGTTACAAACAATGATTATCTTTAATCACGCCTATTACCCATGTTAACTTTACGCCACCTCTTCATCAAACCAACCCATGATTTCCACGTATCACACCCTCATTCAGTGGATGCTTAAACTTCCCCATTATAAAACATCCTCAACTTAATCTTTTTCTTTTCTTTCTACATTCTGAATCTTTTATCCTCCTTCTCTCGCCAAAAAAAAAACCCTAAGCTTCCAACATCCTTCAAAAATGTCTTCTTCTACTTCATCCTAACTCAAAAAGGTTTCCAAGAAGAAAGGAAAAAACTGCAGGAACTACAATGGAAAGTAAGATTATCACTCACCAAGGTCAATCCGTTCTTGCTCCTCAGATGATCTCAAAGGAAAAAGAAATGATGTATACATCACAGGTACTCATTCCTACCACCGTTGCTGGTAAGAGGTTAGCTTTAAATGGCCCTCTTACGGTTTTTGAAATTTTAAAAGATACCAGGACAATTTTCCCAGTTTGCTATAGTTTCAAACCCTTGTTTAACAAAATGGACGCCCCTAAGGCAATAGAATCTTCTGGCTCAAACACCATAGAAAATCCAACTGTTCCTCCTAAGGACCCTTTTGTATTAGACTATGTAAAAAGTAATTTCAAACCGTTTTGATCTTGCCCCACCTCAGATACTGCTTATCAAAACTGGTTCAAGAAGGTAGAAGCTAAGAAATCCCAGCAATGGGAAGAATTAGGTATCTACAATTTGATTAAGCTGTCGAAGCCTGGTTTCACTTACAGCCACCCTTTGTTATTCGCGTCCCTCTATTTCTGGGATAGTACCTATAATACTTTCCATCTCCCTGGTGGAATGATCACCCCTACCTTCTTCGACATAGCGGCCATCACTGGGCTATCGCCAGTAGGAGAAACATACATCCCCAACAACGAAGAACATTCAAGCATAATTGACTTCGAAGTCAAACTAGCAAGTTTTTCCAAGTTTATCAGTCACTATCATGCTGAGGGAGACAATGTGTCTGATGTAGAACACATTACTTTCCTTACCCTATGGCTGTCAAGATACGTCTTCTGTAGTAGATCCCTACAGGTAGCCAGTAGGTTTATTCCTCTAGCTAGGGATTTGCATGAAAATCGAAGAGTGTGCTTAAGTGAACTGCTCTTAGTTGACCTTTATGAAAGCCTGAGGTCAGCTGTTTCGAGCCTCAAATCCCATACCTCCAAGAATATCCTGTTGGCTGGCCCTTTTTGGTTACTTCAGCTATGGATAAATGCCATGTTCGAACCCTCCTTGTCAACTGCCAACACCATTGATGAACAAGACCCTGATATAACTGATAGGATAGTCGAAGGCACTAGGCTTCGAAGATTAACTCCAAATGACGACAAAGACGACTTCAAAGTCCTATTCTCGAAGTACATCATGATATTCTCCAAAAGGCATAAGTTCGAAGAGAGCATGGCGCCTTTTGCTTCGAGGGCTCATGGACCTTCCTGGTTCACCATGGCTCTCTCGGAAGCTATCAAGAGCAAGGAGATTCAGGATGTATGGAGAGCTTTTTTGCTACCTAGACTCATTTCTTCAAGAATAACTCCAGCCAAGAATCAGATTTTTCTTTTCGCTTACCAGCCAAATTTTGTTTCGAGACAGTTTGGCTTATGCCAACTAATTCCTGAACCTTTATTTCAAACTGAGAGTGCCATTACCTCTGGGCGAACTTTCAAGGCACGGGAAGCCAAAATACAACAAGAACAATACCAAGGCTTTGCCCAGTTTGAGCTAATAACCTTCGAACCTACCCATCTCACAGCTAAGGGGTTTCTGGAATGGTGGACCAAGTTTTATCAAACTTATATGTTCGATACACTTACAATTCAACAGAAACTAATTGATGCCTTCGATGTGCAGGTACCAGCAAAGAAAGGTATGTTTACTCATGCCAAAGAGATTAAAGCTTTCCAAAATTATTTTGAAACTACTTATGACCCCACGCGCTTGGAATCCACTGTGCATCAAGCAGCTGAGACCTTGAAGGAAAAATTCAAACAAAAAGTTTCTAAGTTAAAACTTCCTTCAGGGTTGTCACCTGAGGATAGGTATAGGTTGGCATTCGAAATGCATCCACCTAAATTTCCCAGATTACCTACCTCGGAACTGGCTCTGGCTTGGTTTCCCTCATATCCTTGGTGGTTCACTTGCAAAGAGATGTTCAAACATCTTCAAAGGAAACCAAAGCCATCTGAGACTGTGACATGGGCTCGACACTGGCTTCATGATTTCCCAGGACACCTTCGATACGACCTTTCTGCCATGTCAATTAAATCTGATCAAGGCACATGTGCGAATGCTTGGGAAAATCCCAAACGTTTTTCATTTTCCATATCTTTAACCTTTGCTTTAATTGTTTCGATTTTCAGCCATCAGGATAAAGACAGCCGCCTCGAAGTCGAAAGAAAGGAGCGCCTCTCAAGCCTCCATCGAAACTACTGACAAAGTGACTCCATCCGAAACAACAACTATTGCTGCAACCACAACAACAACAACAATACCAACAACAACCAGTGTTCCAACTCCAACGGTAATCACTTAGCCTTGATGTTTCGAATTCACTCATGTTTTATGGTTTGCATCTAACTCTTTGTTTAAATCTTTTCAGACCAACAAACTTCCTCCTACTACTCCCAAGAAGCGGAAATCAAATACCACTGGGGAAGACCCTAAGGCTGGAGGAAACTTACCAACTGCTTCGAAGAAGAAGCAGAAGAAAGATATTTCGAAAAGTACCGTTCCAACTAGTGTCTCTGGACTTGATTCCAGAGATGCTGCTCCCTTACCCAAATCCAAAATTCCACCTTCGACCTCCAACGTAATGTTGGAACGCATAGCTAGTAACCTCTCCTCCGAGAGTCCACAGGTAAATCGAACTTTAAATCTCTTTGAAAAATAATAATTTCTTATTACCTTGGTGCATGTTTTAACAATCTTTTGCTCATTTCAGAACATCTTGAATCTAGTTTCCACTACTTCGAACTCACCATCCAAAGCTGCTACTCCACTCAACTCCTCTCCTCAAGGAGATTCCAGCAACCTTGTACAGAACAAAGGTTCGTCCAATATGGCGATTCTGGCTGGAACTTCTGAACAGCAGGATGATCAAGGCACCTCTATTCCTCTGAAAGAGACAAACGAAACACCACTTCACACATCTGCAAAGGATTTGCAAAGAGCTTCTCTTCAAAAGTCCCCTCTTGGAACTCTTCAAGAGGACCCAAAGGACACTCAAACTGAAGGAGAGAAAGCTGATTCTGGCCAAAGAGACGAAGAATCTGCAGACGAAGAGTCTGAGGAGGAGGATGCCAATGATGGTTCGACTGCTGGGACGGAGTCCAACGCAAATAGCAGTGAAAAGGAAGGCATCGAAGTGGTGGACTTGGATGATGATGAAGAAGATCAAGAGCACGAAACGAATGAAGGGGATGGTGATGCAACCAACAAACCCATGGAGGTTGAAATGGACGTGACTCCCCTACGTGTGGAACTCCCTCAATCCTCTTTGTCTCGAATGACTGATGAAGAGCTTGCACTCCTGAGAAGAAATGACCCTATTGGGTACATGAAGGAAAAGCTGGCTCAAAGGGACATCCCACTTGCTAGGGCTGGCACAAGTTCGACCAGCTATCCTCTTCCCACAGATGAAAGAATTGTACTTCTTAATAAGATTAGGAAAACAATTCTCAATGTGGATATATTCGAAGTGCTCAAACAAGATAGTACTGCTTGCTATACTATGAAGGAGTTGCTTACAAAGGTCAATCTTGCTACCTGCTCCTTGCCAGTTAGTACTCTCTTGTTCGATCTTCAGGCTTTGCTGGACAACGTAACTGGTTACCTTCTCCAAGATGAATCTGCTGCCAAGAAGGTTCAAGAAAAACGCATTGCAATGGATGCTGCTTATGAACAAGCTTCGAAACTCTCTCAATAAGCTGAGGATCAAGCTATGCATCTAAAGCAGGCGAAAACTGATTATGAGGCTCGAGCTGAGTCCATACTTCTTTGGGAAAGGCAGATTCTGGAACTTCAACAGAAGGTTAAGGAGGCTAAAGAACAACAAATAGCCTTCGAAACCAATACTGCTGGTAACCAATTCGAAGAGCTTCTCAACCAGGGGCTTGCAGAAATGGAGACTGCAGAACAACTTAAAGGAGAAGTGGCAACCTTGGAAGGAGCCAGGCGTTTCGCTCAGCAGAGACTTGAATCATTTCGAAGCACTTTCAACCGATTGAAAAATAACTCTTATTTCTAAATTTCAATGTTTATTTGACTACAATTTGGTTTCTTATATGTAATATTCGAACAACGCCATTTTGGCATCTCATCTTGCCATTTTGGCCTTTTTATAATATCTTGGTTACGTTGTTACTATTCGAATCTCCTGCAGGCGTGGCTTATATTTCTTTAAATATTTCCCATTAACCTTTAGGATACGCTTATCATCCACCAGTTCTTCGATTTCATATGCATTGTTTGAGAATACTTTTAATATTCGAAAAGGTCCTTCCCAATGAGGTGACCATTTACCTAATGCTTTATTTTTCTTGTCCATGGGCAATATGACTTTTCAAACTAAGTCATTAATAATGAATACTTTTTTCTTCACCCTTTTGTTGTATGTTCTGGCCACTCTTTCTTTTTGTCTCATCAAAATTTCCAATGCATATAATCTAATTTCGTCCAACTCAACTAATTCATTCATCATCATTTCCCAATATAATGCAGCTGGGATTTCGTTTTGTCTCTGAATTCGAACGGATTGTAGATGAATTTCTACTGGTAGCACTGCATCATGGCCAAATGTGAGTTGGAAAGGCGTAGTGTTAGTAGCTTCCTTAGGAGATGTTCTACAAGCCCATAATATTTGGTCCAAAGTTTTGTGCCAGTTTCTTGGCTTTTTGCCAATATGTTTCTTGATTAATCCTATTATCACTTTATTGGCTGCTTCGACTTGACCGTTTGCTTGAGCATAATATGGCGTTGACGTTAGCAATCTAAACCCCATTTCTTGGGCAAATTCTTGCATCTTTCTACCAGTAAACACAGAGCCTTGGTCCGTGGTTATGCTCTTTGGTAATCCGAACCTATAGATAATGTGCTTCTGTATAAACTCAATAATAGCCTCTTGATCAGCAACTATTAGTGGTATAGCTTCGATCCACTTGGTAAAATAATCTATTCCTACCAAGATGTATTTCTGTCCTTTAGACGAAGCCGGATTTATTTCTCCTATCAAATCCAATGCCCATCCTCTAAATGGCCATGGTTTGATGATCGAATGCAACTCACTTGCAGGGGCATGTTGAATCCCTACATGTTTCTGGCATTCCTCACATCCTTTAGCAAAGTCTATACAATCTTTGAGCATGCTAGGCCAATACAAGCCGTATCGAAATAACAACCATTTCATTTTATGGCCTGCTTGATGTGCCCCACATGCCCCATTGTGGACTTCTAACAATGCTAAGTATGCCTCACTTTCTCCTAGGCATTTCAATAATACACCCTCTTGGGTCTTTTTAAACAATTCGTTCCCCATGAGGAGATATGACAATGCTATGTATTTTGTCTTTCTGTCCACACTCAGAGTTGGGTTTGCTAAATAACTCATCAGTGGACTTCGCCAATCTTCATCTGACAAAGTATTTATGGCTAATATTTCGAATCCCTGCTTCTCAGCATACCCCAATTTCATACTTTCCAGATCCGATGGTGTGAATCTAGTAGCCATAACTCTACCCCTTAATTCAACTAAATCCTTAAAGTTCCTGGTCGAAACTTTATAACCCGAAGCCAATTGTGCTAAGTCATTTGCTTCTTGGTTCTCTATCCTTGGTATGTGTTGAATATCCATGTATTCAAATTTCCTTAGTAACCTATTGACTATGACGAAGTATATCATCAAGTTTTCCTTTATGCACTTATATTCCTTTGTAATTTGTTTGACCACTAATTCTGAGTCTCCCTTAATTTCGACTCTAGTTGCCCCCAATTCCAACAAAGCTTCAAGTCCAACAATGAGCGCTTCATATTCAGCTTCATTGTTCGAGCAACGAGGACCATCTAATTTATACTTGAATTTTGTTGGAATTCCTTCAGGAGAAATTAAAAGGACTCCAACGCCACTTCCATTCCTGTGGGTTGAACCATCAAAGTACAATTTCCATGGTTGCATTTCGACGTAACTCATGACAGTCTGCTCAACCAAAGAATGGTCCACAATGAAGTCAGAAATCACTTGACCTTTCATAGCTTTTAAAGGCATGAAAGTCAAAGAATATTCTGTTAAGGCTAAAGCCCATTTACCAACTCTGCTATGCATTATTGGTTTTGAAAGCATATGTTTAATGACATCGAAATGAGATGAAACATAAACATCAACAGGCTTTATATAATACTTGAGTTTCATACAAGAGAAATACAAACAGAGACATAGCTTTTCTAAATTGCTATATCTGGTCTCTGCATCATTTAGTACTCTACTTAAATAGTATATGGCTCTTTTGATACCATTGCTATCTTCTTGTGCTAACATACTACCTATACTAACTTCAGAGGCAGATATGTACAATCTCATGGGCTTCCCCCATGAAGGTGGAGACAAAATAGGAGGCTGAGAGAGGTATCTTTTTATCCTGTCAAATGCCTCCTGGTGGGCTTCGTTCCATTCGAAGGCTTGGCCTTGCTTTAGACGAAGTAACAGAGAGAAAGCTTGGGTTCTTCCACTCAGGTTCGAAATGAATCTTCTGAGGAATTTAATTTTCCCTAGCAGAGATTGCAACTCCCTTTTTGACGTAGGTGCTTTTGTCTCCATTATGGCTTTAGTTTTGTTCTGGTTGATTTCAATCCCTTTCTTGTGAACCACAAAACCAAGAAAATCTCCAGCCTGCACAAAAAATGCACATTTAAGGGGATTCATCTTTAAGCCATGTTTTCTCATTCGCTCGAATGATTGGCTCAAATGATGCAAATGTGTTTCTGCAGATATAGATTTGATGACTATATCATCAATATACACCTGCATGAAGGTTTCAATGAAATCATGAAAAATTGAATTCATTGCCCTTTGATAAGTTGCCCCAGCGTTCTTTAAACCAAAAGGCATCACCACCCATTCGTAGGTGCCTAAGGCTCCTGGGCAACGAAATGTTGTCTTTGCAACATCTTCTTCAGCAATGAAAATCTGATTATACCCAGAGTATCCATCTAACATACTCAAGTATTCGAACCCTGCAGCAGAATCTACTAGCATTTCTGCCACAGGCATGGAGTATTCATCTTTAGGGGTTGCAGTGTTTAAATCCCTAAAATCTATGCAGATTCTTAAAGAACCATTCTTCTTAATAACAGGTACTATATTTGCTAACCATTCGACGTACCTTGTTGTTCTGATGAATTTGCAACGCAGCAACCTTTCGATCTCAGCTTTAATCTTTGTGAGAACCGCTGGTGCGAATCTTCTGGGAGTTTGTTTGATGGGCTTCTTGCCATCTTTGATTGGCAGTCTGTGTTCGACCAACTCCCTCTTTAAACCAGGCATCTCGTCATAATCCCATGCGAAGCAATCTTTGTTTTCCTTGAGGACTTCGATTACTTCTTTCTTGAGGCCTGGGCTAAGTTTTGCACTTATGTAGGTTATTCTTTTCGTCTTTTCATCCCCTAAGTTGACTTCTTCGAGTGGGTCTTGTGCCAACATTTTGGCACCTGAGTTTATGGGGTCCCTCTCGAAGCCTAAGGGTTCTTTATCGTAGATGGCATCCAACCTTTGATCCATCTCAAATTCTTTGAAGGGTGAGCATTTCGAGCCATCCCCACTTACTTCGTTCATCTTTACAGTTAATTTATTTATTTCAGCCTCTAAGGCCGCTTTTGATTCGTTCTCAGCCATATAGGTCGAGATCCTTTCGAAAAAGGCGGACTCAGTCATGGATAAGGTTGTCGAAGTCCCAGCCTGCTGGCCGTTTTTGTATAGTGCTTTCGACTCCCTCTTCTTCCCTGATTATTGTTCTATCCCAGTAAAGGCCATCATGGCGAAGGGTTATGTAGTAGTGGGCGTTTCTGGTTTCGTTAATCTCATCATTTGGAACACACGGAGCAATCTTTGCCAGATTTTTATCATAATCCCTCTTGTCAACTAAATTGACTGTTGACATAAAGTAACTCTAGTCTGCTTCGATGTTTTCCACGATTCCATCATCTCTCCACAGAACTAGTCGCTGATGCATTGACGAAGGAACTGCTCCCACGTCATGGATCCACTCCCTTCCCAGCAATAAGTTATAGTTGGCCTTGGCTTCGATCACCATAAACATGGTGGGCCTACAGCTTGAGCCTATTGTCAATTCCAACTGGACCACTCCCAGTGTTTTGCCCACTTTTCCCTCATAATTGGACATAACCATATTATGGGGCTTGATATCTCCTTCGCGGATCTCTAATCTTTTCAGCATGAAATGGGGTATCAAATTGACTGCAGCACCCCCATCCACTAGAACCTTGTTCACACCATGGGCACCAACTTTTGCCCGAATAAATAGTGGCTTAAGATGGTTCTTCATAGCAGGTTCTGGACGTTCGAAGAACGCATTTTGCTCCTCAACAGCCCCATTGTCCATCACATAGTAGCACACAGGCCTATGCTTCATCAAATCTGTGGTATCTTCTTCCTCATATTCATCAATTTCAGTTTCCTGCCCAAATTCACAGGGAAGCACAGATACCACGTTACAGTTTAGGTTGAATGAAGACTCCCCCTCCGATTTGAAGTTATCTGTTATCATATCTTCGTCCTCTTCTGGGCCTGGAGTGTATTCCTTTGGTTCATCCCGTTTTATTTCAGAGAAAAGCCTCCTATTAACTGGAGGTTTGTCTTCAGTTTGATTTTTTGGTTTGTTGGTGCTAGATTCACCTTGGTTCTTTGTTGAAGTGACCCCTTTGTTTGCCACAGCTTCCCTCTCAGCCTTTCGAATCCTTTGTTGCCTGCGCCACTGGGATCTTGACATGGGGTTCCTTCCTTTGTAGTTTTCTAATCTTACCTCTTCCCTTTTTGCTATGTTGAATTGCCTTCTGTACGTCATAGCATGGCGTGCATTTCGTTCGGTGTTTCTCCATCTATCTTTGCCTTTGTCATTTCTGACTTGCAACCATCTGTCGGTTGGCACTTCAGCAGGGAGTTTGAAAGTCACTCTTTGAGCAACCTTGGGGTGAGGGCTATCAGGCCTTCGTTGTTTGTGTCTGCTGTCGAAACGTGGGCCCATCTGGACAGTTTCTTGATGGTTCCAGCAAGGGGCGAAGGGAATCGTTTCGAAAGCTCTGGCCATGCTTTGATCATACACGGCAGAACACCTTGGGCAAATCAAGCACTTGGTTGCCCCTTTGTAGCAGCGAAACACAAATTCCAACAAACTTTCTCCAGCCTTAGGATAACACCTGAACAGCTGGTTATCCTGGCGCCAATTGTTGCCAGTTCGAGTCCTCTGTACCCTCTCGAAATTCGCAGTGATTCTCTGATTGCAGAGGATGCTGCACCTGGGGCACAATATCATGCCTGTATCTCCCTTGTGGCATGTCATGAGGTAATCTTTGAGACTAGCATCTCCAGCGTGATTATCCTCCATTTTATACTTCTCTTTTTCTAAGTATTTTTCTACCTCCTCCATCTCAGAGCGAGGCCTCTCCATATCCACCATATTTATCTCAACATCTTCCCCCTTAGCTTCATCATCGCCCCATCCTGTGGGCTTTATATCCTCAATGTGAACCTTCGAACTCTCTGGGGCAGAATATTTGACCAAATAGTCAAATTTTCCACTGGGTTCCCCTAGAGTGTCCCATATTTCCTTCTGAGGGGAAGTTGGCTTCGTGATTTGGACTTTCTCCAATTCCAGCCTCAGGCCTTCAGTGACCTGTGTTAGTTCTTGGTTTTGATTTCCCTGGCCTTCAGTAGCCTGGGTTTCTTTTACAACAGCTACAGGTGCTGCTTCAATCGAAGCCTCTGGTATCTTCTGGATGTCTTCAGTGACCTCCTTATCGACTTCGACCATCACCCAGTTTTCAGTTTCAGTACCTTTCCCTCCTGTTAGGGCATCGCTTTGGTCAGCTTCCACCATGTTAATCTCTCCAATGCATGCAGGCTCGGAGTAGTTGGTGTCTGCGACGTCCAAGGGATCTTCGTCCACTTTCATCTTTGCCTTATCAGCAAACTTTAGTCTGCCATCTTTGATTGCATTTTGAATTAGGTCCCTGAAAAGAAAACATTGTGAGGTTTTGTGGCCTAGGAAACTATGATATTTGCAAAATCCTCTCTTCTTTCTCTGATCTAAAGGAGGTATTTTGACATTTGATGGCACAATGAGTTGGCCATCTTTGACAAGTAAATCAAAAATCTTGTCACATTTAGTGACATCGAAGGTATAAACCTTCTTTGGGAATTTGTCACTTTTCTCATTTTCAACAATCTCTTTCCCTTTTGTGGGAACCAATAATTTGCAGGAGTACGGTGGGGCCTGTTTTAATTCAGTGAGGTCGATTTCGACCTCTTCGAATTCGAATTCAGGATATTCTTCTACTTCCTCAGTTCCAACATAGGAGATCCTTTCTTTCTTGCTATTCTTAAAGACTCTGGCCTTTTCGGCCTTTAGCCTTTCGACCTGTCGAACCCTATCAGCTAACTGAGCCATATCCCTCAAATATTGAGTGTCTAGTTTCTTTCGAATAGAGTAATTCAAACCACCAGCGGCCATTTCGACTAACTCATGTTCAGGCACTACTGTGTAACATCTGGATTTCAACAGCCTAAATCTATTCAGATAATCATCTATGGGTTCGGTGTACTTTCTCTTGACACTGGCTAATTCCTTCAAGCTTATTTTCGACTGTCCCATGTAAAATTGTTCATGGAATAATCTCTCCAAGAGAGCCCAAGTATCAATGGACCCAGGAGGCAAAGTGGTAAACCATGTGAAGGCGTTTTTAGTCAAGGAACTTGGGAAATATTTGATCCTGAGATCTTCATTATTGACTATATCTCCCGCTTCAGTTAGATACCTGGCTATGTGTTCGATTCTTGACTCATTGGTATCCCCAGCGAACTTTGTAAATTTAGGGACTTTATATCCCCTTGGTAAATCAGTATGCATTATGCAATCTAATATAGGAGAAGCATAATTTGGCCTTCTCATTCCTGTGTTGAGGCCATTCTGGGCCATGACTCTCTCTATCATGGTGGTCAGATTGTTTTCTGTCAAGATGTTATCGTTTCGAATTCTATGAACGACAGCATCAGCATCTTGATTTCGACCAACCATGACAACCCCCCTAGGTTGTTCTTCTCGAAACTCTGGGGCTTCTAGCCTTTCGACCCTTGCCCCTGGTTCCATAATTTCTCTTTGTGGGCATGGGATTATTGGGGCTTCTAACCTTGGTGCCCTTGCCCCCAAGTTAACTTCTTCTCTAGGTGGTCTATAAATTGGGTCGTTAGCAACTTGTTCCATAACAGGCATGTTTGCTCGAAATCCCGCCTGATTCTGCCTACGCCTTTCTGGGGGAGCAAAGAAATCTGCTATTCGACTCATGTTGTCAGCATTTTCCCTGTTTGTCACAGTCACATTTTGTACTATTGGGGCAAATATTTCCTGCATAGTTTGTGCTAACACCCCTATCATATTATGGTTACTGTCATCCATCAATTGCCTAAAAGCCAACTGGTTTTCTATGGTTAAAATAGGCATCGTGCTATAACCCACTGGCCCTTGGTTATTTGTCATAAACTGATTCGCCCCAGACCCAGACCCTAATTGTGGTGATGAATTCGATGTGGAATTGTGTAAACCTGCCATAAAGGAAGTTGGCATTCCATAAGAGGAATTTCTGGTTCTATTACCATCGAAACCGGGTGGTCTAGTTAGTGGAGTGGCGAAATGGGATTGTGTCCCTGATGGTGGAACGAATCCCCCAGGATAACCAATGGTTCCAGAATTGCCTAAGATCGAACTATTAGTTGATATGCCACTTACTCCATTGGTGGCTATATTACTGGTTGAAGATGCAACAGACTGTGCGTTCGAAGGGATCACATTAGATGTTCCCATCGAAGTGGACACATTAGTGTCTGTTGTATGTGGGGCATTTTGTTCCCCTTGTTGATTGTCAGAATTAGACATCTTGTTCAAACGTTTTCTTCTGGATAAGGGTTGGTTGTTGTTGGTTATTTTACCACTTCTTAGGTTCATAAAACAACAAACTTCTTAGGTTCCAACGTTTTTATAATGGTTATGTCTCAACAATCTTTATTTCTAATGTCCAATTATTGGTCCCACCAGGTGTGCCAATTTGTTTCTAGTGATTTCTGGTAAACAACCGCTAGTCTTCCAAACTATCGAATAAACTTACTGACTGTTATTCAATTTCTCTGGTAACTCACAGGATCGACTAGATTGATTCTATGATTCCTTGGTCATTAGGGTAACTCTCATGATCGAACAGATATTCATGGTTGGTATTTGAGTGTTTGTGTAGGTGTTTGACTTATTTCGATTTCTCTCTTAAAGATCTAAAGGTGTAATCAAAATATATGTGCGCGAAACTAACTTGCATGAATAAATGTTAATTGTAAAGACATGTAAAATTGCATAAAAGGCAAGTAAATGGCTTCGAATTATAAAAACAGTTAATGTAAAAGATGCTCTGGAACGTAAAAGATTCGAAATATGAAGAAAGCGTTTAATGCAAGAAATCTGTAAAATGACTTTAAGTAAAAATAGGTGTTCGAAAGATAAAACTTGAAGGTAAAGGCATGAAAAGTATGACAGTTTTCTGAAATGTAAAGTGTTTGAAATGTAAAGAAAGCATTAAAATGTAAGGCTTTAATGAAAAGATTTCGAATAAAAGACTTTAAATGAGAAAACTTGTAAATGGTATTTGGCAGAAAGATAAAGGAAAGTGCTGGAAATGATAAAAGGTTTTCATTGAATCATAAACATGTGGTGCTATCATACGTACATTGCTCTTGCATTCGTTTCCCTTGCCATGTGGTAATTTGAATGTTACTGAGTATTTAGTACAATAGATATGACACACGAAATCCTAATACTAAGACTTCTATTTATACTAATTCGACCATAACGGTCTTGCTATAGGATTATGCCACGTTCAGAACATGCAGAACAATGCCTCTCTCTTGTTTCCACGTGTCTCCAAATGCTCCAGCACATAAATTTCAAACTTCGAATGTCCCGCTCTCATTTGAATTTCAAATGTTTTGGTACTTCTCCGCTTCGAATGCACTTCTCAGACACAGCCTTGTTGTCGTTTCGAGACTTCTTTAGATATGTTCCCATAATTGCCACTCGAAGCTCCAAGCTTTGATATGCTTATTTGAAACACTGCTTCTGCTACTTCAAAACATAACGCTTTGTTTTATTTCGATCGAAACGTTCCAATTCACTTGGCTTCTAATAATATTATCAAAATCTTCAGCCAACACTTTGTTGTTTACGCGTTTTGTAGTAGTGATTCACAAAAACCCCCAAATAAACCTAAAAATCTACCAATGGTGATAAACAAATTACTCCTACATAATCATCATTACACAAACCCTTAGAGAGTTGGAACTCCATCCTTACCTTGGATTATCGGTTCCTAGCTTCAACAATGACTTTCCTAGTTCTTCCTACTTCTCTGCTTCTGCCTCTTCTCACAGTACGACCGTTCCAATGATACGACTCTCCCTACAACTTTTCTCTTAAGTCCTCTTTACCCCTTGGACCCCTACTATGGTATTACTATCTTATCCCTACTTACTCTACTCAACATTATCATAATGCCCTTATCATCTCTACACCTCATATTATCCCTATTTAATTATTAAAATAAATCCAATAATTATAATTATCAAATATATTCAATAATTCCAATTATCTTATTTAATCCAACATTATCCCATAACATGCCAATAAACCATCGATTAAATCATATAAATCACAACAACATAATTTAAATAATAATATAATATTTGAGATGTTACATTCTTCATATTTGGTTAATGTCTCTATAAAAGTTACAATTATAGTCCATGAGTTTTGAAAGAATTCTGCAGAAAATCCATATGGCCCTGAAGCTTTCCAAGGGACCATTTGGAAAATGGCCTGCTTTACTTTAATGTATCTAATTTCATCTTGCAACTTGATAATATCATGTGTGTTTAGCCTAGGAAAGAAATACTAGTGTTGTTCTATTGGCATATGATAGTATCAGAAATGCACAGATTGTGATAGAAGGATTAAAACAATTTATTTGCATGCTTCGGGTCTTCAATCCACTTTTCTCTACCATCTTTGATCATCTTGACTATACTCTTTTGCCTTCTTTGGACAACTTTTAACGAGTATTCCTATCCCCATCTACCAACCAAGTTGCTCCAGATCTCTAAAACCACAATAGTTTCTCTTGGTGAATAATCTTCAGCAACTCCTTTTGCAATTCTTTTTCGAAATTTTTAAGCCCCTCATGGTCTATAATTATCCATAGCAGATTCCTCTTATGGTCTTGAACAATTTGGATTGTGATATTCTTCCAGGACGAAACCTTGTTTTTAAAATGTTCCAAGTTCATTGTGACCGTGTGACTCTCATTCCATACTTCTTTGATCAAGTCTTCATATTTATCCTCTAACAGCCAAGAATTCTCGAATAGGAATCTCCTATCTCTTCTTATAGCATCCCCCTCCTACATAGACACAAGAGTTGGATGGTGATCCGAGAACTCTATTTTGGTTAAGACTTTCACAAAGGCATCGGGGAATTGGAGTCTCCAGGAATCATTACACAAAGATCTATCGAGTCTTTAATAAATTTTAAATCCTCATTGATAAATAGGTCTAGGGGTGTTTGTAGTGCAGTTTGGGCGGTTTTGACGTAAAAAGTCATCCGAACTGCAAGAGAAAAATGTGTGCGGTTTGGTTTGGTTCGGTTGAATTTTAAAAATAAAATCAAACTAAACCAAACCAATGCGGTTTGGGTTGGTTCGGCTGGTTCAATTTTTTGCAAAAAAATTATTGAGCCATACATAAACATATAGATGACAACATAGTTTTGTATTTAGTCATTTATGCGTTCATCAAATAAAAAAAATTCATCATATTTGGACAACAACTTTCCATTTAATATACAAATATAAGATTAGAGAAAAGTGGAACAAAAAAACATAAAAAACATAAAATATAAGATTATAGAAAAGTGGAATGAAAGAACATAAGAGATGAGAGACTAGAGAAGAAGTGGCGAGATGTACACGGAAAAGAAGATGAGAAAAATGTGTGATATAACTAGGAGAGATTTGAAAATACTTAAACTGAAACCTTAAGTGTGAGGAATAGAAAATCATTTATAGTTTTAAGTCTAAGACATATTAGGTTTGGATTTGGGTTGAATGTGGGTTAAGTGAAGTTTGGATTGTAACATAACGCAATTTAGTTTGGTTTGTAAAATACAAATTGTAAACCAAACCAAACCTCACAGTTTTATTAAAAAATGTCCCAAACACATCCAAGCCAATTATAGTTTTTTTTCGTTTCGATTTGGTTTGGTTTGGTTTGGTTAGCGATTTTCTATTGGGTCTGTTCGATTTTGAACACCCATAAACATGTCCCTTCCAAGTGTATATGTGGCCAGTAAAACTAAGATCCATCAAGTTGCACGATTCCACCCTATACCTAAATAAATCACTTTTCTTATGTGATGCTTTGGCCCCTCCTTTATTTTCTGAAGTGCTCATAATATCATTAAAATTTCCTCCAAGTAGTTACCCTTGATTCATCTGATATGAAAGCCTTTGAAGCTCTTTTCATAAATCCATGCACCATTCCTCCCTTGGACTCACATAAAATGGTTTAAACATATTGTTACGGCGCGAAAAATACAAGAGGATAAGGAACACTCGAAATTCAAGAGTCACCACCAAACTGTATTTATTCCACAAGAAAAGGGAAAATATCGATAAAACTCACACAATAAAAGAAAATGGTTATCGCAACTAAAATGGGTTCGGGAGTCAATTATACAAGGGGAAGGTATTAAAACTCTTCACATTTGTTGTACTCAATAGGACCCATTTAGTTAGTCTTATGAATGAATGTTAGTGTGATGTTACTTAAGATCTTCTATTTATTACGCAAGAAAGAGAAAGAAAATATTATTAGGTTTTTTTTTATTATTACGCCTGACAAGATTTCAAAATCCTGTTCCTACGTATCTCCAGATGCGATGGAGAGCTCAAGGCTACATATTTCTAGGCAGCAAATGTTTGTGGGTTGGTCGATTTTAGTGAAAGATTCTTAAGTCGCATTCAAACGAAAAACAATGCTGCCTAAAACATGGGTAATTGAACATTTACATCACTTTAAGAATGAACGAAATAATCTGAATCAACATAGATTTATGTCCTCATCACATTCGAGCGGAAAACATTTGATATTCTCATGTGGAAGCATTGTTTGCATCATCGTAGAATGGTATGAGTGCCTTTAGTTTTAATGAAAAGTTTTAAATTTGAAAGCCAAAAAGCAAAATGTTTGAATGTGTTGAAATTGATTTTATATGGAATCGAGTAACCATTTGAGCAAGGTGTGCTCCAAGCACTCGTTTACTCAAGGTTTCAAAAGGATGTGCATCCAATTGTCCTTTTTTGTCCATGTTTATGAAAATTCATCTTTGCAGAATATTAGTAAATATTTGAACAAGGTGTGCACCAAACGCTCGTTTATTCCGATTTCAAAAGAATGTGCATCCGATTGTCCCTTTATTTCAAGTTTAATTAAAGTATTTTAGGTGAAAATATTAATAGTTGTTTCGAACAAGTTGTGCACCAAATGTCGCCCAACTATTAAGATTTCAAAAGGATATGCATCCTTCGGTCCCTTGTCTTTCAACTTAATTAATTTTTACTAAATTAAAAAAATTAATTGATTTTTGAAAGAAAATAAAATAAAAATAGAAATAAAAATAAAGGTGTAGAATTAAATAAATAATTGAAAATAGAAATAGAATGAGCCCAAACAAGTAAGCAATACCCAAATGAGAAGCCAAATGCTGACCTTAGGCTAGGGCTACGTGGCACGCCTAAGGGCGTTGGATTAAATTGAAGGTCAAAATGATCTTGTGGTAAATGTGCTAACACGTGGCAAGAAAAAAGTAAACAAAAAAAAAAAACAGAAATGGAACACGTGATAAGCATTTGCACTCAAACCAGCTTCGTCCCTCTCACCCTCTCTACTGAAAAACGTCGCCCCCTCCGCCATAAGGTCCGGTGAAAGGTGGCCACTATGGAAGAAATCAAATACCACTCTAACCGTTTTTCACCCTGATTTCGAATATGTTACTCAAATTACCAATAAACCAAACACAAGCTCAAATCGAACAAAAAAAAAATCCAAAATCCAAAATCTAAAAAGTGAAATTAAATGGAATTCAAGCAAGGTTTCGAGAAAATGTTATGAGGGTTTGAATCAGTGAAGCATGGCGAGTATAATAGTAACAAGAAAGCATGGAAACAGTGAAGATCACCAACCTGGTCGGAGCAAGTCTAACGGTTTTGCGTCTTGAAGCTCTAAGAGCCTCTAATGGAGCTTTGAAGTGAGGTTGCTTGGAGGAAGTTTGGAATTTTTTGAAATTGAATTTGAGATTTGTTATTGAATTTGGATGCAATGCTTTACTGTCATGAAAACAAAACGTGGACTTGGTGAAAGTGTGGTCCCAACATGAAATTTGACTTGCTTGGAATATGACTTGGCTCAAAATAAACTAAAATCAAATGAGTTTTGTCTTTAAAATTGACTTGAAATGACTTGAAAATTGGTTTGTAAAAATGGCTTAAGAATGCTTGAAAAATCAACTTTGAATTTGGCTTGAAAATGACATGGAAATTGTCTTGGTAATAGGCTTCAAGAATGACTTAAGTTGAATTTAAAATTGGCTCAAAATTTTGAATTAAAATTGGCTTTCAAAAGTAATAAAAATTGAATTGTAATTAAAATCAAAGAAACCTTAATTTAGTAAAGTTGACTTTGATTTTGACCACAAAAAAAGTACTTTTCAATAACTTCAACCTCCACATTTTTCAGATTTTCAAGCCACATATATCCCTCCTGAGTAGCCCCTAACCTTTGAAGCAACAAATTTATCATTAACAAAATGTTTAAAAGAACAGCCAAATTGTTAGGGTCCATTTATGGTTCCATGATCACAAAGATAACAGGATGCGATTGCTTCAAATATTGATTACACACTCTAACAAAAGTTTTGCTCGTTGCACCCCTACAATTCCATAACAATATTATATGTTTTATATCCACCATAAAAATATATTAGTGTTTAGTTTCAAGCCCTTGGTCTTGGCTTGGGTCGACTCCACAATTTCATGTCAAGGTATTATTCCACAAGAGTCAGACTCGCTTGAACTTCTTCAAAAGCTTCTCCATTTGCATTCTCGTCTCTCGTCATCAATTACTTTTCTGAATTGTGTTATTCTATTGCATAAATTGTTAGAGCATTATCCTCTTCTACGACCCCTGAGCTCTTAACTCTTTTGGGCCTAGTATCTTCAAAAGATGTGTTGAACTCGTGTTAGGCCCAATAACATTATTGAATTAAAGGGGGGCTTATTTATGAAGCCTTTTAGTCAAAAGTAAACATGTAACAACCTCAAGCAGACCCTCATTTTCAAACATTTTCCCGTAAATCTCATTGTTTTTGACATATGGCCCCACATTCCTCTTTTCCTAGTCAATACCACGTGCAACTACATCAAAAAACCTTTTTTAACTTCTTTTTATTCCTTTGTTTATTTCTCTCGTTGTTTTACACTATGTGCTTCATTTTAATTGACTCATTTGAATTGTGCAATAGATCTCATTTCTCATCATTGCTAGTATTTATTATGTCATCGTTATTTTTATTGGCTGCTTCCCGAGAGTACCAATTTACAACTCCATAACACCATCATAAAGAGTAATAAATTGTGATCCCTTCCTCATTAGCTTTGGATTTATTGCCATTTAAGGTCACCAGAGCTCTGACTCGTTGCCCCGCAGACCTGCTCTTTCACATATTTTCACTTCCACTCCCTTTCCTTTGCTTCCTAATTTTTTACACCACCGTCCAGGGTCCACCCTCTTTAAAAACATTGGCTCTGAGTTCACTTTCACCATCAAGTGATCTTGTTGTATCTTCTGTAGCACTTGTAACCTTTGCACTTGTTTGTTCAACGCAATCTTCTTTGTAGTGTCTAAAGCGTCCACAACTTAAACAGAGAAGATGCAACCCTTCATATTATTTCTTGTAATGCCTTCCTTTGATGGAAAACATCACTAACAAAGGTTTTGTTAGATCAACTTACAAACAAAGTCTTGCATATTTTCTTCTTTCCCGGCTCAACATATTTCTATCCACTTTGACAGTTTCACTAATAAGTTTTCCAATGAAAGTTAGGACTCTAGCACCATAGTACTCAATGGGTAATCCCGAAACATGAACCTAAACTGCAACTTGTTATGTGGCATCACTAGACAGACAAAAGTTAGGCTTTCATTCTCTCACTGATAAATAGTGATCATATATTAGACAATGACCATCCATCAAGGTCACATATTAGTCTTCCTCATTGGTGAATGTCACAAGATAATAATCCTGACTTGGATCCATGATACTCATGACTCCATTCCTTGTCCATATTTGATTCAGACGATTCTCTATAAATTTTAATCCTATTCATCTCCCCAACATCTTCACAATGACTCCCTTCTTCCAAGGCACTACAATTACCCGCTCCTCCTTCTTTGAGATAATGGTTTTAGGGCATTCATAGTTTCTAAATTTGTGTTATTCAATCTTCATCTCCCCGAAAGCATATATGATCTCCACATTTCATCCTTGTCTTGTTGAATCTTCTCTCCATATAGATGTTTCTCCTGTGACCATCGTCTTATATGAGATAAGCGATCCTCCTTGGTTGATAGACAAACTATGTTTCTCCGGTCCAGTTTTCACTCATTTCACTCGCTTTGTGCTTCAAACTTTTTGGACTTCTTCATTAATTAGACCGATGACTCTCTTTACTTTTCCCTAACAAAGCACTCATGTCATGACTTGATGTCTCTTATGGGAATTGGTTTAGAAGCATTAGTTTTCCTTTATTTTTTTACAATGAGAATCATTTGTTTCTTTTATTTTATCATAAGATATATAATTATGCTTGTGATATTGTTGCACGTACTTTGTTCATAAATATAAAGAACAATTTCTTAAATTAAGGATATTACATTAAATAGTATGTGGGGTAATTTACCCCCAAATGACGTATACCAATAAAATTTTGCTACATAGTGTAAATCTTAAAATTATATATTAATCTAAAACTTTAAGATATTAGGTCTAAGTCTCTTCTCATTTATAAAGTATTCAACATCATATTTTTCATTCAATGTGAAAATCATTTTTTACGGTTGACATAGCAACATCTTACTACTCAATATCAAATCATATATTTTTTTCTTGATTTAATTTTAATTCTTTAAAGCCTTGAATTAATATATAATTTTAAATTTTAACTTTATATGGGGCGATTTCATTAGCATATGTTATTGGATAAATTACTCTCAAATTTATAAGAGATAGCTAAAAATTTATCTGAATAATAAAATTCTTTAAAAATAGTTATTAAATCCTCGCATTAAATAGTTTATTGGTTTCAACTAAGATTTTTTTCCAACTAAGATTTCTTGAATTTGGCTTATAGATGATTTTTTTAGAAAAAAAGATTTAAAGCATTCAATAAACATGATGTCAATCTTTCTTTAAAAAAAGTAAGAATTAATGAATGATTGAAACTTAAAACTCTTTTTGTCAATATTTTTTGACGAAATTACACAATTCAAGATTTGTTTTTTGTTTGACATAAAATGATAATATTAAAAATAAATGATATATTTAAAATAAATAAAAAATATGTTTAATATAAATATATAGACCGAGAGTATGTAGTCTACTAAGAAATGCCTTAATGACATTATTCAAAAAATAATAAAATTTGAAAATTTAATATTGAGCATATCACTTTTTAAATTGCTATAGCATTTTCCTATAAGAAAAATCAGGCAAAAGAAAATGAAAAAGACAAAAAGAATGGATAGAGTGAGACGAGAGGAGCATGTATAGAATTGCTCAACAAAATACTGACTGACACTGGCTGGCCAGATTAAAATCATTCAGAATCATTTTACATCTCTAAAATTATTTTTGACCCTTCCAAAACCAAATCAAACATGCACTCACATATAACGTCCAATTTTCACAAATTAGTCTATTTAAATATTTATTAATAGATTGAAATATTTATACATTCATATAACTAAATTTAACTTTTCTATACCCAATCAGAATGCACTAGAGAAACATTCTACCATTTTTAATTTTATTTTATCGAGTCGCATTCAAAATTAGTTACCACTAAGTAGTATATATGTCTACAATATCATCCTTACAGGAAATTTAATTTGACCATATAAAATAGGTTCTCCATGTTGGTATTGGTTGATTATACACAAATTGATAAAATTTCAAATCGCGTTGTTTTGTAAAGGAAAAGAAAGTATAAGAGTAAATAAATTATTCAACTTTTTCATCATAAAATGCATCAGTTAAAATTCTTTTAATTTTGTATTTGATATTTTTTTCTCATATTTGTTAGAGTGTTATGATATATATACTAGGAATTTGTAATTGGTTAAAGATAAATTATGTATCGTAATAATTTTCATATAGTATTATTATTTGATTGTTATTTGACAACAGTCATAATTTATTTATTTTTTAATTTTAAAATTTTCATATTATATTCTGTTGTGAAAATGATGTCTTATAAATAAAGTATAAATTGTTTTTTTATGATCAAGAAACACACAAGACTAGAAAAACACGAAGAACAACAAAGATTAGTTATTAACTGATATTCTTTACTTTCTCTTCAAACAAGATTACAAGTACACAAGAATAATAAATTTCTCAGCATGATTTTTCAAATACATAAGGTTCACAAAATTTCGTATCACCCTAAATTAGGATTCGCTGTATGCAATGATGAGAGACTAGTATGCTATTTATAATAAACCTAACATATTAAACTAATGAGCTTTTTCACAAATATTCATTACAAGCTAATTTAGGATACAAGTTAACTTAAACAATTGGACATAACAAACAGACCCAATTTAAAATACTAACAACCCTAGCATTTCAACACCCACATACTAGAACACAATATGTACTACAATCACTACGCCAAAAATGATTTTTTGTATCACCTAATTTAATAGCACTTTTTAAAAAAATGCTATTAAAATGGAAAAAACACATTTATAATAGCACTTTTTAATCGGGCGCTATTATATAATACAGACTATGTAATTTTGATAGCACTTTGTACCAGAACGCTATTATTAAACTTCTTTAAGATAGCATTTTGTATAAAACGCTATTATTTGACTACCTATATAATAGCATTTATTAAAAAGCGCTATGTTATATATAATAATGAATTAATTAATTAATTAATTGATAAAAAAAAAAAACACATTTTCAGAAAATTGGGTTTCCCGCATCCACTCACCGCCAAAAACAAAAACACTACCATTGATTCTCCCAAAAACATTATCTTCCTCTGCTTCCTTCTTAGCCATTGATTCTCCCAACTGATTCACCGCCGTCAAATCTTCCTCTGCTTCCTTCGGTTTTTATTGATTCACCGCCGTTAGTCATTGATTTACCACCGTCATCCCTTCCTTCGGTTTTCACCCGGATCCATTCTTCAGCCATCAGATTCACCATCGATTCAGATTCAGATTCACTTCTCAAACGACACTCAAACAGAAGGAGGAAACACCGAAAAGAAAGAACAACCAAATCTCATTCTCTGTCGAACTCAACCCTTTGTCATCTCACCTACGTCGTCGTCATCCCTCTCTTCATTTGTATCCGGTAATATTTCTTTTTTCAGTTTCTGCTATCCGTAGATTCTCTGTGTTGTTTGTGAGCGTTATGATGTCTTTGTGTTGACGGATATTCGTGATTTTGAGTAGCTGTAATGAGGGTTTGTGAGGTTAAGTTGCAGTTGTGAGGGTTCGTGAAATTTGAGTGATAAGGCTTGTGTTATTGATGTGTGCCTGAATGGTGAGAGATGAGCTGGTTATTGATGTGAGCAGTTGTGAGTAGTGGCATGAAGTGTAAGGTATTTGGCCATTGAATTAGTTTTAACTAAGGTCTATGTGTTGAAGTTGTGTGCAATTTTCAATTTCTAGTCCTAGTTAACCGTAAATATCAATGTTGAGAGAGATTACACGGTGGAAAGAATTGTATTTGAGACCAGCCCATGAGTATGGTTTTGAATGAGAAGGAACTCATGTTGAGTTTATGAGAGGCGGAAGTGATATCTAGTGGGAATTGAATGATATAAGTGCTATGCCATCTGAGTTGAGTGCAGAAGAAAGAATGTAGACATGGAAGAAGGAAGAGAAGAGAGGAATGAAGTTTTATGGAGAGCAAAAAAGTCAGTACATTGGTTGAAGATGAGTTGAAAAGTTTGTTCTAGTTTGAGTGATAAGGCTTCTGTTGTTTTGGTGTGATTTAGTCACAATTAATCGATTCTTCTTTTCAATCCAAGCAAAAATTGGCATTTCGTTAATGTTGGATGTTTTTTTTATTTCAGGAAAAACTTGATCAGTGGCTCTGTAGACAGCAAGAGGGTGGATCAAGACTTGCAAACTTTGATATAATTAACTACATTCAGGTTGGTTTCATCACTGTTCTATGTTTTTCATACAATGTTGAGGTTTTATTATTGTTCTCTGTTTTATCATTGTCTTTTGACATTTATTCCTAAAGTTAAAGAACATAGCTGACATAATAAGAAGTATAACACATGACAGTTTTTCTTTTTCTGTTAACTTTAATTGACACATTGTCCTATTTTCTTTTGTTTTCTTATGCATTTATATATTCAATATTTTTCCATTCTCGTCACTGTTTTCACCAGAACACACAGTAATTATATATTTCCTGCTATTGGTTTTGGTTATAAAGATTTAGTTTTTGATATACATTGTATACTTCTGGCAGCTATGAACTTGAAATTTTGGTTTATGAATTTTGACTGATTCTTATAAATATTTAGCTCTCACTCAGATATGTTCATTTGTTTAGTATTTTGACACTTAAGCTTATTGTCTTAATATTCTGATACATTATGCTGATGTCTGCATTTTTCATACCAGTATCTTGCTACTGAGCTATATCTATATGCGGCTGATACATACATTCAACTCAAATTAGATGTTGAATCTTAGAATTATCATAATCAAATGCAGTTTTGTAGACTTTTATCATGTATCAGCCTGAAGTACTATTGTTAATCTGATACATGTAAAATGAATGTTGGGTTGGATTTACATCTAGATAGTTTATTGCAAAGGTAATACTTCTCACATCTTTTTTCTCAAAAATTTGTGTCATTTTCTGCACTACAATATATATATATATATATATATATATATATATATATATATATATATATATATATATATATATATATATATATATATATATATATATATATATATATATATATATATATATATATATATATATATATATATATATATATAGCTGTGTAGTTATTTTTATTAAATTGGTTATTGCAAAAAAATCTTTAATTTTAGCTACGGAAGTTCTCCCAAAGCCTTAGCAATGAAACATGTCATTTTTGCATTGTCTGTAGTGTTTTGAAAGAAAATAGACAATATCTTTCAAGGGATTACATTATTTTGATTGTATTTTATACATGTTTTCCTATTGACAAACAAAAATATTTTTTTGGCATAAGAAATTTTATATAGTGCCCCGCATAGTTTTAAATTATTCTTATGGAATTATGAAAATTTTTAAGTCATTTTTTTGCAAGTATATTTTGAATACTATAAAAAGTTTCTTTATCAAATTTTATAATTTTTTAAAATAAATAGAATTAAATACAATTTTTTTTTAAATTTCAAAGATAATGATGAAAGTAATACAAATTCAAAGAAACTTTTTATAATGTTTTAAAAAGTAATGACTTTTTAATAGCAAAATAAATATTCAAAAATACACATTGATTTAATAGTAATGACTAAAATTACGTGTATGATAATTTTGTAAGACTAAAACATATTATATAAGTTTTGATAATTTTATAGGAATCAAAAATATATTTAATTCAAAGAATAGGTGAAATTAAAGAGGAATAGAATGAAAGTGTTTATTTAAAATAATTTTAACGAATTACAACGTATGACGAGAGTATATATTGTCAAAAAATCAACTAATTAGTATAACTTCGAAACATTGAAGTTGTTAGTTTTTGTTTGTGTTATAAGTCACTTACTTGTCCTACAATTAAACCTACAATTAAATAGAAAAAGTAGTAAACCCAATATTAGTATTATCTGAATTGAATACTTCCTGATGATGCTATAATTCCTGGGTGATAAAAGTGATGTATATAAAAATTATCCTAATTTAATAAAACTCTTTATTGATGATAATAAACCTTCTGCTATTGAATATATAAAAAACAATGGTTTACTATCCAACGATGAATTAATATTACTTAATAACTTTGATCAGTATACTTTAGAGGGTATTATGATATATGTATTAGGCAATCTATACCACTCTCTTGATAATGAAATTCCAGCTGTTCGAGTTTTTACTCTGATAGATCATATTGATAAGCATGTTAGATACCATTATAATACAGTTCATAATATGTGAAATAATCAATTTAAAAGTAGAGTTTCAAATGTGAAATGATCCAAGATGGAACATAATTTGGTTGTTAGAACCAATTTTTAACTAGTTATATATGTTACTTGTTAGGAAATATGGATCGAAAATGGATGTTTGCCAATCGAGCGTCAAAAGAATATGAAGATGGAGTTCGTGAGTTCGTTAGGTTTGCTATTGCTCATGCTGAAGACACTAGTAAAATCATATGCCCTTGCTTAGAATGTTGTTATACGGATGTTAGTGCAAATGTTTTGGAAGATCACTTAATATGTAATGGAATTGATAAAAGCTACACATGCTGGATAATGCACGGGGAAAAAAAAACCAAGTCCACAAAAAGGAGCAATGGGAGAGATTCATCAAATGATTTTGAAAAAGATACGAATTATGCGTTTGATCGAGTAGAAGAATTTGTCAATGTAATTGAGGAAGATCTTCGTGATTGTCCTCAAATGTTTGAGCGGATAGTAAGTGATGCAGAGACTCCGTTGTATGATGGATGTACTAAATTCACAAGACTGTCAACGGTCTTAAAGTTGTATAACTTAAAAGCACGCCATGGATGGTCCGATAGGAGCTTCACAGACTTGTTGACTCTGTTAAAGGATATTTTGCCTGAGAACAACGTGCTCCCTAGTCGAACGTATGAGTCTAAACAATTGTTATGTTCTATTGGCATGAGTTACGAGAAGATACATGCTTGTCCAAATGATTGCATTTTATTTCGCAAGGAGTATGCATCGTTGAATATGTGTCCTAAATGTAGTGCCCCACGCTATAAGAAGAAAGAAACAGCTCCAGCCAAAACGCTATGGTATTTTCCGATAATACCAAGATTTAGGCGCATGTATCATAATGCAGAAGACGCAAAGAACTTAACATGGCATGCAAATGAAAGGGTTGTTGATGGAATGCTCCGACATCCCGCAGATTCTCCTCAATGGGCAAAAATTGATCATGATTACCCAAATTTTGGGAAGGAAGAAAGAAACCTACGTCTTGCATTGTCTACTGACGGAATAAATCCTCATGGTATTCAAAGTAGTAAACTTACTTCTTGGCCAGTCATTTTGTTGATTTATAACCTACCTCCATGGCTATGTATGAAGCGCAAATACACGATGTTGAGTATGTTAATTTCTGGGCCCAAGCAACCAGGAAATGATATAGATGTATACTTGGCTCCATTAATTGAAGATTTAAAGCATATGTGGGAGACAGGTGTGGAGGTATATGATGAGTATAAAAAAGAATCCTTCAACTTGAGGGCTATGTTATTTGGAACAATCAATAATTTTCCTGCCTATGGGAATCTATCAGGCTACAGTGTCAAAGGAAAATTTGCATGCCCCAATGTATTTCTTGGACACCGTAGATTTTTAAATACCAACCATCATTTTCGAAAATGGAGAAAAGCTTTTAATGGTGAATCAGAAGAAAATAGAGCTCCTTTGGCTTTGACGGGTGATCAATTATACCAAAAGGTAAAGCTTTTGAGCACTAATTTTGGAAAGCCATTTTCAAGTGAACTTGTAAAGGGAGGATGGAAAAAAAAGTCAATTTTCTTTGAATTGCCGTATTGGAAGTCATTGTATGTTAGACATTTCCTTGATGTGATGCATATAGAAAAAAATGTGTTTGAAAGTGTCGTTGGTACATTACTCAATCTTCTAGGAAAGTCTAAGGATGGCATTAATGCAAGGTTAGACCTGCAAAGTATGGGATTAAGAAATGAGTTACAGCCGGTTAAGAGGGATGGGAAGCGTACATTTCTACCTCCAGCAGCTCATACTCTGTCAAGAAAAGAGAAAAATATCTTGTGTAAGGTTCTTCACAATGTTAAAGTTCCAGAGGGCTACTCATCAAACATTAAGAGTTTGGTATCTATGAAAGATCTCAAATTGAAGGGTTTAAAGTCTCACGATTGTCATGTTTTAATGGAGAACTTTCTTCCAGTGGCTATACGTTCCATTTTACCTGAAAATGTGCGATGGACCATAACTAAACTTTGTTTTTTCTTCAAAGCTATTTGTAGCAAAGTTATTGACCCTGAGAAGTTACCGACGTTACAAAAGGAAATTGTTGTCACATTATGTGAGCTTGAGATGTATTTTCCACCCTCATTTTTTGACATAATGGTTCATCTTACAGTCCATCTTATAATGGAAACACAATATTGTGGACCAGCTTATATGAGGTGGATGTACCCGATTGAGCGTTACATGAAGATAATAAAAGGGTACGTGAAGAATCGAAGTCGACCAGATGGTTGTATTGTTGAACGATATTTAGTTGAAGAAGCCATTGAGTTTTGTACTGAATACCTCTCTAATATTGAGCCCATAGGGATTCCAATGTCACGACACTCTGGAAAAACAACAGGGGAAGGGATTGGTGCAAGTAAACTAGTAACCATGTCAGACATCGAATTGGAGCAATCACACTTGTATGTTCTACACAATGCTGATGAGGTTGAGCCATATGTTGAAAAGCACAAAGAAATACTTCAAAGTTTGAACCCTAATAAGAGTGAAAATTGGTTAACAAGAGAACACAATCGAAGTTTTATACCGTGGCTAAAAGAACACATTTTTTCAGAATTTGCTAAAAATCCTGATTCAATTTCAGAAAGATTGAGATGGCTAGCAAATGGTCCAAATTCAAATGTTCTATCGTACTCTGGTTATATAATTAACAAGTATACATTTTATACAGAAGAACATGATCATCAAAGCACTGTGCAAAATAGCGGTGTCACACTCGTAGCTGAATCTGTGCATATCTCAAGTTCCAAAAATAGAAATCCCGCATTTTCCAAATTGTCATATTTTGGGGTCATTGAACGTATTTGGGAATTGGATTACTCATGCTTTCAAGTGCCCGTGTTTGGTTGCAAGTGGGTTGACAATAACAATGGCCTTCAAGTTGACCCTGGGTTCATGAAGGTCGATCTTAATAAAGTAGGGTATAAAGACGAGCCTTTTATTTTAGCATCACAAGCTCACCAAGTGTTCTATGTCACTGATCCTGCTGATGAAAAGTGGTCTATTGTGTTTCTAAGTAACAAAATAAATGATCACACCACTCCAAATATAGATGTTGAGGATGACCCTTTCTTTAATACTTCACAATCCCTTGAGTCTGAATCAATTATAGATGATATTCTTTATATGAGAAACGATCACAGTGATGGGATTTGGATCAATCCATCATTTTATGTAACTAGAAAACAGAAAAGTAGGAATCCAACTACAAGGAAGAGGAAAAGGCCGACTTAATCTTGTATGGTTTATTTATTTGTTTTTCATTTTTTTATTGTTATTGCTTCTTAATGTTATTCTTGTATGGTATATAACTTTTTAAATTTTTATAGGTGAAATATGGCTTCTATTGATGATGAAAGTGGTTCGTCTAGTAAGAAAATAATTGGTAAACGTGGTGTGACCCGATTGCAAAAAATTCACAAAGCCAAAAGCAATGGAAAGAGAATTGAGGTAAAATAGCTAGAGTTTTATGATACTGTTTACTCTCTTGGCAATTTTCCTTTTACTGAACTATGTATGAGTGATGGTTACATACATGATTATCTTTTATGAGTTAGTTGTTTGAAACTATTTGAATGTTAAACACTATTAGTGAGACTGTTGATTCTTTATTTGCACTTTAATTTTGTTATAGGTTCAATGGAATTCCAGAGGTCAACCAATCAAGCATAATAGCAAGACTTTTGCTAGTTTCATTGGTGTCACAGTTCGTCGGTTAGTTCCAATAAGCTTGGACAATTGGAGCGCGAAAAAAAATAAAGAGGCTGTGGGGGTTTATAAACAAAACATTTGGGATGAAATTGAAGTAACACACTAACTTAAGCTAGTTGTAAAATTTTAATTTCGTTAATCTATCCATTGGGATGTTTAAATAAACTGAACTATGTTTTAATAAACTGAATTATTTGCAGAAAGCTTTTATAATTGGCGAGGAACATCGTGCCTTTGTATATAGAGAAGCTGGAAAGTTGCACAGGGCATTCAGAACAAAAATGGCGAGGTCATATCTAAAAGATAGTAAGGGTGGTTTTGTTAAACATCGTCCGGCCAAATATTCTTTTTGTATAAAACAAGATGATTGGGATAAATTTGTAGCCCAACATATGACTACAAAGTTTCAGGTAATACTTTTATCACTTGGATATGGATCCTTAAAGTTTTGCATGATTATAATATTAGTGATAGTGTTGTGGGATGCATTTTTTATAATAAATGCAGAAAGTTAGTGATGAGAATCGAGAAAGAGCGTTAAATCCTCAACATCCCTATAGAAAGACACGTTTAGGGTGTGCTCGTCTTGAAGCTGATATGGTAAGTATGTGTATAAATGTACTATACAATATTATAAAAAAATTTAATTGCTATGTTAATTTGTAAAAATGTATATACAGGTAGAAGAGTCAGAAGTTGGTGAGATAAACCGTAGTCAAGTGTGGAAGGATGCCCGCGTCAATAAGAGCGGGGTGATTGATAATGAGAATGTTCAAAGAGTTGTGAATCAATGTGTAAGTCGAATTTTAGATGTGACACTATAGATGTTATTTCCAAAATGCTCACATTATAGTGTGACACTTTTTCTATACTCATCATTGTTACCGAATTTGTATTTTGTTAGTTAGTTTGAAGTCATTAAACTCGATTTTCCTTAATTAATTGAGTCTTTGTGTCTTATTTTGATAGAATAGCCATTAATTGCAACTTGTATCTAACTATTGGTTATTTCTTTTATACTTATCAATGTCAGGAGAAGTTAACAGAAGCTCTATCTGAAGAAGAGAGACAAGACCTTGGTCCCACAAACATATTATTTGAGGCTCTTAATCTCCCAAACTACTCTGGACGTGTTAGGACTTATGGTTTTGGGGTATGTTCTAGGGACATATTACCACGCCAAAATCGCCCCACACAAATGGATTTTGAAAAATTGTATGGCTTTTGTAATTCACTCAAAAGTAGATTGGAGGTGCTAGAGAGAGAAAAGATTGAGAGAGATAAGTTGGATAGAGAGAAGTTAGAGAGGCAACAAACTGAAGAAGTGGAAGAAAGGCAACAACCTAAACAAGTGTCAGAGAGGTTGCAACAACCTGAAAAAGTGGCACAGAGGCAACACCTTGAACAAGTGGTAGAAAGGAAACAACCAGAAAAAGTAGCTGAGAGTCGACTACCTAGTGATAAAGGTTCTTGCAACCCTGGATCATTTGGCAACATTCCCGAGGTAATTGGTTTCTTTATTATCTCTCAAATTCGATATGTTTGTTCTTTCAATAATGATGTTAATCTTTTTATTCATATCTTATTGGTTTAGGGTCTCTTTCCTGTTAATATATATTTATCCTCCCCGAGTCGTTGTTTGGTTGCTCGTGGAAAACTATATAACACCAAAGGTAACACGGTACATGGCATGACGTTACCACCTGGATATGTCAAGGTTAATATCGAAGTTGCTATTGTGCCAAATGCCCCATTGCCTATATCTGTTGAAGATGGAGATGTATCCATGGTTGGTCAAGCAATAGGAACAATTGTGCCATGGCCAACGAAACTTCTTGAATTTGTTGCTGAATGTGAAAAGGTAAATTACTTATAATCAAGTTGCTTGATCGCTACTTGTTTTATTATTTGATCACTAATATTAATTAATACAACTTTTTAGATTCCTGGTCAATCCCAAAACAAAGGTAACAATATTCAACACAGTGTTGAATATTCAGTTTCATCACCCAACAAAAGTAACAAAAAATTCAAAATCGAAGAGTCTCCTAGAGTTGGCGGTTCAGCTGGTATTGCAAATTTACCTTTCCTTGATATGTATGTGAAAAGGATGATGAGGGTTGGATCATTAATTCAAATAAAAATGGAGGAAAGTATATTTGGTGAGGAGTTTTTAGAGCAACTACGTGTAGAGAGTATAAAGGAGATTCTTGATCACAATTGGTTAAGTGCATCTATTATCACTGTATTTTCCAGGTACCTCTATTATTACAAATATTCTCTTATTTGACAAATATATTATTAATATTAATGTTATTTGTATTGTTGACTAATATTCACATTGGTGACAAATATATTAATATCAATTGTTTTTCATTTCTAGGTATTTGTATGACAAGTTTATTAGTCCAAATGGATTAATAAATAAGTTCTCTTTCATATCTCCACATGTATCACGGGAGGATAATCTAGGAAATGGTATAACAAAAATACTTTTGAAAGATGAGGAGTTCAAGGATAAGATGATTCTTGCACCTTGTAATCTAGGGTGAGATTTATATTCAAAAAGTTATTAAATTAACGAGAAAAAACTCTAATGAATGTGAATCTTTAATGCAATATTTAAATGTTGGGTGCAGGAAACATTGGGTGTTGCTTGTCATCAATCTCAATGCTGAGGTGATATATTACATGGATCCGTTGAATGGTGAGCCAACAAAATATCAAAATTTTAAAACAAAGTTTGAGAAGTGAGTATAGACTCTTTTAATTTAAAATTTATGTACGTATTATTATTTATATAATTACTCATTTGAAGTTAATTTCATTTTGTTAGCGCTTTGCAAATTTATCGTGCTAATAGTAGTTCTAAAGGGCCTAAAGTGTCAAAGTCAAAGAAAATCTCATGGCAAAAAATAAAGGTATGTGTCTAAATTAATGTTATTTTAAAACAATTATGTGGAGTAAAATTAATCGATATAAATTTTTTTTGTAGTGTCCTCGTCAAATTAATGGCGTTGATTGTGGATACTTTGTAATGCGATTTATGAAAGAGTTCATCATGGAAAATGAATTTATGATCCCCACAAATGTACGTGATTTTAATTATTATTATTATTCTTTTGTAAATTAAATTAATATAATTTAATTCTAACACGATTAATTGTTGATGTTTTCATATTTGAAGTACTTTTTTGACCACAAATGTCGTACCTACTCTCATGATAAGTTAACTGAGGTTAAGGAGGATTGGGCTACTTATGTGGTGGATGATGTTTTCGGTGAGTTTTTCCTTGACTTGATACTTGATAAACAAGACAAATATTACTCATGGATTTAGAGTTCAAATGTTTTGACTTAGATGTTTAATTTTAATTTTTGAGTTGGATTTAGAGTTGTCGTATAAATGATTTTAGTATTTTATTGGTTTAGAAGATATGGCACAGAGGTACTGAGTGTTCTTTCTTGGTCTCGAATTTAAATTTTGAAATAGGAAAATACGGAAAAATGACTTATATCTTATTGTATGATTGATTTATAGTTTTCCGTTTCTACTTGAAATTTTTAGATATTCGTAGTAACAATTGTAAGGTGTTTGATATCTAGTTCTGGATCATGAAAAGAAAGTTACACACAATTAAGTGTTTATGTATATTTTGAGAATTTGAATTATATTCTGTTTAGTGTTTATATGCATATAATAATGGAAATTGTGGTCTATATATTTACAAGTCATGTTCTTGTTAGACTTAATTAGTTCAATTATTGCATTAGTTATATCGATTTATTGTTATTAGTTTATAATAACCATTCCTTATTTTATGCGCTTCTTGTTAGACCCATATTAAATGTTTGATTATTCTTTATATGTTGAATTAGTTTTTATTGTACAATACATAATCAATATTCCTTCTATGATACAGGAAAACAAGAAGCAATTATTTTGCCTAATTAGTGATTGTATCTATGAGTTCAACGCTTTTGGATCATGAAGGTGGTTACTACATGGGATTGTTTTGTTATCCTTTCTTATTTTTTTGGTGTTTTGTTTAGAGAATTTGATCGTATGTTTTTGGATTTGGATTGAAGTACTCATAGATGGGCATCTACAAATTTGGCTATGCAAACACCCTCTTAATATTCTATATGTTATGATATTTGGAAACAATAGGATTTGGTAATTTAAAATGTTATTTGGTATTTGATGGATCATAATATATATGCAATGAGTAACTTAAAGCGTTATTTGTGTTGAATTAAATATAGTTATTTTATATTTACACCAAAAAAAATGATTGTGTAAGAAAAAATATTGTACTGTACTTATTAAAAATATTGTACCAAATATGTACCATTTATTAGCACTTTATTTGAAAGCGCTATCAAACATATGTTATATATTAGCGCTTTTTGTTTAGAGTGCTATAAAAAAACAAACAAAAAACATGCAAAATACTGACTTTGATAGCACTTTAATTAAAACGCTATTATAAATTGGTACTTTAATAGCGCTTTTAAAGTGCTATTAAATAAGAAATATTTACAATAGTGGCGCGGTTAATAGCACTTTTAAGCGCTATCAAAAACAAAAAAAAAAGCGCTATTAAATAGCTTATTTGGCGTAGTGAATATGTAGGTCTTCGACACCAGCATGTGAACATACTTCGAAGATATGCATAAATTACGTCGAATCAAAAGCTACTCCTCGACCCAATAAAGTTCGACCATATATCTCACAAATCTCCACCTTGGAACAAACTCTAATATCAAAGAACAATCTAGCTTTCTTCATGCAGCTTTATCAACTGCATACACTGGAAAAACGTGCAACTGAGAAATGTCTTGGTGATCATATCAGCAGCATTGTGATATTTCAAAACTTTCAGCACTTGGGCTTCTCCACGTGCGATTACCCCTCTGACAAAATGCAGCCTCACATCGATGTGTTTGGTTTGCTCATGATAAGTTGAGTTCTTCGACAAGTGTATTGTACTTTGACTATCACATTTAACATGATAACTTGACCTTGAAGTTTCAACTCTTTATCAAAACTTTTAAGCCACAATGCTTCTTTCACAACTTTAGTGAGGGCAATATATTCTGCTTCAGTGAGGACAAAATCTTTCCTTATATCTTTTTAACGCCACTCCTTCAATTCCTTCCTTAATTTTGAAAATCCATTTACAATTGACTAACCTAGCTCCAGCAGGTTTTTTAATTAGTTCCAAGTGTTGTTATCATGAAGAGATTTCATCTAATCATCCATGACCTTCAGTCATTCAGTCTTATTTCGATTCCTTATAACTTCCTTATGGTCTCTAATTTCTTCGTCTAAAACCTCACTTGCAGAGATTAAGTCATAAGCTATAAGATCTGCATACCCAAGTCTCTGAGGTGGCTTGATGACTCTCCTCAACCTCTCTCTTGCCAATAGGTAATCATCGACAATTTCCTCAACTTCCTGTATATGCTTTTCCAAGTACACAGGATTCACAAAATTTCCTCTCATCCTAAATTAAGATTTGCTATATACAATGATGAGAGACTAGTATGCTATTTATAATAAACCTAACATACTAAAACAATAGGCTTTTTCACAAATACCCATTACAAGCTAACTTAGGGTACAAGCTAACTTAAACAATTGGACATAACAAACATGCTTAATTTGAAATACTAACAATCCTAGCATTTCGACACCCACATACTAGAACATATTTCGACTACAGTATGTAGGTCTTCGACACCAGCATGTGAACATACTTCGACGACATGCATAAATCATGTCGAATCAGAAGCTACTCTTCGATCCAATAGAGTTTGATTCAATATCTCACATATTCTTATGTTTTAATTGTGTTATTTTATTTTATCAATGTCGATTTTTTCTAATACTTGACTCATCTTTCAAGATAAAGGATATACATCTCTTAAAATATTTCGTGGGCCTAGAAGTTGTCCAATTCACTCAAGACATTTCTCTTTGGGGGATTTCTTAATACACCCCTATATGAGTAAAAAACCCTCTGAAAACCCCAAAATACCCTTCAAATATGTATATCCGAATGAACCCCTATATTTTATTTTCAGAGAGTTTTCAGATATGCATATCCCGAAATAAGTCAATATTTCATTTTTAGAGGATTTTCGAATATGCATATCCAAAATAACCCAATATCCCAAACTTACTTTGATTTTAATTTAAATTTAATTTGTAATCATTCTAAATTTTGAATGATATTTATTTTAGATACATACAATTTTGTTGCTCTTATTTATTTCATATTTGCTTTTACTATGTTTAGAAAGAAAGAAATATAGTTTTAAATAAAGTTAAGACTTAAATCAAAATATAAAAATAATTATATATCTTAAAGTATAATTTCTCCACTTTGTTAAGACTTAAATAAATTGCAATTTTAATTTGGGATAGTTTTAAAAGAATACAATAAAGTTGTTTAAAAACTTTAAAGTCTAAATAATTTATTTTAAATAGGAATTACTATTGTAATTTATTATTTATCTCTAATATGTTATTTTGATAAATGATTATTTTAAGAAGTTAATAATAATTAGAGATTTTAATTTTAATTTTAAATGGTATGTTTATTTCGAATATGCATATCCGAAAGCCCTCGAAAATGAAATAGTGGGTTATTTTGGATTATATCCGAAAACTCTCTGAAAATGAAATATAGGGGTTCGTTCATATATACATATCCGAAAACCCCCTAAAAATGAAATATTGGGTTCGTTCAGATATGCACATCCGAATTAAGGGGATATTACGAGAATTTCTTCAGGGACCCCTAAGAAGACATAAGGGTGTACAAAGAAACTCCCTTCTCTTTATTAGCTAGTGTATTATCAATTGTGGCTTGCATGTCCTCCCAATGCCGCCGCACCAATATCCACGTGATCTCTCTCTCTCTCTCACACGCCAACAACTCTCTTGCAATCATGCATCCTTAGTGTATCTCTCTCTCTCTCTCTCTCTCTCTCTCGCTCTCTCTCTCTCTCTCCTACATGTGATGTTTGAGTCTGATCACATTGATAATGACAACAATAACAGAACCATCTCTCGGAAGTCGTGATACCGACAATGAGGCAACCTTTTCTCCCTCATTGATAGTCACAAAGATGTATTTTTATCCCGCTCTTGCTATTTAAAACACCAATAACCACATTCCTATTGTGCTTAAGATGGATAAATATCAATCTGTCATATGGGCCAAGCTCTCCTATATTCATGCCTACTCTCACCGGGTTCTACATCATATTATTCCCTCTACAGACAAGAAACGACCAACAGACGCCTCTACTGCTAAGTATGAACAATGTACTACTCTTGACTTTACCTTTCTTCAATAGATATATTCCAAAATCTCCACTGACCTGCTGACCACCATCCTAGAACCAGACTTCAATGCTATGGAAGCTTAGAATCGTTTGGCTAACATTTTTAGGACAATCAGAATGCTCGCACAATCACTCTTAAACAATAGTATATAACACCCAATTAAAGGATTTTACCAATGTGTTTACTTACTGTCAGCGTCTTAAGATGCCCTCGGACCAGCCAAGAATGTTGGCTCTCCTGTCAACAACCATCGTTTGGTTCTTCAATTGATATTTGTTCTAGAAGCTTACTAAAGTGTTGCTACCTTGATTCGCTGGAGTAATCCTCTTCACGCCTTCTATCAAGCTCATTCCATGCTCACTTTTGAATAAGCTGGCGGGGCTAAAATGAATAACATTGGTTCTTATTCTTCCATGCACCCCACTCAACATCGACCTTCTGAAAACACCTCTCAACACGGAAACCGTTGTCTATGCAATCATGCTCGTTCTCGTGGAAACCAGGGCCAAGGCCAGGGATCTGGTATGGTCTTCAGCCTAGAGCTCACAATTCCCTTCCACCATGGTCCTCTCCTCCTATGTAGTAAAATCATCACTATTCAGCCTGGCAACCATGGGGTTGGACTCCATCACCATGGGCTATGCATTTGTGCCCGTATCCTACCTCTCAGTGGGCACGCCCTACCGGTCCTCCGTAGTAGCCAAGAATTTTAGGACAACATCCTCATGAATATGCAATTACTACATTATCTCAGACAACAACAGACATTGAGTCCGCTATGCACACCATGTCTCTACACACTCCTGAAAATCAGTGGTACATGGATATTGGGGTAACATATCACACAACAACATCACAAGGTAAGCTCTCATGTTACTCTTAAATACGAATTTTACTGTTGACGATGGCCACAAAATTCTAGTTCACGGCACCAGACACATACAAATAGCCACCTATCACTAACCCCTTTCACTTAAACCATGTCCTGCATGCCCCAAAAATAATTATAAATTTGACTTCTAAGAGACAGATTTCCACTGACAACAAAGTCTCTGTTTCCTTTGACCCTTTTAGTTTTACTATATCTGATTTTCATATGGGGATCCCTATCATGTAATGTGACAGCCATGTCGATCTATATCGTATCACCACTCCCTCAAATTTTGTCGGTCTTATGTCCAGTCTATGGCACAATCATCTTGGTCATCCTGGCGTGTATGTTTTAAATTCCCTTTTCAAAAACAAGTTCACATGTTGTGAACCTTTTAATACTTCTATTATTTGTGACTCTTGTGTTTTATGCAAACATGTTAAATTTCCATTTTCTAATTCTCAAACTACAACTTTGATGCCATTTGATATTTTACATAGTGATTTATGGACATATCCAATTTTAAGTTCTACTGGTCATAAATATTGTGTAATATTTTTAGATGATTTTACAAATTTCTTGTGGACCTTTCTTATTAGCATAAAATCTCAAGTATTTGAAACATTCAACTCACTTACAAAACTTATTCGGACACAATTTTTACAAATTGTAAAATCTTTTCAATGTGACAATGGCGATGAATATAATAACGATCTATTTCAAAAATATTGCACTGATCATAGTCTTATTTTTCATTTCTCTTGTCCCCACACATCCTCAAAAAATGGGAAAACGGGATGCAAAATAAGAACCATTAATAATATGATACGCACAATGCTAGCTCATTCTTCATCTCCCACATTATTTTGGCATTGTGCTCTTCACATGTCAACTTATCTTTTAAACATTATTCCCTTTTAAAAACTTCAAAATTAATCACCAACAAAACTCTTATATCATCGAAATCCCACCTACACACACCTACTAGTTTTTGGTTATCTATGCTATCCTTTATTCCCATCCTCCAACATTCATAAGTGACAACCTCGCTATAATTCATGTGTCTTCTTGGGTTATTCGCTGAATCATAGAGGCTGTAGGTGTTATGATTTATCAACTTGAAAATTAATAATTTTGAGGCATGTTATCTTTGATGAAACTCAATTTCCATTCACCAAGATACACTCTCCTTCCCCTCACTCTTATAACTTCCTAAATAACAACCTACACCGTTACTTGGTAATTGGTGGCAAAATCAAATATCATCACATGTTGCGCATACCTAACCAACACTAGTAACCACAACTGACCAACCACCCTCACCCATAAAACCAACAATTATTTATCATAAATCCCCGAATAAATCGCTATTACAACCTCCTCTCCCTTACCACCACCAATCCAACCACATCCACTTCCACCTACACGAACCATCACCACTCGTAGCATGAAAGGCATTGTTAAACCTCATAAGATATTGACCCTATCAGTCTGTCAACCTGACCAAACTATCGCCCCATACCTAAAAACCCCAAACTACCCTTATTTGAACCAAATTGGAAATCCGCAATGAAATATGAATTTGATGATCTAATTATAAATAAGACATGTGATTTAGTTCTCCGTCCTTGTGATGCTAATCTTATTCAATCTATGTGGATTTTTGGGCACAAGAAAAATTCTAATGGCTTCTTTGAGCATTATAAGGCCCGTCTTGTAGGTGACGACATATCACAAGTTGTTGATATGGATTATGATGAAACTTTTAGCCCCGTGGTGAAACCAACTACCATTCATACAATGCTCACCATTTCTCTATCAAAATCTTGGCCCATTCATCAAATGGATATACATAATTCATTTTTATATGGTGATTTCCATGAGAATATTTACATGCATCAAAAGAAGTTATTTCCATGAGAATATTTCCACGACTCTCATCATCCAAATTATGTCTGTCATCTAAAGAAGTTATTTTATGGTCTTAAACAAGCTTCCAAAGCATGGTACCAATGCTTTGCTGATTATGCCGCCACCATTGGTTTCCATAATAGCACATCAAACCACTCCCTCTTCATATATCTAAAAAGTTCTGAGATAGACTAAATTATTCTATATGTAGACGACACCATACTTATCACCTTTATTCATGGCCTTCACAAATTAATTATGTCACTATTAGCATCTGAGTTTGCGATGAAGGATTTAGGTCCCCTGAGTTATTTTTTTGGGTATTAATGTATCTCATCATCGTAGTGGCATATTTCTGTTTAACGTGAAATTTAGTAAACAAGTATTAGTCTTCCGAATCCTAGAGATCCTGATTGCTTATAGGATCGACTAGATTGATCCTAGAACAATAGTGTATATCCTTGTGTGATACGGTGGGAGAACTGACTAGGGTTTTGCGTTTGTTTTCACAAATGTTTCGGTTGAGCAAGAGTCGCCACCGACTTTTTATTTTATCCTAAGGAAAGGTTTAAAAAGCACAGCAAAAACCTTTGATATTTTTCTTGGGTTCGGGGAGTAGATTATAGAAGGGGAAGGTATTAGCACCCCTTCTATCCATGGTTATCCATGGGCTCTTAGGTACTTGGTTAGATCAACTTGCCTTGGTTTTCAATTGTTTGAAATGGTGCTTTGTGTGCGGTTTTGAAAAGGTTTTGAAAAAGATGCCTTGTATAGGCTACCCTTGTAACAATTCTTTACTCGAATGTTTTACAAAAGGTGTTTGTCTTTTTGAAAAGATGTTTCAAGGTTTTTGAAAGTTTGTTTTGAAAGTGTTTGTGAAGTGGGTTTTGAAATAAGGCAAGTGTGTTCTTGGAAAGTTGACAAGTACTTAAGAGTTCATCTACCCTAAAGTTTTCTCAAAGATTTTGGTTATGTTTTAAACCTTTTGACAATTTTGTTCCACCATTGCATTTGGTGGACAATCTTGTTTTAGGAAATTAAAGGGACGGGCGCGGGTCATCGTTTAGACCATAGTTGCAATAGTGTTGAAATGTCTTTGGGCAATTTTTTCTTTAAAAGGGACTTGATCATTTTAGGCAACATTTTGAGGGACTATGATCATTTGATTGTTTTTGTTTTACCCAAAGAAGTTCAACATGCAATATGGCCCAATTGTTTTGAAGGCAACAAAGTGGAATACCCTAGGGGTGCAAGTGTGAGATGTGTTGTTTATTTTCATGCTCATTTATCTTGTATTAGGTCCAACTATTTTGTTCATTTTTATTCGCATACAAAACCCTAATTCTAGCATAGTATGTTTAGAAAGCGATAAAAGTGCGAAATTTAAATTCCTACGCTATTACATCACAATAATATAGGGAGGGGGTACAATGTTTCAAATGGGGGTTATTTGGGCAAGAATTTAAATCTAAGCTATTACATCATTTTTAGGAATATTTACAAGATAAATAATTGCATAATTAAATGGAAATTGAAATAAATATGCAAAATGTAAAAGGAATTTTTATGTATATATAAAAAAAAGGTATTATTTATGTAAAATAAAATAAAGAAAATAAAAGGGTATTATTTTGAGGTATTTTCAAATTTAGGGCAAAAACCCTAATTTTAATCAAAAAGGACATTAATTATTTAATTTACATAATATTTACTATTTACCTACAAAAATAAAATAAAATAAAGTATATTTATAAAAATGTATCTTTAGTGCTAAATATTAATAAAAATAAAAATATGTATATTTTTGATATTTTGCCCTAAATGTATTAATGTATATATATAGGTATATTTATACTATTTACAAGATATATTAAATATGCAAACAAAAATAATATTTAATTTTATATAAAATAATAAAAAAAGTATTTTTTTTATACAAAATGTTCCAAAAGGGAAAAATGAAATAAATATCAGAAGTACAATATATTTACATTATTAGTAATATTTCTAAATAATATATATATATATATATATATATATATATATATATATATATATATATATATATATATATATATATATATATATATATATATATATATATATATATATATATATATATATATATATATATATATATATATATATATATATATATATATATATATATATATATATATATATATATATATATATATATATATATTTATGTATATATATATATATATATTTATGTATAATAGTATATATAAACAAATAAATACTTAAAAAATGCAAAAATGGTGCAAAAATAATTTTTCAAGTTTTAAACATTATTAGAAAAAATAAATGAGTCAAAATGAAAAAAAGAAAAATAAAAAAACATAAAATCAAGCAAATGGGCTCAGGGGGTAAGAAAATGGAAATAAGGTGTAAAAAGAAAAGACCACACAGGCCCAGCCCATGTGGCTTCATCTTCAACCTTTGTTCAACAACATTCAAAAACGCGCGCCCTGTACTCCAGCTGCTAACTTCTGATTCCTGGATTTTTAACAAAAACTCATAACATAAAAAATGTTCAGCATGAAGAGACAATTCTAACCATGTATAGAACTTGACCTAACTCTCTAAGATGAAGGAGAATTTCTCCTCCCCCAAATCCTAACCTAGTTTTTCTGTTATTTTCAAACTCCAAATTCTCTCTACTCAGGCAAAAGAAATGAAAAGTAAAGACATGGACATGTTCAGTGGCATGAGTATGACATTATTTCTTCACAAACTTAAGACTAATGATGCATAATAAGAGAGATACGAATTCAAAATTTTACCTATTCAGTTGAACTTCTATCTGGAGATGTAGGAACCTTCAGTGCAAGGTGATGATTGGAAAAGCTTCCTTGAGGTCCAGGGATGCTGTTTCAATGCTTACTTTGTCTTGAGAGCTTCTGAATCGAGCTAGAGAACTCCAACTGCAAAACAGAAAAACAAAAATGGTGAAGTGGCTTAGAGGTGTTACAGGTTGTGTCTTAGCTTCTGGATAGCTTGCATAGGTTGTAAGGAAGGTAGAGGAACAGGTTTGGGCAAGAATGCTTGAAGGGATTGAGAGATAGCACTCAAACTGCAGGGGTTGCTCTGTTTGAGCAGTTTCAAGGTGATTATGGCAATGGGAGTGTTTGAGAGGCCAAGGGCTCGTGTGTTAGCTTAGTTGGGATACGCTGAATATGTTTGATAAGTTTGTTCTTGTATTCTAATGCTGAGATGAGAGTTGTTGTGAGTTATCCCACTTTACTTCATACTTAAGCAACAAAATGCAACTTGTGTTTCTAGGAATGTAGAGGGCCCCTAATGTGCTGCATAATCCCTCCTTGATCAGTGTGTTATGTTCATAATCTTGTGCCATTCAGATTTGCAATGTACTTGTTGGATTTCCAAATTGACATAAAGCTACCTTTTACCAAAATGGCTAATTTGCTTTATCTAGTTTGAGATTAAACCTTTATACAATGTTCAAACTCATAGAACAACACCTTAACACAATGAATATGCATTAAATTATTGAGTGCAACTTGGTTTAAGGACCTGTAATCTAACCTAAAGCATGCTGAGTTCAAATTGCAAAGTTATGGACATGGAACTTGGTCATGAACAAAGTGGTTTTTTGCTATATTGTGAAATTCGATTCTCTCTAACCATGAGGTTGTTTGAGAAGTTCTTGGACATTTTGGAAAGCTTGGAATGTGTACTACAATCCATCTTTGAAATTCAAATTGAAATTCCAAGTGGAAGTGTATGGAAAATGGCCTTGAAGTTAGGTAGAAAACCTTGTCAAAATAGGTTAAAATTTCACTAAGTTAAAAATGGTTTAGTGCCCTTATTCAAAAAATTGTAACTTGAGATACAATCTTCAAATGAGAAAACTTTGTGAATCAAAGTTGTAGATTATGCAACAAGCTACAACTTTCATGTTTTGACTTTTGTTTGAATCCAAATGGATCTTGGTGAAAAAGTGGGGAAAAGTTGGGAAAAAATTAGGGTTTTTCATAACTTAGAAAATTCTAAGTTATGAAAAATTCAAATTTCTAACCCTAATTTGCATTTTGTGATTTCTTGGTGAACAAGTTTCATGATTTGGCATATTTTTATGGAAAATGAATCTTGACTTTTGATTTTGACCAAAAAGTCAAAGTTTGACTTTTCAGTATACAGTCAAAATTGATCAATTGACTGGGAAATTCAACTGTCAATCTTGTGTACTTGGGATCTTTTGAGTTTGTTGATCATGTCAAGATAATTCCATAGGGTCCTTGAGTCCATGTGTGAGCTTGGTTTGCCATTGGTTAGGTTAAACAGTCAAAAATTGCCTTTGTGCAGTCAAAACCCTAAAAATGACCATTTTGCCCTTTTGGTGATCTGATCAAATTTCTTGGGGAATTGTGATCCAAACTTGACCAAATGATTCACATGAGTTCATAATGTTGATGTGGGTCAAATTTCATGAGGTTTGACTGTCAATTGGCCACAGTTGACTTTTTCCCCAATACAGTTGATTTCTAGGTCAACTGTCCAATTGACTGGGCAAAACTTGGAATCAAGGCTTGAAACTTGATATGGGTAAACTTGGGAGTCCAATATGAGGCATGAAAGTCATCTTAGGCATTCTAGGTCAAAATATCTTTGTGCAAACACAAATCCTAATTTTGAGTCCACAGTGCAAGGAGAGGTCTTGAGCAGATGAAACCCTAAATGGATCCTGAGCTTCAAGGGCTTTGTGATGAGAAATCAATGAGAAATGGGAGGGAAAATTTTGGGGTACAACAGTTGCCCCTGTTCAATCTTCTTGAATCCGAAGAGTTAGATTGGCAAGCTTGCCTTTCGTGACTCGAGGGTAAAAGGAGATTGGACACTAGAGTGCCCGGAAATTTGCACTCGTCAAAGCAATGGATGCGGGAATGGGCTTAGAGATGCCATTTGGAGATGGGCTTAACTATGCCATCTGGGAGAGTGATAGAAATCTTGTCGGGGATGGGCTTTGAGATGCCATCTGGAAGGGAATATCAGGAAGGTGTCCAAGCTTTGGACCATTTCTGAACTGGGGGTCTGAACAAGCAATAGATTGACATCCGTTGTTGGGAGAAACCTGTAAACTGTTTTCAGTGGTTTGGAAAAGAAACTGAACAAGCGATAGGTTAACATCCGTTTACTTGGGGAACCCGTAAATTGTTTTCAGAAAGTTGCATCTGAACAAGTGATAGATTAACATCCGTTGTTGGGAGGAATCCATGAACTGTTTTCAGAAAGTTGCATCTGAACAAGTGATAGATTAACATCCGTTGTTGGGAGGAATCCATGAACTGTTTTCAGAAGTCTTGAGAAAAATTTGAACAAGTGATAGGTTAACATCCGTTACTTGGAGAACCCGTGAACTGTTTTCAGAAATCTTGAAGTTGAATAAGCAATAGAGCAGCATCCGTTGTTGGGAAGCGTCCGTAAACTGTTTTCAAAGGTTGCGTCTGAACAAGTTATAGATTAACATCCGTTGTTGGGATGAATCCATGAACTGTTTTCAGAAATCTTGAAGTTGAATAAGCAATAGAGCAGCATCTGTTGTTGGGAAGCGTCCGTAAACTGTTTTCAAAGGTTGCGTCTGAACAAGTTATAGATTAACATCCGTTGTTGGGATGAATCCATGAACTGTTTTCAGAAATCTTGAAGTTGAATGATTTTAGTCTGTCGACTGATCTTTCCTGAAAAGATAAAGAGTTAGTTGCCTGCAATGTCATGATGCATGATGCAATGTATGTTATATGACATGAAGGTAAATGATGTGAATGTGATGAATGCGCATGTAAGCTGACAAGCTGTCTTGCTGAAGATAAATGAATCCTGACTGCTGCCGGGGAAAATAAATCCTTGGCTGCTGTTGGGGGAGAAAATTCCTGACGACCTCTACTGGGGAGTATCAAACTAGTAGACTCATGATGAGGAGGTAAAACTGAGAATCTTCTGCTTGATGGGAAGCAACTCTGGTGATCTCACTGGGGAACTCAAGACTTCTCCTTCCAAGACTCTGTGGGGAGAAGGCTCATTAGTCTGGCTCCGCTGGGGGTTGATAATTTGAAATTTTAGCTCGGCTGGGGATAACAAGGATAAGCTCCTCTGGGGATCATATTGATAAGTTAGGCTGGGGAATTTTGACGAACTCCACCGAGGATAGGAAGAATTCTGGAGAGTGCGATCTTCCGTGGCTGTTAGCTGAGGATAACCCAGTTATAAGCCTCTGTGAGGAATAACTTTGAATAAAACTCGGGGGAGACGTTCGTGCTCTGCGGGGAATACCTTTCAGAACCTTACTGGGGATAAGCTTCGAGGGTCTGCTGGAGGTAGACCTCAGGGTTTGCTAGGGATGTGGATTATAAATCTTGAGGGATTTCCTTTGAAAGGGTGTCAAAATATCCGTTTGTACCTTCATCCTATCAGTAATCCTTTTCTTAGGTTCAATTAGGAAGTGATTATGTTTCAAATGCATATGCCTATTTAACAAAACATTGGACGTTTCTCAAAATAAAACAAATAGTGCAAGAGAAAAAGAAAAAGGGAAATGACGCAAATTTTGGGAAAAGTATTCGTATTGATTTTCTTTGAGTATATTTGTACAAAGGAGACAATCATCCTAGTAAGAGGATTTTGTCGTAAATACAAAATAAAGGATGGGTATGTGAAATGATTCCATGGGATTCCGTTCCGCTATAGCTTTCACAACTCTGAGTATCTGTCCATTCAATGCTTCGCTTGACGATGACTGGATTGATCAGAAGTCTGGAACTGGTTGATGAAGAAATGGTCTTTTAAATGATCCGACGAGACATAGTCATACGCTTCAATTCCCTAACTTTTGCCTGAATCGCCCTTTCGGGTTTTCGATCCACCGGGAAACCCCTTTTTGCCCAAGCCGCCCTTTCGGGTTTTCGACTTGCCGGGTGTACAGATTTTTTTGTTTTTTATCCCTAATTTTTGCCTGAACCGCCCTTTCGGGTTTTCGGTTCACCGGGATGCCCATTTTTGCCCAAGCTGCCCTTTCGGGTTTTCGACTTGTCGGGTTATTTTATGCGTAGTATCTTTTGACTATGTCTGCGTTCGCGGGGTGCGGCAAATCGTCGCCGTCCATGGTGGTCAGAATCATTGCGCCACCAGAAAATATGCTCTTGATCACAAACGGTCCTTCATATGTAGGAGTCCATTTGCCCCTGGGATCACCTTGCGGCAAGATAATCCGCTTGATTACGAGATCCCCGACTCGATACACTTGACGTCTGACTTTCTTATTGAAGGCCTTGATCATCCGTTTTTGATACGTCTGACCATGGCATATAGCAGCAAGTCGCTTTTCATCGATCAAATTGAGTTGATCAAGTCGGGTCTGCATCCAATCATCCTCATTCAAACCTGCATCCTTCATAATCCTTAGAGAAGGGATTTGGACTTCCATAGGCAAAACAGCTTCCATGCCATAAACCAAAGAAAATGGGGTTGCCCCAGTTGAAGTACGTGTCGTCGTACGGTATCCATGCAGACCAAACGGTAACATCTCATGCCAGTCTTTGTAAGTGACTGTCATTTTCTGAATGATCTTCTTAATGTTTTTGTTCGCAGCTTCAACAGCACCGTTCATCTTCGGCCGATAGGGAGATGAATTGTGATGATAAATCTTGAACTGTTCGCATAATGCAGTGATCATTGTGTTATTCAGATTTGTACCGTTGTCCGTGATGATTCTGTCTGGAACACCATACCGACATATGAGATTTTGCTTGATAAAGCGGGCAACCACATTTTTAGTAACAGAGGCGAAGGAAGCTGCTTCGACCCATTTAGTGAAGTAGTCAATGGCAACCAGGATGAAGCGATGTCCATTGGAAGCCGTGGGCTTGATCTCTCCAATCATATCAATGCCCCACATTGCAAAGGGCCATGGAGCAGTTAGGACGTTGAGGGGAACCGGAGGGATATGAACTTTGTCAGCATAGACTTGACACTTGTGACAAGTACGGGAATGTTGATGGCAATCAGCCTCCATGGTAGACCAATAATAGCCTGCCCTTAGGATCTTCTTAGCCATTGTATGCCCGCTCAAGTGAGTGCCAAACGTGCCGCTATGTATATCAGTCATGATCAGCTCTGCTTCAGCTTTATCCACACATCGGAGTAGTACACAATCATGGCTTCGTTTGTAAAGGATGTCGTTGCTCAGGAAGAACTTAGCAGCGAATTTCCTTAAGAACTTCTTGTCATTCACGGAAGCTCCTTCAGGATAATCTCTAGTCTCGAGATACCTTTTGATTTCATGGAACCAAGGTTGTTCCATTACTTCTTCAGTATTAATCTCGTGGCAATGTGTCGGTTCATCCATTCGCTTGATGGTGATTTGGGGAGCCTCATTATCCCAGTTGAGTTTAAACATGGAGGACATTGTGGCTAGATCATCGGCTAGCTGATTCTCTTCTTGCGGGAAATGCTCGAAGGTAATTTGCTCGAAATGAGGCAACAATGTCAGGACATGTTCTTTGTAGGGGATAAGATTAGGATGTTTGGTATCCCATTCTCCTTTGATTTGACTGATAACCAAAGCCGAATCCCCGAATACGATCAAAGATTTGATCCCCAAGTCTATAGCAGCCTCGAGACCAAAGATGCAAGCTTCATATTCAGCCATGTTGTTTGTGCAGCTGAAGCAAAGTCGAGCCGTGAAAGGCGTGTGACAACCTTCCGGAGAAATGAGTACTGCGCCAATACCGTTTCCAAGTGCATTTGAAGCACCATCAAAGTACAGGGTCCATCGGGATCCCTTTTCGGGTCCGTCATACGGTCCGTCACTTTCAGCGTTGTCTAAATTCATGATGTCCTCGTCTGGGAAGTCAAATCTCATGGGTTGATAGTCTTCGATAGCCTGATGAGCCAGATGGTCAGCTAGTACACTCCCTTTTATAGCTTTTTGGGTGGTGTACTGGATGTCATACTCAGTTAAGATCATTTGCCATCTAGCTATCCTTCCAGATAAAGCGGGCTTCTCGAAGATATACTTGATAGGGTCCATCTTGGAAATTAACAAGGTAGTATGAGTCAACATATACTGTCTTAGTCGGCGAGCAGCCCATACCAAAGCGCAGCAAGTTTTCTCGAGCAGTGAGTAGCGAGTCTCACAGTCGGTAAACTTTTTGCTAAGGTAATAAATAGCGTGCTCTTTTCGACCAGACTCGTCATGCTGGCCCAAAACACACCCCATTGAGTTATCCAAGACAGTTAAGTACATGATCAATGGTCTTCCTTCGACAAGTGGCATCAGAATAGGAGGTTCTAGCAAATACTCCTTGATTCTATCAAAAGCGGCTTGGCAGTCGTCGTTCCATTCAACTACCTGATCTTTCTTCAAGAGTTTGAAAATTGGCTCACAGGTAGAAGTCAGATGTGAGATGAATCTGGCAATATAGTTTATGCGCCCCAAGAATCCTCTAACCTCCTTTTCAGTACGGGGAGCAGGCATCTCATGTATTGCTTTTACTTTTGCCGGATCGACTTCAATGCCTTTGTTGCTTACAATGAATCCCAGGAGTTTACCAGACCTAACTCCAAAAGTGCATTTACTTGGATTCAGCCTGAGCTTGTATTCTTTCAATCTGGCAAACAACTTTTCCAGATGTTCAAGGTGCTCTTCCTCTGTTTGTGACCGAGCTATCATATCGTCTACGTAAACTTCAATCTCATGATGTATCATGTCATGAAATAAAGCTACCATGGCGCGTTGATAAGTTGCCCCTGCGTTCTTCAGCTCGAACGGCATCACCTTGTAACAGAAAGTGCCCCACTGTGTGACAAAAGTTGTTTTCTCCATATCTTCAGGAGCCATTTTGATTTGATTATAGCCCGAAAATCCATCCATGAAGGAAAACACTTTGTGCTGAGCTGTATTGTCTATCAAGATGTCAATATGAGGTAGCGGGAAATCATCTTTAGGGCTGGCCCTATTCAAATCCCGGTAGTCCACACACATTCTGACTTTGCCATCTTTCTTCGGTACTGGCACAATGTTAGCGACCCATTGAGGATAGGACGTAACAGCCAGAAAGCCAGCGTCGAACTGCTTCATTACTTCTGCTTTAATATTTTCAGACATGTCAGGCCTCATTCGACGAACCTTTTGCTTGATTGGTGGACAGTCTTCTCTTGTAGGGAGACGGTGAACCACAATGTCTGTATCCAAACCCGGCATATCTTCATAGGACCAAGCGAAGATTTCAACATACTCATTCAGCAACCGTACTAAGCGCTCCTTGACTTTTGGTTCCAGATTGGCACCCACTTGCACCTCCTTCCGATCCTCTTCGGTTCCCAAGTTAACAGTTTCCAATGGCTCTTCATGCGGCAAGATGGTCCTTTCCTCTTGTTGCAGAAGTCTGGCTAGTTCCCCGGGTACTTCACAACCTTCGTCATCCTCATACTCGGCTAGATTGACCAGGTCTTCAGAGTTATTGGAAGATACAGCAGAATAGTCGCCCATGGAATCCGGAGTGGATGGGTACCTGCATTGGTGAGTGTGGGTGTGTGTAAGGGATAGCCATCCTTAAACAAAAATGCAAAAGGAAAGAAAATGAGCATAAGCAGTTTATCAAATGAAAAACATCCAATGAATCATTAAACATGGCATATGAATATGAAAAATAGTCAAAACCCTTACAAGTGGACCTACATGCCCCGGGCAAGGCAGGAGGTGAAAAGATAGTGTACGGATTGTTTGAAAGTAAAATATTACAGACCAAATAGGAAATGTTTAATAGATAAATTACTGATGAATAAAAGTGATGGGGACAAAGTCTTTAGCCTCCCAATTGCTCAACCCTCCTCTGACAGTTGGATAAATCCAATCTTCAATGTTGCTTTCCTTGTCTTCATCTTCTAGGGCGTAGATTCTGTAAGGAGAAATTTTGACCGGCGCTTTTTCAATCTTTGACTGGCGCATAGCTTTCTGGCCAGCGGCTGTGAAACCTAATCCAAACTTATCAGTCTTATGCGGAAAATCGGGTAATTACCCCCATGCTGAATTCTTCCCCTCTTTAACTGCAGCCCTTGCATTCTCCAGAGATGCCATCCTAGCCATCTGTCTTGGTGTCTTAGCTGCCAACTTCGCCATTGCTATTTCAGGAAGAACTTCTTCGAAATGTTGAAACGGTGTCTCAATGAACTCTCCTTCAACCTCTACGTACCGGAAAGAATTTAAGTGGCTAATCATGTACTCTTCTTCGCCGTAAACAGTAATGATCTTTCCCTTTACAGGATACTTCAGCATTTGATGCAAGGAGGAGGTGACTGCCCCAGCATGGTGTATCCAAGGTCTACCCAGCAGGCAGGAGTATGATGGACGGATGTCCATTACATAGAAAGTGGATTTAAACACCTCAGTACCTATCCTGACAGGAATTTCAACTTCTCCATGGACCATTCTTTTCGACCCATCGAAAGCTCTGACGACAATATCACTAGGCTTCAATTCCAAACCTTCGCAATCTAGCCGGTCCAAGGCCTTCTTAGGCAAAACATTCAGCGATGAAACGGTATCAACCAAAACATGTGCAAGGGTGGTTCCGCGACACTCGATGGAAATATGCAACGCATCATTGTGGTTTCGGCCCTTAGGGGTTAGGTCGGCATCAGAAAAGCCTAATCCATTGTCCGCAGTCAGGCTAGCCACGCAATGTTGAAATTGGTCCGCAGAGGTTTCCTGGGGCACATGAGCTGCCTTCAGAAACCTAATCAAAGCCTGAGCGTGCGCTTCTGAGCAAAGCAATAGTGCCAGCATGGAGATTTTAGAGGGGGTTTGTCCCAACTGTTCCACCACATCGTAGTCACTTCTCTTGATTATCCTCAAAATCTCGTCCATTTCTTTCTTGGAGGCTTCCGGGATCACCAAGGGTTGAACCCTCGTCCTGACGGGCTCATCTTGTATTCCCTTTCCTTTATCAGCAATGGTAGGAGAGACAGTACTAGGAATGACAACTTCTTCGATCAAAGGGGTTCTGGCAGAGAGTTTTACTGGTGCAGGGATGACTTCTTTAGCTGATGAGGGTCCAAAGACTGCTCTTGGAGGAGCAATCTCTGGAGAAAATATTCTCCCGCTCCTGGTGATTTTGCTGGTGCCCGCAATGTTACTAATGCTGGCTTCTTTATCATCTGAATTTTCTTCAATTATTTCAACTTGCTTGATACCATGGTAATAGATGTCACCACCATAGTTCCAAGGTATCGACTTCTCAGAAACATAGGGAATAGGCCCCGGCATTGTTATCTTCAAAGGTATAGACTTTGCAGCTGGTGTAATCTTAACAGGCTTTTTGACGGCCTTGGAAAGATTGGCGTGAATGGTTATGATTGAGACATTTTCAACATGAACTGGAACAGCAGGAACTTTTTCGAACAAAATTTGTCGGCTATCCATAAGGCCTTGGATGCCTTTCTTCAATAGCGGACAATCAAACGGCAGAGAGTGGCAACAGTAGCAGTCTTCTTTATATCCCGGGAAGATCCCGGCCCTTAACAAGTTCAACTTAATGGTCAGCAAAGGAGTAGTCAGATCACTAACGTCAGCAACATACAAATCCTCTTCAATGGCATTGACATTTCGACCGTGCTTCGGCATAGGTGCAGATATCACATTGGGTTTCTCTGGAGCGTCAAACTCTACCTCCTTAGCCTCTATTAGATCCTGGATCTTATGCTTGAGTGCCCAACAATCATTGGTGTCGTGTCCAACACTGTCTGAATGATAGGCGCACTTAGCATTGGCATGATAATGCGGGGAGGACGTATTTACATTCTTTGGCGCCTCCTTGATGGTGGCAAGATTCAACTTCAATAGATGGGGAAGCACCTGCGCTGGAGTCATATTAATACGGGTGAACTGCCGTTGTGGCCTTTCCACCCGTTGCTGATTTGGTCTGGATTGGTTGTAGCGAGGCTGCTCACTTGGAGTGTTTTGAATCATTACGGCCCCCACAGTTGGCCGACGCTCCATCTTCCCTGCTCTTCTCTGAGAATATACCATAGCTGCCTCCTTCTTAAACGGCTTCTTCTCAACACTTGCAGCGACACCCTTCTGAATCTTTCCTGACTTGATGCCAGCTTCTATTCTTTCACCTGTTAAGATCAAATCGGTAAACCCTGCGGAAGAGTTACCAATTAAATGATTGAAGAACGGCCCAGATAGGGTCCCAAGAAACATATCAACGAGCTCACGATCGGTTAAAGGAGGCTGCACCCTGCCAGCCAAATCCCTCCATTTCTGTGCATATTCCTTGAATCCCTCACTTGTTCCTAGTGACATACCCTGAAGTTGGGTACGAGTAGGAGCAAGATCAGAATTATACTGGTATTGTTTATAGAAAGCGGTGGCCAAATCTTCCCAATTTCTGACACTGGTTCCTTTTAACTGATGAAACCATTCCAACTGAGCTCCCGACAGGCTGTCTTGAAAGAAATGAATCCAGAGATTTTTATCTGCCGTATAGGGTTGAATTTTTCTCACGTAGGACCTGAGATGCATTTCGGGACAGGATAGCCCGTCATACCTCACAAACACTGGCACTTTGAACTTTGGGGGAATCACAATTCCGGCGACCAAGCCCATGTCTTCAAAATCCAAACCCGGTACCCTTTGCAATTCCATGGCAGCCAATCTGTCTTCTAAACCCTTGTACTTATCATCAGCTGGAGGGTATTGCTGGTCAGAATAATCTTCATCCTCTTCAACTTCTTCCTCCTCCGCATCAGACTCGGAAGGCACCGCAACTCGATCTCTTTTACTAGTCCCTTCATCAGAAGTAGGAGGAAATTCAAGCACCCTCCGAGCTTCTCTGTCAAATCTTCTCCCCAAAGTAGCCACTCTGACCCTCTTTTTCTTCTTCACTGGGTCCTTATTCTCCAGATGAGCCTTGATATCCTCTTGACTCTTGACCAAGGTCATCAAGAGTTGCTGGAACTGTGCATTCTGGGCTTGTAGGTCTTTGACTGTTTGCTCGAGATCCATCCTACTGAAATAAACAGCAGATAGATAAGGAAACCTGGAGTGAGACCTGCTTATGCACATGATGAATGGTATGCTGATGTATGCAATGCATTCAAGGATTTAGGACATTCAAAGTTGTTTTAGACAAAGAAGAACGCACGTCATATTAATAAGAAGAAATTTGTTAGTACATAAATGCCCAATGGGCCAAATGTTACAACATAAACTTCTCAAGGCAGAAAGACATTGCGCATCCTCTTTGGCGCGATGTAGGTGTTGAGGGCCTCTTGCTCGTGGAGTCGGCGGGTAAGCTCTAGAACCTTCTTTTCACTGGCGTAGTAGCTAGCTTCAAAGGTGTTCCGTTCCTCCTTGAGCTGAATCCAACTTTTCTGCATTTCCTCCCACGATGTAGGCATGTCTGGATGCAGGATGGTGTAGGGAACCTCTCCTTCATTGACGGGCTCTTTAATCACTGGGAGTACATGAGGATAAGGCATCATTAGACTTTGGGCTCGGGCTCGTACCCACTTGAGATAGGGCTCAAGAGGGATGGAGTTCTTGTGTCCTAGAGTCTTGCTATCAACCTTGTTGAGTTTCCCCCAAGCTCTGATGAATCTTTGGCGAAGTCCTTGCGCATCGTTGTCGAAGTCAAAAACTAGGCTAGGAATCAACATGTCATGAGGGCCGTCCCTCCGTGCATATCCAAATTGCCTCAAAGCTAGGCAAGGGTTGTAGGTGATACCTCCTCTAATTCCAAGTAAAGGAACATTAGGAAATTCTCCGCAACGATCGACTATGATGACATTTTCTCTGGACCGAGAACACCAATGCACATCAGAATGAGTAAGAGTCATCAATCGTTGGGACCACCTTGTATCTTGGTCATTTTTCAAGACAGATTGTGGAAGGTGCGAAATAAACCACCTTGCGAGGATAGGAGTACAGCACATGAGAACACCCCTCTTTCTTATTGTTCGTGTGTAAAATGAGTGAAGGATGTCCCCAAGCAATGTTGGTATTGGATTTCTGGACAAGAAGATTTTGACGGCGTTTGACATCTATCAATTGGTCAGGATTTGGAAACAAGACCAACCCATAGATAAGGAGTGCCACAATCTCTTTAAAAGCTTGTAGGTCCAATGAGTTCCAACATTCTTGAGCCTTCTCAAACAAGAATTTTGCTAAGAATCCCTTGACGCCGCTTCTGGTTTCCCAATGCCCCTTGATGTCGGATGGTTGTAGATGTAATGCTCGAGCAACATCTTCCGGCTTTGGTTCCTTTTCCATATCGTTGAATGGTAGTTGATTAAGGATAGGAATTCTCAGGAGTTGAGAAAACTCCTCCAAAGTGGGCACCAACTGATAATCAGGGAAAGTGAAGCAGTGGTGAAGAGGGTCAAAGAACTGGAATAGCACTTTCATCATGTCTTCTTCAATGTTGGTGTTGACTAGGCTGAGCAGTCTACCATGTCTTTCACTGAAGGATGAATTTTCCGGAATTCTTGAAGTGATCTCCTTGAGTTGAGGAGAGATTCTCACAAGGTTGACTTGAATGGTGTTTATGCGAGGAATTTCCATGCCCTACTGTGATCGGTGGATCTGGAACTGACTGTTTAACGCTGGTTCGCAAAATGTCGCGGAAGCAAGAGTCGCCACCGTCTTTTATTTTCTCCAAATGGAAAGGACAAAAGCACAGAAAAATTCCTTAAAGAGATTGCTCTCGGTTCGGGAGGTAGATTATAGAAAGGGAAGGTGTTAGCACCCTTTCTATCCATGGTTATCCATGGGCTCTTAGATACTTGCTCATTTGTGTTTTCAAAATGGTTTGTTTGCTTTTCAACTGTGGGTTTTAAAAAAGTTTCTTTGAAAATTTCAGTTCGACTCTTGTATCAGTCCTCAAGAGTGTTTGAAAAATTGTTTTGAAAGCTTTTTTTTGAAAGTGTCGGTGTGAAAAGAGTTTTTGAGTTTGTTTTGAAATTAGAGCAAGTATCTATGAGAACCTACCTACCCTAAGGAATTCGTCTGTGTAAATGTCCTTTAAAGTAGTGCCATCCCACCATTGAGAGGTAGGTAGCACCACCGTTGGAGGTGTTCGGGTCAATTCGAGGTTCGGGACATGGTGATCACCAGAGCAATGGGAAGACACCTTAGAAGCTACCCTCATGCCAGGTTCCCAGATCATGAGGACTTACTAAGACATCCTCTACTCGACGATCACCTTTCGAGGCAAGGCAACAGTGAGGCGTACCCTAGGGGTGGTGTGTGCGATTTGTGTATTGTTTTCATTTGCATTTGTCTTGTCATGTTAAAGTGATCTACGCTTGATTTTATTATGGTCATTCATTCTTGCATGCATTTGTTAACAGTTAAAAAGATGCGGAAATTAAAAGTTCTAAACTATTACAAAGGGCGCGGGTATGTTAATCTCTTCGTCTCAATGCACTGAGTACAACCATGGTGGTCTTAAGGGCCAATTTGTCCTTGGGTGAAAAGCCCCAATTCAAAGTCCTGTGAACCCTAAGAATCGAACATGGTGTTTTGGCCTACAACGCGTGATTCTTCAATTAAAGTACATGATTAGTTTGCAAACATCATTAAAAACATAAATACAATAACAAAATACGTTGAGAATGCAGGAATGCTAGAAACTGATTCAAGATTTTTCTTCACCAATTTCCATGGTGATCTTACGTTCTCTTGAGTGTGAGGCTTGGATAATGATTGGAGTTTGTCCTATGAACCTTCAGCAAGCTAATGGAAGAGGAATCAGGTCTTGAATCGCCCTCTAAAGTTGATTTCAGAATTGTGTTTTTTGACAATTTTTTCAAGTCTTTCAATGGCCTTCTTGCGCAGCTTTTTGTGTATGGGCATTAGGGTTGTGTTCAAGCATTTGTAGTGAATCAATTAGGTTAAGAAAAATTGATAAAAATCTCTTGCAATCATGGTTTTCAATATTTGATTTTAAGGATCTTTTTTCAATCTTTTTCAAGTGTTCTTTGTGTCAAAATTATGCCAATCAATCCAATTCTTTCCTAATTAGCATGTGCACGAAATCTTGATGGCAAAAAATGTATAAAAAGATTTGTTAAGGCAAGTTAGATATTTTTCATGTATTTAAATAATTTAAATGAATTAATATAAATAATAATTCAAATAAATAAATAAAAAATGAGAAAATACTTCCCTTTGGGCCAAGTGGTCGTGCATATGCTTGGAATGATGAATCATGGAAGAAAAATGGGCCCATTAGCATTTTTAGGTCATTTGGATCAAAGTTGACTTTTCAAAATATCCAAAAATTTCCCAACTTCCACAAGGCATAACTTGCTCCATTTTTAAGCTCTTCTCATGTTCTTGGACATTTTGGAAAGGTCTTTGAGTCCTCTAACCAATGTCTTTGGTCCCATGTCATTTTGATTTACCAATCTCAAGTTATGGCCTTTGACTTAAAGTCCCTTTTTGTTGACTTTTGAAAATGACCTATAATGTTGAAATTGATAACTTTTTGTGAGAGCATTTCTTGGACTTGAAGTATGAAGATGAGTTGTAGGAAATGTCTTTCTCTTCAAAATGAGCTTTGGATGGGATTTTTCTGATAATCCATGTGAAAGTTATGCCCTGGTCAATTTCAGTTGACTTTTTCAGCTGTCCAAATAAGGAAACTTTTGCATCTTGATGATTTTCTGAGCCAAATTTTGAGAATCATGATCAAGCATTGATTAAATGATGTTTGTGGCTTCAAAATGATATGTTGACCAAAAATTTGAACTTTTGACTGCCAAATGACCATTTTGCCCCTACAATTGACTGTAGTGCAATTAGGGTTTTTGACTGTGCAATTTTGGGCTGAATGCCTTGAAACTTGATATGAGGATGCTTGACCATATTTGTAGGCATGTGAGACTTGGTTGAGCCTTTGAAAACTTCCTTTTCTTGATCAGAACACAAACCCTAGTTTTGACTGTATAGGGGACCTTTGCACTGTGTAACCCTTGGGGAATCTTGTGACTTGACTTGGCAATTTCTTGAAGAATATGGGAGGGAAAATTTTGGGGTGCAACAGTTGCCCCTGTTCAATCTTCTTAGACCTGAGGATGCAGATTGGCTGACGTGCCTTTCGTAATCCGAGGGTAGAAGATGATTGAACACTAGAGTGCCCAGAAATTTGCGCTCACATGTTAGCAGTGTGATGGGGGAATGGGCTTATAGATGCCATTTGGAGATTGCTGGATAGGATGATGGGCTTATAGATGCCATCTGAATGTTGATCGCGTAGGAGATTCCTTAGCGAGAACCTGCACACCTGCAAAAGAAAAATGAGTACCTGACACGTTGCAGGAGCTGATTTTTAGATGCTTGGTATAGATGTGTCCTGACTGGTTACAGGAGCTGAGTCTGGAGCTTTAGACGGCGATGAATGAACCAGGGATGGTTACTGCATTAGCATGAATGGTAAGAGAACCTTGGGCGATTTTAACTTCAACAACGCTCGTTGAGAAAAATCTTGGGTGTCTTCTACTGGGGTAAGAATCAGGGAGATCTTAGGGTCGATCTGACTGAACCAGAGGAGGCCTTTGACTGGGTAAGCATCAGGAAAATCTTAAGATCGATTTAACTGAACCGGACAAGGTCTTGGAATATCTTCAACTGGATAAGCATCAGGGAGATCTTAGGGTCGATCTGACTGAACCAGAGAAGGCCTTTGACTGGATAAGCATCAGGAAAATCTTAGGGTCAATTTAACTGAACCGGACAAGGTCTTGGAATATCTTCAACTGGATAAGCATCAGGGAGATCTTAGGGCCGATCTGACTGAACCAGAGAAGGCCTTTGACTGGATAAGCATCAGTAAAATCTTAGGGGCGATTTAACTGAACCGGACAAGGTCTTGGAATATCTTCAACTGGATAAGCATCAGGGAGATCTTGGGGTCCATCTGACTGAACCAGAGAAGGCCTTTGACTGGATAAGCATCAGGAAAATCTTAGGGTCGATTTACTGAACCAGACAAGGTCTTGGAATATCTTCAACTGGATAAGCATCAGGGAGATCTTAGGGTCGATCTGACTGAACCAGAGAAGGCCTTTGACTGGATAAGCATCAGGAAAATCTTAGGGTCGATTTAACTGAACCGGTCTAGGTCTTGAAATATGATTGAGAATTTCAACTTCATCTTTCCTGAAAGGTAAAGGTCAGTCGTATGCAATGCATGATATGGATCAAGCAATGACGTTCTCAATATAAATGAAATTTGTATGATATGATGCATCTATGCATGTTATAATGATGTATGTGATGTTTTATGTATGTTTTTGTCTAGGAAAGTGAATCCTTGACGGGTGCCGGGAAGTCGTATCCTGGGATGATGTTGAGGGATAGATTTAACTTCTGCTGGGGATGATAACTGCAAGAATACCGGTAGGAGAAGATGACTCCGTTGCGGAATGAACTTGGCACATGGAAGATTTTGCGGGGAGAAAAGATACTCTAGCGACCATGCTGGGAAGCAATACTCTGTGGGAAGAGGGATGCCTTGCTGAGTGTTGATAGTAGTAATTTGCTGGCGATATCCTTGTTGTACTGAAAGTGTTGATAGACTTCGCTGGGGTAAGAAGACTCTGTCGATGACGATCTTTCCATGGCTTTTGGCTGAGGATAACCCAGTTATATCCTGTTAAGGAAATAACTCTTTGAATAAAGCCGGACGACGCGTTCGTACTCTGCGAGGGATAAGCTTCCAGAATCTACTGGGGATAAGCTTATTGCTTGGGGGTATGAATTCCAACCTTCCTGGGGAACTGGATTGGACTCTTCTGGGGAGTTTTGAATTGTTGGGGAAGTAGTTCCTTTGAATGTTGGTATACCGCCGGGGAACAATCTTTAGGTCGAGACTGCCGGGGATGCTTGTTAAGAATATATGTATACTGGGGAATGTTGATATCTGCTGGAGGATACCCAACTTCCTTGAGATTTGATAATTTTGCTTGGAGAGGAATGTACTGTTTTACTGAACCACTCTCTGGGGAATTAAGGTATCTGGTTATGTTCTTTAGCTGAACCTACCTTGGTGCCTTGGAGGATAGAACAATTAGATTGCTTTAGACAACTCTTTATTGCCCCTGTTTCTAGTGTCACCTGCAATTAATTCCTTTGTTTCGTATGCAAACATTTATGAGTTAGCAAATTATTGTCAATGCATATATCACAAATTGAACCTTGGACGTTCTTCGCAAAACAAAACAGAAAAAAGAAAAACACTTGGCACGTTTAACTGAAAATATATTTGTATTGATTTTTGAATGGCCTGTGAATAGGCGTTTTTTGTACAAGAGGCTGACGTCCTAGTAAGATAACGCCGCCGAACAAAAGAGTTTATACAGATTTTGTACAAAAGAAAATAAAACAGCTGTGTGAAGTGAATGATTCCACTGGGTTTCAACTCTGCTATTGCCTTTATAACTCCGAGCGTCTCATCACTTGATGACCTTGGTTGAAGGTGGAGCTGACTGATCGATGCCATCTGAACTTGATGTAGATACCGGATTCTGGATGCAACGTGATCCAATGAGACATAGTATTACGCTTTTATCCCTAATTTTTGCCTAGACCGCCTTTTCGGGTTTTCGGTCCACCGGGATACCCATTTTTGCCCAAGCCGCCTTTTCAGGTTTTCGACTTGCCGGGTGTACAGATTTTTTCATTTTCATCCCTTCATTTTGCCCGAACCCTTTTGGTTCGACGGGAAGCCCTAACTTTTGCCTAGGCATGTCAGCCTAGCGGGTCTTTTTTCATGCGTAGTATCTTTTTACTATGTCTGCATTGGCGGGGTGAGGAAGGTCGTCACCATCCATATTGGTTAATATCATTGCTCCTCCTGAGAACACATGCTTAACCACAAATGGCCCTTCATACGTAGGGGTCCATTTTCCCCTTGGATCACTCTGAGGAAGGATGATTCTCTTGATTACCAGATCCCCAACTTGATATTCCTGTGGTCTGACCTTTTTGTTAAATGCCCTGATCATCCGTTTTTGATACGTCTGACCATGACAGATAGCGGCAAGTCTCTTTTCGTCAATGAGGTTGAGTTGATCAAGTCGTGTCTGGAGCCAATCATCTTCGTTCAGATTTGCATCCTTCATTATCCGGAGAGAGGGAATTTGTACTTCAATCGGCAAGACTGCCTCCATGCCATAAACCAGAGAGAAAGGAGTTGCCCCGGTTGACGTCCTAGCTGAGGTACGGTACCCATGTAGAGCGAACGGTAACATCTCGTGCCAATCTTTATAGGTCACTGTCATTTTCTACACGATCTTCTTGATGTTCTTATTTGCTGCTTCTACAGCCCCATTCATCTTCGGTCTGTAAGGAGAAGAATTGTGGTGCTGTATCTTGAATTGTTCGCAGAGCTCAGCGATCATCTTATTGTTCAGATTGGTACCGTTGTCTGTAATAATCCGCTCAGGGACACCGTATCGACAGATCAGGTTGTGCCGAATGAACCGTGCCACAACAGTCTTGGTTACCGTAGCATAGGATGCTGCCTCGACCCACTTCGTGAAATAATCAATCGCCACTAGGATGAAGCGATGTCCATTAGATGCCGTAGGTTTAATCTCGCCGATCATGTCTATGCCCCACATTGCAAACGGCCAAGGCGCAGTCAGAACATTCAGGGGAACCGGAGGAACATGCACCTTGTCTGCATAAATCTGGCACTTGTGGCATATCCTGGAATGTTGGTAGCAGTCAGCCTCCATTGTAGACCAGTAATATCCTGCCCGTAGGATCTTCTTAGCCATAGTGTGTCCACTGGAATGTGTACCAAAGGTCCCTTCATGTAGCTCTTCCATGATCCGTTCTGCTTCAGTCTTATCCACACAACGCAGTAAGGTTGAATCATGGTTTCGCTTGTACAAGATGCCGTTGCTAAGGAAGAACTTGGCTGCAAACCTCCTCAGGAACTTCTTATCATTGATAGAGGCACCTTCAGGGTATTCCTGAGCTTCCAGATATCTCTTCACTTCATGGTACCAAGGCTTCTCAGTCACCAATTCTGTCTCGAGATCACAACAGTATGCCGGTTCGTCCAGTTTCCAGATGATGATCCGGGGAGCCTCATTATCCCATTTGACCTTGAACATTGAAGACATTGTAGCTAACGCGTCCGCCAGCTGATTTTCTTCTCTTGGAAAGTGCTCAAAGGTTATCTCTGTGAAGTGGGGAATCAGGGTCAACACACATTCTCTGTAAGGAATCAGGTTTGGATGTTTCGTATCCCACTCTCCTTTGATCTGATTGATCACAAGAGCGGAATCTCCGAAGACACTCAGAAATTTGATCCTTAGGTCGATCGCAGCTTGAAGACCCATGATACACGCCTCATACTCCGCCATGTTGTTGGTACAGTTGAAACATAGCCGGGCAGTGAGTGGAGTATGAGTACCTTGAGGAGATATGATTATGGCACCGATACCATTTCCCAAAGCATTAGAAGCTCCGTCAAAGTGCATAGACCATCGGGATCATGGTTCAGGTCCTTCATCCGGTCCCGGTATTTCACAGTCAGTTACTATCATGATGCTTTCATCTGGAAATTCGAAGTTCATTGATTGATAGTCATCTACAGCTTGATGTGCCAGGTGGTCTGCCAATACACTACCCTTGATGGCTTTCTGGGTCGTATATTGAATGTCATATTCCGTCAAGATCATTTGCCATCTTGCAATTCTCCCAGACAGAGCAGGCTTTTCGAATATGTACTTTATCGGATCCATCTTTGAGATCAACAAGGTAGTGTGAGTCAGCATATACTGTCTCAGCCGGCGAGCAGCCCATACCAAAGCGCAGCAAGTTTTCTCAAGCAGTGAGTATCGGGTCTCACAGTCGGTAAACTTTTTGCTAAGGTAATAAATGGCATGCTCTTTTCGGCCAGACTCGTCATGCTTCCCCAGCACACACCCCATTGAGTTGTCAAGCACTGTCAGGTATAGTATCAGAGGTCTCCCTTTAACCGGTGGCATAAGGATAGGTGGTTCTTGGAGATACTCTTTGATTCTGTCGAAGGCAGCCTGACATTCATCATTCCAACGTACTACCTGATCTTTCTTCAGCAGCTTGAAGATTGGCTCACAGGTAGCAGTCAGATGTGAGATGAAGCGAGCAATGTAATTCAGGCGTCCTAAAAAGCCTCTGACTTCCTTCTCTGTCTTGGGAACTGGCATCTCTTGAATAGCTTTAACCTTAGCAGGGTCCACTTGAATACCTTTATCACTGACCACGAAGCCTAGCAACTTCCCAGATCTTACCCCGAAGGTGCACTTGTTCGGGTTCAATCTCAGCTTGTACAGTTTCAACCGGTCAAACAACTTCTGCAGATGATCTAGATGCTCTTCCTCAGTCTGGGACCTTGCGATCATGTCTTCCACATACACCTCTATCTCGTGATGGATCATGTCATGAAATAAAGCAACCATGGCACGTTGGTAGGTTGCCCCAGCATTCTTCAACCCGAATGGCATGACCTTGTAACAGAAGGTGCCCCACTGAGTAACAAATGTAGTCTTTTCCATGTCTTCAGGTGCCATCTTGATCTGATTGTAACCTGAAAAGCCATCCATAAAAGAGAACACCTTATGCTGAGCTGTATTATCAACAAGGACATCAATGTGAGGTAAGGGGAAGTCATCTTTGGGGCTGGCCCTGTTCAGATCCCTGTAGTCGACACACATTCTGACCTTACCGTCCTTCTTAGGTATCGGCACCACATTAGCAACCCACTGCGGGTAAGAAGTAACTGCAAGGAACCCAGCATCAAACTGTTTCATGACCTCGGCTTTAATCTTCTCAGACATCTCTGGACGCATCCGACGGACCTTTTGCTTTACTGGAGGGCAGTCTTCCTTAGTTGGCAAGTGATGGACCACAATGTCTGTATCCAACCCGGGCATGTCTTCGTAAGACCAGGCAAAGATCTCCATATAATCATGCAGCATTTTAGTCAACCGTTGCTTCACGCTGAGCTCTAGGTTGGCGCCAATCTTTACCTCTTTCTTGTCTGCCTCAGTACCCAAGTTTATGGTTTCCACTGGCTCTTCATGGGGTTGAATTGCCCTCTCTTCCTGAAGCAACAGTCTTGCAAGCTCGCCAGGCACTTCGCAATCATCTTCACCTTCGTCTTCGGCTAAGTTGATCGGATTTTCGAAGTCATAATTGGCAGTAGCAGAGTTGTTATCAGTGAGATCCAGAGTGGATTGGAACCTGTATGAGTGAGTGTGTGTGTAAATACAGCTGTTTTGAAATATATATAAAGGAAAAGAAAGACAGAAAAGGAGCACAATATTTGTAATGCGAAAAATACGTCCAAGATTTTCATTCATGATATATGAAATGACAGTTTGTATGCCCTTACAAATAGAACCACGGTGCCTCGGGTAAGACACCGGGCCATAGAGTTTATCATTGTTTATTACAAAATAACAAAACATAGGAATTCATTACTCAGTAACAAGAGAAACAGGGAGATTGTCTTTGGCGCTCCAATTGTTAAGTCCACTGTCGGTTGCCGGGTAGATCCAGCTATCAAACTCAGCTTCATCAACTTCCTCTTCATCTCCAATAGCATTAACTCCATGAGCAGGCAGGGGAGCTGTCACTACATTAGGTTTCTCAGATGCCTCAAACTGCACCTCTTGGGCATCAATAAGGTCCTGCAGCTTGTTTTTTAGTGCCCAACAGTCATCGGTAGAGTGCCCCGGGCTATCTGAATGGTAAGCACAACGAGCATTCGGGTTGTACTTGGGAGATGCAGTATTGGGGAACTTCGGCGCCTCCCTGACAGTCACTAAATTAGTGGATAGCAACTGTGGCAGGATCTGTGACAAAGTCATGCTTAAGCGGGTGAATTCTCTCCGGGGTCTTTCAACCTTCTGAGGATTGTTTTGCCGAGGAGCGGCAGCAGGCTTAGCAATCATTACCGCACTGACAGATTGGCGGTGCTCATGTCTCTCTGATTTCCTGGAACCATATACGGCACTAGACTCCTTCTTGAAGGGTTTCTTCTCAGAACTAGATGATGCACCCTTCGCAATTTTTCCAGATTTTAACCCAGCTTCAATCCTCTCTCCAGTTAGAATCAAATCAGTGAACCCAGCAGAAGAATTCCCAATGAGATGGTTGAAAAATGGCCCAGATAGGGTCCCCAAGAACATGTCTACCAACTCCCGATCAGTCAACGGTGGCTGCACCCTGCCAGCCAGGTCTCTCCACTTCTGAGCGTACTCCTTAAAACCTTCGCTTGCACCTAACGACATACCCTGGAGTTGGGTACGTGTGGGGGCAAGGTCGGCATTATATTGATACTGCTTATAGAAAGCAGTAGCCAACTCCTCCCAGTTACGAACCTTGGTCCCATCCAGCTGATAGAACCATTCGAGATGAGTCCCTGAAAGACTCTCCTGGAAGAAGTGGATCCATAAATTCTTATCCGCAGAGTACGGCTGAATTTTCCGAACATAGGACCTCGGATGCAGCTTGGGACAAGATGCCCCGTCATATTTAGGGAAGGATGGTGCTTTGAACTTGTGGGGGATAATCACACCAGTTGACAAACCCAGATCTCCAAAATCCAGCCCAGGTACCTGCTGAACCTCCATAGCCTTCAACCTGTCCTCCAATTGCTTATATCTGTCGTCTGCAGGAGGGTACTGCTCTTCATCAAAATCTGTCTCGTTGTCGGAGACTACCGGACTAGGGACCTTCACTTCTGCCTGAGAAGGACTTTTGCCAACAGAAGAACCAGCCTCTTCATGCTGCAGAGTATTGCCAAACCTTCGGCCCGAGTTGAACAGAACAGTTCTTCTCTTCTTCTTCTTCTCCTTATTCAGGAGCATAGCTTTCAGTTCTTCTTGGCCTTGAGCCAGACCCTTGATTAGTTCCTGAAACTGCGCATTCTGCGCCTGAAGAGCCTTGATTGATGTCTCAGTTGATGCAGATTCGGGATTCATGATGCTGAAATAAACAGCGAAGAACTGTAAGCAACCTGAAAAGGGAAAAAACCTGCTATGCACATGATGTATGAAATGCGTATGATTTATGTTTTCAAAGACAATCGGGAATCAACTTTGTAAACAAAAAGGAACACACTTCATTAGATTTAACTTTGCAACTGAAATTATTCAACAAGTTGCCCTTAGGCGTTACATGAAAGGAAATACTGGAATGGAAATAAAACTGTAAAAGCACATCTGGAGCTCTTTATTGATCCCATGGTCTCCTCTTCTCAGTACGGATGTAGGCATTCAGAGCTCTCTCATTCTCCAACTGCTTGGTCAGCTTCTGGATCTTTGACTCCTGCTCGTTGAACTTTTCCCGGTAAGAATCCCGCTCTTCTCGCAGTTGCGACCAAGATCTCTTCAATGTCTCATAATCAGTAGGTATCTGAGGAGGAAGGACAGTTGGAGGAACACCATCTTTATCAGGACACTCAAGAATGACGGGTCTGACAGCTTCATACGGCATACCTAACTTCTGAGCACGGATGCGAACCCATTTGTAGTAGGCTTCCATAGGTAAAGAAGTCTTTGGCCCTAACTCTTGTGGGTCAGCTTTATGAACTTTGTCCCAAGCTTTGATGAACCTACGGCGCAGCTCGTCACTATCCACCTGAAACTCGAAACTGATGTGAGGCACCAACATCTCATGGGGGCCTGCTCTTCTTGCTCTTCCAAACTGACGGAGTGCCAGACATGGATTATAAGAGATCCCTCCTTGAGTACCAATCAGAGGAACATTAGGGTATTCCCCGCATCGATCAATAACAGCTATCTCATCCAAACCTCTGCAAGTCCAAATGATGTCTTTATCGGTGAGAGACATTAACCTATGAGCCCAACCTCTTCCTTCTTGATTCTTCAGTGCGAACTTAGGGAGGTGCGAAATAAACCACCTCACCAACAAAGGGATACAACACCATAGGGTTCCTCGTCTTCGGGTAGTACGGGCATGAAGTTGTTGCAAGATGTCACCCAAGAGAGTGGGCACAGGATTCTGAGACATAAAGATCCTTATGGCAGTGACATTGATGAAGTTGTCAGGATTAGGAAACAGGACTAACCCATAGATTAGGAGAGCCAAGATGTCTTCATATGCCCTAAAGTCCAAGTCATTCCAGAAATTGTTAGCTTTACCAATCAGAAACTTGGCCAAGAAACCCTTAACTCCGCTTCTAGTTACCCAGTTGTCTGTTACCTCTTGATGGGTCAAGGGAAGAGCTGCAGCAACATCCTCAAGCCTGAGGGTCTTTTCCCAACCAGTAAAGGGAACCTGATCCAAGATAGGGATACCAAGCAAATCAGAGAACTCTTCCAGGGTAGGGACCAGCTGGAAGTCTTGAAAGGTGAAGCACTGGTACAGAGGGTCATAGAACTGGGTCAGAACACTCATCAACTGTTGATCCCGCTTTGCAGTGACTAAACTGAGAAGAGAACCATGCCTCTGAATGAAGGAAGTGGTATTTGGAATTCTGCTAACCAACTCATCAAGCAACTCAGGTGAACGAACAAAGTTGAACCGGATAGTATTCCTTCGCACGGGCATCATAATGTCCTACAAAACAGAGCAAAGATGAAACCCTCTTGTCTTTGAAATGGTCAGTCCTTATGCAGGATGCATGCAATGCTCATGATGCTATGATGTTATGATAAAGCACACCACATACAGATACAAAGGCAAACATGGTAAGGCACACAAGTCACACAAGGCAAGCCCCTAAAGTTTAGGCCAGCATGAGGTCTAGGTACTACCCTTTTTCAGTTTGTTGGTTCATACCTGTCCTAATCAAAAGTAACCGGGTTCTTAGAGGATCCCAATATCATTGACTACCCTCAATCGGTCATAACTCCAGCATCGCAATCTTTTCTTGCGGCCAGAACCATCACGAGAGTTTAGCCTCAATGGGCGTAGCATACTGCTACTGTTCTAAAGGCCAAGTTGTGTCAATTAAGGTTCTAAGGTTGTTGGTGCTTAATGACTCCTTAGAAGACCCATATTCTCCTCGTTGCGACACAAGGGATATCGGTACAGACTAAGGTGCCACACCAACGTAGCCACTGCTTCACCTGTGTCGGTCTACGCCGGACAGGTCCCTCACAGCTTATGCTACCTAAACAGGGTATCCCCAGATCCGGGTTAGGATCTATGTAACTCCGATGCAACCCACAATAATAAAGCAAGCAAATCAATACAAGTGAAAACACAGTTATGAACTAGCCCTAAGGTACACCTCACTTTATAGTTTAATTCCCCAGCAGAGTCGCCAGTTCTGTGATCGGTGGATCTGGAACTGACTGTTTAACGCTGGTTCGCGAAATGTCGCGGAAGCAAGAGTCGCCACCGTCTTTTATTTTCTCCAAATGGAAAGGACAAAAGCACAGAAAAATTCCTTAAAGAGATTGCTCTCGGTTCGGGAGGTAGATTATAGAAAGGGAAGGTGTTAGCACCCTTTCTATCCATGGTTATCCATGGGCTCTTAGATACTTGCTCATTTGTGTTTTCAAAATGGTTTGTTTGCTTTTCAACTGTGGGTTTTAAAAAAGTTTCTTTGAAAATTTCAGTTCGACTCTTGTATCAGTCCTCAAGAGTGTTTGAAAAATTGTTTTGAAACCTTTTTTTTGAAAGTGTCGGTGTGAAAAGAGTTTTTGAGTTTGTTTTGAAATTAGAGCAAGTATCTACGAGAACCTACCTACCCTAAGGAATTCGTCTGTGTAAATGTCCTTTAAAGTAGTGCCATCCCACTATTGAGAGGTAGGTAGCACCACCGTTGGAGGTGTTCGGGTCAATTCGAGGTTCGGGACATGGTGATCACCAGAGCAATGGGAAGACACCTTAGAAGCTACCCTCATGCCAGGTTCCCGGATCATGAGGACTTACTAAGACATCCTCTACTCGACGATCACCTTTCGAGGCAAGGCAACAGTGAGGCGTACCCTAGGGGTGGTGTGTGCGATTTGTGTATTGTTTTCATTTGCATTTGTCTTGTCATGTTAAAGTGATCTACGCTTGATTTTATTATGGTCATTCATTCTTGCATGCATTTGTTAACAGTTAAAAAGATGCGGAAATTAAAAGTTCTAAACTATTACAAAGGGCGCGGGTATGTTAATCTCTTCGTCTCAATGCACTGAGTACAACCATGGTGGTCTTAAGGGCCAATTTGTCCTTGGGTGAAAAGCCCCAATTCAAAGTCCTGTGAACCCTAAGAATCGAACATGGTGTTTTGGCCTACAACGCGTGATTCTTCAATTAAAGTACATGATTAGTTTGCAAACATCATTAAAAACATAAATACAATAACAAAATGCGTTGAGAATGCAGGAATGCTAGAAACTGATTCAAGATTTTTCTTCACCAATTTCCATGGTGATCTTACGTTCTCTTGAGTGTGAGGCTTGGATAATGATTGGAGTTTGTCCTATGAACCTTCAGCAAGCTAATGGAAGAGGAATCAGGTCTTGAATCGCCCTCTAAAGTTGATTTCAGAATTGTGTTTTTTGACAATTTTTTCAAGTCTTTCAATGGCATTCTTGCGCAGCTTTTTGTGTATGGGCATTAGGGTTGTGTTCAAGCATTTGTAGTGAATCAATTAGGTTAAGAAAAATTGATAAAAATCTCTTGCAATCATGGTTTTCAATATTTGATTTTAAGGATCTTTTTTCAATCTTTTTCAAGTGTTCTTTGTGTCAAAATTATGCCAATCAATCCAATTCTTTCCTAATTAGCATGTGCACGAAATCTTGATGGCAAAACATGTATAAAAAGATTTGTTAAGGCAAGTTAGATATTTTTCATGTATTTAAATAATTTAAATGAATTAATATAAATAATAATTCAAATAAATAAATAAAAAATGAGAAAATACTTCCATTTGGGCCAAGTGGTCGTGCATATGCTTGGAATGATGAATCATGGAAGAAAAATGGGCCCATTAGCATTTTTAGGTCATTTGGATCAAAGTTGACTTTTCAAAATATCCAAACATTTCCCAACTTCCACAAGGCATAACTTGCTCCATTTTTAAGCTCTTCTCATGTTCTTGGACATTTTGGAAAGGTCTTTGAGTCCTCTAACCAATGTCTTTGGTCCCATGTCATTTTGATTTACCAATCTCAAGTTATGGCCTTTGACTTAAAGTACCTTTTTGTTGACTTTTGAAAATGACCTATAATGTTGAAATTGATAACTTTTTGTGAGAGCATTTCTTGGACTTGAAGTATGAAGATGAGTTGTAGGAAATGTCTTTCTCTTCAAAATGAGCTTTGGATGGGATTTTTCTGATAATCCATGTGAAAGTTATGCCCTGGTCAATTTCAGTTGACTTTTTCAGCTGTCCAAATAAGGAAACTTTTGCATCTTGATGATTTTCTGAGCCAAATTTTGAGAATCATGATCAAGCATTGATCAAATGATGTTTGTGGCTTCAAAATGATATGTTGACCAAAAATTTGAACTTTTGACTGCCAAATGACCATTTTGCCCCTACAGTTGACTGTAGTGCAATTAGGGTTTTTGACTGTGCAATTTTGGGCTGAATGCCTTGAAACTTGATATGAGGATGCTTGACCATATTTGTAGGCATGTGAGACTTGGTTGAGCCTTTGAAAACTTCCTTTTCTTGATCAGAACACAAACCCTAATTTTGACTGTATAGGGGACCTTTGCACTGTGTAACCCTTGGGGAATCTTGTGACTTGACTTGGCAAGTTCTTAAAGAATATGGGAGGGAAAATTTTGGGGTGCAACACCTACAAAACAAGAACAAAGCTGAAGATCCAAAACCCTTGAAATGGTTAGTGAATGCATATGATGTTTTATGATGTTTATGATGTATGCACAAAACATATGTACAAGCAAATCACACCAAACCCTAATTTCAGGCTTGCATGGGGTTTCATAGGTAATTACCCTCTTGAGTCTAGTTGGCTTAAAAACCTGTCCTATAAATAGTAACCGGGTTCTAGGGAGCTCAATATCACTGGATTGTTTTCATTGTTCATTGTTTTGGTTTAGCCACTTAACTAGCGACCAAAATATTCCAAGAAAACAACCCTCAATGAGTGTAGTATCGAGTATCTACCAACTTCGGACTGCACCAAAGCCGGTCATCTCACTACCCCTAATAAAAGGCCAAGATGGTCAAGTAAGGTTCTAGGTCATTAGTGCTTAGTGACATCACTCAGTGGCCCCGTACTTTCCTTGATTGAACTCAAGGGTTACCGGTACTCACAAATATGTCTGTTGTACCCCAAAATTTGCCCTCCCATATTCTTCAAGAAATTGCCAAGCCAAGCTTCAAATCTCCCCAAGGGTTGCACAGTGCAAGGGTCTCCTAAACAGTCAAGATTAGGGTTTTTGTTCTGATCAAGAAAATGAAGTTTTCAAGGGCCCAATCAAATCTCACATGCCTACAAATATGGTCAAGCATCCTCATATCAAGTTTCAAGACTTTCAGCACAAAATTGCACAGTCAAAAACCCTAATTGCACTACAGTCAACTGTAGGGGCAAAATGGTCATTTGACAGTCAAAAGTTCAAATTTTTGGTAAACATCTTATTTTGAAGCCACAAACATCATTTGATCAATGCTTGATCATGATTCTCAAAACTTGGCTCAAAAATCATCAAGATGCAAAAGTTTCTATTTTTGGACAGCTGAAAAAGTCAACTGAAATTGACCAGGGCATAACTTTCACATGGATTATCAGAAAAATTCCATCCAAAGCTCATTTTTAAGAGAAAGACATTTCCTACAACTCATCTTCATACTTCAAGTCCAAGAAATGCTCTCACAAAAAGTTATCAATTTCAACATTATAGGTCATTTTCAAAAGTCAACAAAAAGGGACTTTAAGTCAAAGGCCATAACTTGAGATTGGTAAATCAAAATGACATGGGACCAAAGACATTGGTTAGAGGACTCAAAGACCTTTCCAAAATGTCCAAGAACATGAGAAGAGCTTAAAAATGGAGCAAGTTATGCATTGGAGAAGTTGGGAAAATTTTGTGAAATGGCCAAAATCATTTATCCTTGAAATCTCATTTTTGACAAAAGGGGCCCACTTTTTCCACTTGAATTAACTTGACCATGCTTCCCACGTGTCCCACCTTTTATTTCAGATTTTTTTATTAATTTTTTCATTTTTATTGATTTTTATTGGATTTAATTAGTTTTAAATCTTTTAAAATCAAAAGAAATTCAAAAATTGATTTAAGAGGGAATATTTGGCTTTGATTAACCTTGAAGCATCATTATGTGCCTACCATTTTTCGTGCTAAGGCTTAAACAAGGCAAGAATTCAAAATTTGAGTCAAAAAAGGAAATTTGGTTATGGAGGTTTATGGAGAATCATGGAATTGAATGTGTTGCATTAAGAGGCCATAATTCCTTTTGATTCACATTGCCTAATGCTTATACAAGTGAGACAAACGAAAATTGGGAGGAGGCATCTGAAAAAACGAAAAAAACACTAAAAAAACAAACTCACACTTTTGGCAAAAAATCTCAAATCTGAAAACAAAGTTAGAGGTTGATTCAAGCAAAAAGACATATTCTATCATATTCCTGGGACACCAAGCAACGCATTTGGATCAAAATCACAAGCTTTCATCCCCTGAAATGTAAGAACAACCTCACCCTGTGCATGAAAAATTCGAAACTCTTACATCTCAATTCATGCACATTTAGTCAGTTTTGATATATGATTTGTGTTTCTTATTCAATTCTAATGCTAATCAAACGTTTTAATTTTGTTTTCATGCATCATACAAGAATTTGCCATTAACATATTCTAGGTTTTCAGAGGTTCAAAAAGAGGGTTTCTTTGTCCTGGAAAAATTGACCTCTAAGATCCATATCATCAGAATCAGCAGCTTATGGCCAGTCGTTTCCATGCCTCGCGCTCAATTTATGAGCGTCTGAGCTCTAATCGCTATTTTTTGTAAAGGCCTCTTCTGAAACGGTGTAAAAACCGTTGCCATTGTTTTTTTTGACATTTTCAGGAAAATAAAACATTGGGGAAGACGATTGTTTGTCATGCTGTGATTGGTTGGTTTGAATCCAGCGCGCATTTTTTATTTTTATAACACTAACGCATAATTTCTTTTATATTATTTCTTTCTTATATAATATACAAGGTGCGTTGATTGGTTCAGTGGCAAGGTGCATACGCTGGCAACACCCATGACCTGGGTTCGAGCCCCAGGTCTTCAGCGTTCTCAATATTATTTTTCAGTTGATTTTCATATGCAGGTTCCATCTTGAGGCACACCCTACACCTCCATAATCAAGCCATCCACCTGTCCAAATTCACCAATCCAAAGGCCACGCTCTGAGGTACATGGTGAGGCCAAGTCAAAGCTACCACACGTGGCCTGGAAAAGTCAACAAAGCCTCCAAAAATGGGCCAGATTTACTTGGGCTGCACCCCTCTAGTTTGCTTTCTTTTTAACTCTTTTTATATATTCTTCTCTTTTCTTTGTTTTGATTAATTTTTTTTAAATGCTTTAATTTAATATTTTCAAAATGTAAAAATACCAAAAAAAATCAGAAAAGATAAAAATAAACAATAATTTTATTTTAGTATTAATTTTGCAATTAAATTCCATAATTAATTTAGATTTAATCCTAGGTTATAATTTAATTCTTTTTTTACAATAAACCAAAAAAATAATAAAAATAGATCTTTAATCCTTTTTTTATCTTTTGTTTAATTAAATATTTTTATCATTAATCATTAATTTTTGTAAATAAATTTTATAATTAATTAGTTTTTATTCTAGGTTTTAACTTTAATGCATTTCTTTAATAAATTAAAAAAACATTAGAATTAGAATTAATTATTTGACTTTTAATTAATTTAATTTTCTTTAATGTCATAAATACAAAAAACATAAAAAAACAAGTTCTTTCTTTTTATTTAATTTAATTATTCCATTAATTTTATTTTAATTCCTTAAAGGGTCCAACGCCCTCGCATTCGGTCATATTTTCCTTCTTCGCGCGTTTTATTTATTTTTGATGTAAATATAATGTAATTGTACCAAAGCCATGTAATAGCTATTAGACATTTATTTTCTGCAATTTATTTTAAATCGGGTCTGGACTAATTTGGCGTTGTAGACCCGCGCCTTTGTAATAGCGTAGGACTTTTACCTTTTCCGCACTTTAAAATTCCGCACTTTTTAAACTGTTAACAATAACATGAAAGAATGAATGCCCAAAAATAAAATCAAAGCGTAGATCACCAATGCATGACAAGACAAACAATAAACTGAAAATGACACACAATTCACACACCACCCCTAGGGTACGCCTCACTGTTGCCTTACCTCGAAAGGTGATCGTCGAGTAGAGGATGTCTTAGTAAGTCCTCATGATCCGGGAACCTGGCATGAGGGTAGCTTCTAAGGTATCTTCCCATTGCTCTGGTGATCACCTTGTTGCCTTGCCCCTCGAAACGTGGTCGTTGAGTACAGGACGTCTTAGTGAGTCCTTATGTTCCATTGATCTAGTTGCCTCGAATCTGGTTGCCTCGAAACAAGTTGCCTCGGAATAAAAAGATCAATGGCATAAGGGTAGCTTCTAAGGTATCTTACTATTGCTCGGTGACCACACTGTCCCTAACCCTCGAATTGACCCGAACACCTCCAACGGTGGTGCTACCTACCTCTCAATGGTGGGATGGCACTACCTAAAGGACACTTACACAGCTTAATTCCTTAGGGTAGGTAGATGACTCATGGATACTTGCTCTTTTCAAAAACAAAAAAAATACTTTTCACACCTTACACTTTTCAAAAAGCTTTCAAAACAAACTTTTCAAACACTCTTGAGGACTGATACAAGAGTCGATCTGAAACTTTCAAAGAAACTTTTTTCAAACCCACTCACACTTGAAAAGCAAACAAACATTTTGAAAACACAATGAGCAAGTATCTAAGAGCCCATGGATAACCATGGATAGAAAGGGTGCTAACACCTTCCCTTTCTATAATCTACCTCCCGAACCGAGAGCAATCTCTATAAGGAATTTTTCTGTGCTTTTGTCCTTTCCATTTGGAGAAAATAAAAGACGGTGGCGACTCTTGCTTACCGCGACATTTCGCGAAACCAGCTAAAAACAGTCAGTTCCAGATCCACCGATCACAGAACTGGCGACTCTGCTGGGGAGCATCTTTAAAGTGAGGTTACCTTAGGACTAAGATCACTATGTTTTCAATTGCTTTGATTTGTTTGCTTTAAATTGTGGGATTGTCTTGGGAGTTCTATAGATCCTAACCCGGATCTGGGGATACCTTCTTAGAAAGTAGCAACAAGGCTGTGAGGGAACTGTGCGGGGTATACCGACATGGTTGAAGCAGTCTGCTACGTTGATGTGGCACTTTGGTGTGTACCGGTAACCCTTGAGTCAATCAAGGAGAGTACGGGGCCTCCATGTAGTGTCGCGAAGCATCAACAGACCTTAGGAACCTTAATTGAACCATCTTGGCCTCTTTAGGGTAGTGAGATGACTACTTTGGTGTACTTCGAAGTCGGTTGATACTCGATACTACACTCAATTGAGGGTTGTTTTCTTGGGATATTTTGATCGCCAGTCAGTGGCTAAATCGAAACGATGAACAATGAAAGCAATCCAATGATATTGAGATCCTTAGAACCCGGTTACTTTGATAGGACAGGTATGAACCAACCACCTGAAAGAGGGTAATACCTAGACCTCATGCTGGCCTAAACTCTAAGGGCTCTTTTGTGTGACTTGTGTGCCTTCGTACTTGCCTACTTGCGTGCTTGTTAACTAACACATGAACTGCTTGCAGGTTTTGTTTTAGTCCTTAACTGGGACCCCTGACAGGGCTTACTAAGTTTCTTGCAGGTTTTGTTTGTAGTCCTTAATTAGGACTCATAACAAAGTTTACCAAGTTTCTTGCAGGTTTTGTTTGTAGTCCTTAATTGGGACTCATGACAGGTTGTACTTGAGTTTCTTGCAGGTTTCTGTTTATAGTCCTTAATAAGGGCTCATAACAGGGTTTATCCATATTACCCCATGCATCATGACATCATACCATTGCATACATCCTAACCCATTTCAAGGATCTCAAAGGCTTGTGATGCAGGTCATGATAAATCAAACATCTAGCAAGGGGCAAAGAGGATTTATTTTCCTCTAGCCAAGGTTGTCAGAGGCTATGACCCACTAGATATGGCGAGCCTTTGACCCTTGAGGAAGGACTCTCCACAATATGAAGTTCTTTCAATCAAGCTACTGGGTCCCCAAATGCTAACAATTTTTTCTTGTCTACCCTGCGAGGTCCTTGAAAACATTACATGCATATCATACACATCATTGCAGGTACTCTTGTTGCAGGTCACTTACCCTTCTCGCTGTTTATTTCAGCCATGGATTCACAACAAGATAACCAGAACCTTCACGCTCAAGAGACTCAGTTCAAGGAGATCTTCCTAAGCCTATCCAAGGGGCAGGAAGAGTTGAGGACACTCCTCATGGGAAATTTGATCAGAAAGAGTCCTGAAGATGACAAGGACGAACAACTGAAACGTCTACAAGCTGAGGTAGATACATTAAAGACCCAGATGCTGGGGCAGAGGGCTCTCATCCAGGGTTTAGTTCAGGAGCAAGGAGAGCTGAGAGCCATGATCAGCCAGCTCCCTCAAGGCATGAAGCAACCAGCCCAATTAAGGGACCAGGTCATGGAACAGCTTCCAAGAAGGCAAAGGTCGGGTCCAGTGAATAGACCTCTCCGAGTTGCTACTACTTCACAGGTCCAACAACGACCTCGCCAAGAACAGTGGGTTGATCAGAACAGGTCGGACAAGCCTAAGAGACAATTCACCAACATCAACATGTCATGGTCACGAGCTTTGCAGCACATGCTAAGGATGAACCTGATTGCGGTGATCAACCCTCCTGCAAATCCAAAGACTTCCTCTCCAAACTACAACCCAGAAGCAAGGTGTGCTTACCATTCTGGTAGCCTGGGGCACGATACTGAGGACTGTTGGGCACTGAAGTACAAGATTCAGAACATGATCGATGCTAAAGAGATCGAGTTCGAGCCCGCCGAGACTCCCAACGTGATCACTGCTCCCTTGCCAAAACATGGCTAGGATAGAAAACACTTTTTTGTTCATTCGAATTCAAGTTGTAATTTTCTTTTGATTGTTCAAACATTTACTCATGATTAAACATTGTTATTTCATTAATGCATCGCATATGTCTGTTTTGAAGCAATATATTCGTATTCACTATATGCAAATTATTTTCATATTTTTTCTGATGATCAACTCTCAATAATTCTAAGCCTCTTGAGGGAGGATGACGAAAACGATACCATAATCTACAGTATGCTTTTGAACAGACCCCGCTGATGAGGTACAGGCATTGTTTCAATTCCTAAACACTGGAGTTATAAGGAAGATAATCCCTCGTCAACCCCTCTGAGCCAAAGAAGTAGGAGTTTTTCTTTTCGAAATTTAAAACCCATAATCATAACCTGGGGCAGGGTAGTCTCTCAGTTGATCCAAGTGCATAACAAATGGCACCAAAGAGGTCCTTACAAAACAAAGAAAGACAGTGATGGTTCAGAACAATCATAAAGAAAGGCAGTCATTATCCCAAAAAATAAAAAGCCCATTAAGTCAAAACCTACAAAGGGGACTTACGAAGCTGGGGCATCCCGCTGACTGTAATTCCAAAAAAGGAAACAGCTCAGGCAAAAAATAGGGATAACGAAATCAAAAAGAAAGAGGTCCTACAAACCCTCAACAAAAACAAAAATGGCTGTCTATTCCAAATAAATCATCAATATCTGAACCCTCACCGGAAAATCAGAGCAAAGACTCAAACAAGGTCTAACGTATGATCAACTGAGTTTAGGTTTGAAGAACATCACGAAGAACGGGTGGGTACAAATAAAATTTGAGCCTTTATCTTTTGTTTCTTAAACCGTGAAGCAGGCCACGTTATAACCCTTAAAAGTCCTAGCTGAAGCATGGGTTAATTCGAAAGCATACTGTTACGAAAGGTATCCTGACTCCTGAAGGCCTACGGTAAATACGGAGTTGACATCACGTTTTACAAACATTCACTTGTTTTATGAAAAATAATGCATTTTCAAAATCTTCAAGACAGACATAAGCTTTGCATTTTGACATAACTTTGTTTGCATATGACTTTTTGTTTGAACAGCAGGGAAATTCGCACGACGAATGCCTAATGAACAGAAGTACCTCCAATCAAGGGGCACAACATGATCATGGTCCAATCATCTGGGGCAGCCCAATCAAGATCCGGAGAATCTCTCAAAGGCCAAATAGCCTGGGGCAAATCTCCGCCTAAGTCACTTGGGGCATTTCAACAACGAATCTTGCACGATCAGACATCTTCCGGTAACATGGCAACATAAACAGCCAGGGGCACCTCCCTGTATTCTAAGAACATGGACATAGTCGAAAGAATACTACGCATAATCAAAAACCCGCTAGGTTGGCATACCTAGGCAAAAATAAGGGCTTCCCGGCGAACCAAAAGGGTTCGGGCAAAATGAAGGGGTGAAATGAAAAATCTGTACACCCGGCAAGTCGAAAACCTGAAAAGGCGGCTTGGGCAAAAATGGGTATCCCGGTGGACTGAAAACCCGAAAGGGCGGTCCAGGCAAAAGTTAGGGATCAAAGCGTACGACTATGTCCTGTCATCTTGTCGCCTGCCTACCAGAAGAAGTTTGGTCTATCAACAACTATCAGCATCCCACAGGTGCCTCCCCCATAGAAACAGGGGCAATAAAGAGTTGTCTAAGCAATCTAATTGTTCTGTCCTCCAAGATCTCAAGGTGAGTACAGCTGAAGAACATAACCAGTACATCCCAATTCCCCAGAGAGTGAGCCAGCAAGTCAGCACACTCTCCTCAAGTAAAGCTATACAATCAAACCTTAAGGAAGTTGGGTATCCTCCAGCAGATCTCAACGTTCCCCAGCAGCATACATGTTCTTAACAAGCATCCCCGGCAATCTTGGTCTAAAGATTGTTCCCCGGCGGCATACCAAGCATTCAAAGGGATCACTTCCCCCGCAGTTCAATACTTCCCCAGGAGAGTCCAATCCAGTTCCCCAGGAAAGTTGGAACTCATCTCCCCAAGCAGCAAGCTTATCCCCAGTAGATTCAGGAAGCTTGTCCCTCGCAGAGCACGAACGCGTCGTCCGGCTTGATTTAAAGAGTTGTTTCCTCAATAGGATATAACAGGGTTATCCTCAGCCAAAAGCCACGGAAAGAGCGTCGTCAACGAAGCCTTCTTATCCCCAGCGAAGTCTATCAATACTTCCAATACAACAAGGGTATCCCCAGCAAGTAACTCTCAACAATTCAGCAAGGCATCTCTCTCCCCACAGAGTATTGCTTCCCAGCATGGTCGCTAGAGTATCTTTTTCTTCCCCGCAAAATCCTCCATTTGCCAAGTTTATTCCGCAACGGAGTCATCTTCTCCTACCAGTATTCTTGCAACTATCATCCCCAGCGGAAGCAAAATCTATTTTTCAACATCAGCCCAGGATACGACTTCCCGGCACCCGTCAAGGATTCACTTTCCTAGACAAAAACATACATAAAACATCATTATAGCATGCATAAACGCATCATATCATACGAATCTCATATATATTGAGAACATCATTGCTTGATCCATATCATGCATTGCATATGGCTGACCTTTACATTTCAGGAAAGATCCAGTTAAAGTTCTCAAGCTACATTTCAAGACCTAGACCGGTTCAGTTAGATCGACCCTAAGATTTTCCTGATGCTTATCCAGTCAAAGGCCTCCTCTGGTTCAGTCAGATCGAACCTAAGATCTCCCTGATGCTTATCCAGTTGAAGATATTTCAAGACCTAGACCGGTTCAGTTAAATCGACCCTAAGATTTTCCTGATGCTTATCCAGTCAAAGGCCTTCTCTGGTTCAGTCAGATCGACCCTAAGATCTCTCTGATGCTTATCCAGTTGAAGATATTTCAAGACCTAGACCGGTTCAGTTAAATCGACCCTAAGATTTTCCTGATGCTTATCCAGTCAAAGGCCTCCTCTGGTTCAGTCAGATCGACCCTAAGATCTCCCTGATGCTTATCCAGTTGAAGATATTTCAAGACCTAGACCGGTTCAGTTAAATCGACCCTAAGATTTTCCTGATGCTTATCCAGTCAAAGGCCTTCTCTGGTTCAGTCAGATCGACCCTAAGATCTCTCTGATGCTTATCCAGTTGAAGATATTTCAAGACCTAGACCGGTTCAGTTAAATTGACCCTAAGATTTTCCTGATGCTTATCCAGTCAAAGGCCTTCTCTGGTTCAGTCAGATCGACCCTAAGATCTCCCTGATGCTTATCCAGTTGAAGATATTTCAATACCTAGACCGGTTCAGTTAAATTGACCCTAAGATTTTCCTGATGCTTATCCAGTCAAAGGCCTTCTCTGGTTCAGTCAGATCGACCCCAAGATCTCCCTGATGCTTATCCAGTTGAAGATATTTCAAGACCTAGACTGGTTCAGTTCAATCGACCCTAAGATTTTCCTGATGCTTATCCAGTCAAAGGCCTTCTCTGGTTCAGTCAGATCGACCCCAAGATCTCCCTGATGCTTATCCAGTTGAAGATATTTCAAGACCTAGACTGGTTCAGTTAAATCGACCCAAAATTTTCCTGATGCTTATCCAGTCAAAGGCCTTCTCTGGTTCAGTCAGATCGACCCTAAGATCTCCCTGATGCTTATCTAGTTGAAGATATTTCAAGACCTAGACCGGTTCAGTTAAATCGACCCTAAGATTTTCCTGATGCTTATCCAGTCAAAGGCCTTCTCTGGTTCAGTCAGATCGACCCCAAGATCTCCCTGATGCTTATCCAGTTGAAGATATTTCAAGACCTAGACCGGTTCAGTTAAATCGACCCTAAGATTTTCCTGATGCTTATCCAGTCAAAGGCCTTCTCTGGTTCAGTCAGATCGACCCCAAGATCTCCCTGATGCTTATCCAGTTGAAGATATTTCAAGACCTTGTCCGGTTCAGTTAAATCGACCCTAAGATTTTCCTGATGCTTATCCAGTCAAAGGCCTTCTCTGGTTCAGTCAGATCGACCCTAAGATCTCCCTGATTCTTATCCCAGTAGAAGACACCCAAGATTTTTCTCAACGAGCGTTGTTGAAGTTAAAGTCGCCCAAGATTCTCTTATCATTCATGCTAAGGAAGTAACCATCCCTGGTTCATTCATCGCCGTTTGAAGCTCCAGACTCAGCTCCTGTAACCAGTCAGGACACATCTATACCAAGCATCTGAAATCAACTCCTGCAACTTGTCAGGTACTCATGTTTCTTTTGCAGGTATGCAGGTTCTCGCTAAGGAATCTCCTACGCGATCAACATCCAGATGGCATCTATAAGCCCATCATCCTATTCATCAACCTCTAAATGGCATCTATAAGCCCATTTCCATCACACTGCTATTATGTGAGCGCAAATTTCTGGGCACTCTAGTGTCCAATCATCTTCTACCCTCGGATTACGAAAGGCACGTCAGCCAATCTGCATCCTCAGGTCTAAGAAGATTGAACAGGGGCAACTGTTGTACCCCAAAATTTGCCCTCCCATATTCTTCAAGAAATTGCCAAGCCAAGCTTCAAATCTCCCCAAGGGTTGCACAGTGCAAGGGTCTCCTAAACAGTCAAGATTAGGGTTTTTGTTCTGATCAAGAAAATGAAGTTTTCAAGGGCCCAATCAAATCTCACATGCCTACAAATATGGTCAAGCATCCTCATATCAAGTTTCAAGACTTTCAGCACAAAATTGCACAGTCAAAAACCCTAATTGCACTACAGTCAACTGTAGGGGCAAAATGGTCATTTGACAGTCAAAAGTTCAAATTTTTGGTAAACATCTTATTTTGAAGCCACAAACATCATTTGATCAATGCTTGATCATGATTCTCAAAACTTGGCTCAAAAATCATCAAGATGCAAAAGTTTCTATTTTTGGACAGCTGAAAAAGTCAACTGAAATTGACCAGGGCATAACTTTCACATGGATTATCAGAAAAATTCCATCCAAAGCTCATTTTGAAGAGAAAGACATTTCCTACAACTCATCTTCATACTTCAAGTCTAAGAAATGCTCTCACAAAAAGTTATCAATTTCAACATTATAGGTCATTTTCAAAAGTCAACAAAAAGGGACTTTAAGTCAAAGGCCATAACTTGAGATTGGTAAATCAAAATGACATGGGACCAAAGACATTGTTTAGAGGACTTCAAGACCTTTCTAAAAATGTCCAAGAACATGAGCAAAGCTTAAAAATTGAGCAAGTTATGCATTGGAGAAGTTGGGAAATTTTTGTGAAATGGCCAAAATCATTTATCCTTGAAATTTCATTTTTGACAAAAGGGGCCCACTTTTTCCACTTGAATTAACTTGACCATGCTTCCCACGTGTCCCACCTTTTATTTCAGATTTTTTTATTAATTTTTTCATTTTTATTGATTTTTATTGGATTTAATTAGTTTTAAATCTTTTAAAATCAAAAGAAATTCAAAAATTGATTTAAGAGGGAATATTTGGCTTTGATTAACCTTGAAGCATCATTATATGCCTACCATTTTTCGTGCTAAGGCTTAAACAAGGCAAGAATTCAAAATTTGAGTCAAAAAAGGAAATTTGGTTATGGAGGTTTATGGAGAATCATGGAATTGAATGTGTTGCATTAAGAGGCCATAATTCCTTTTGATTCACATTGCCTAATGCTTATACAAGTGAGACAAACGAAAATTGGGAGGAGGCATCTGAAAAAACGAAAAAAACACTAAAAAAACAAACTCACACTTTTGGCAAAAAATCTCAAATCTGAAAACAAAGTTAGAGGTTGATTCAAGCAAAAAGACATATTCTATCATATTCCTGGGACACCAAGCAACGCATTTGGATCAAAATCACAAGCTTTCATCCCCTGAAATGTAAGAACAACCTCACCCTGTGCATGAAAAATTCGAAACTCTTACATCTCAATTCATGCACATTTAGTCAGTTTTGATATATGATTTGTGTTTCTTATTCAATTCTAATGCTAATCAAACGTTTTAATTTTGTTTTCGTGCATCATACAAGAATTTGCCATTAACACATTCTAGGTTTTTAGAGGTTCAAAAAGAGGGTTTCTTTGTCCTGGAAAAATTGACCTCTAAGATCCATATCATCAGAATCAGCAGCTTATGGCCAGTCGTTTCCATGCCTCGCGCTCAATTTATGAGCGTCTGAGCTCTAATCGCTATTTTTTGTAAAGGCCTCTTCTGAAACGGTGTAAAAACCGTTGCCATTGTTTTTTTTTTGACATTTTCAGGAAAATAAAACATTGGGGAAGACGATTGTTTGTCATGCTGTGATTGGTTGGTTTGAATCCAGCGCGCATTTTTTATTTTTATAACACTAACGCATAATTTCTTTTATATTATTTCTTTCTTATATAATATACAAGGTGCGTTGATTGGTTCAGTGGCAAGGTGCATACGCTGGCAACACCCATGACCTGGGTTCGAGCCCCAGGTCTTCAGCGTTCTCAATATTATTTTTCAGTTGATTTTCATATGCAGGTTCCATCTTGAGGCACACCTTACACCTCCATAATCAAGCCATCCACCTGTCCAAATTCACCAATCCAAAGGCCACGCTCTGAGGTACATGGTGAGGCCAAGTCAAAGCTACCACACGTGGCCTGGAAAAGTCAACAAAGCCTCCAAAAATGGGCCAGATTTACTTGGGCTGCACCCCTCTAGTTTGCTTTCTTTTTAACTCTTTTTATATATTCTTCTCTTTTCTTTGTTTTGATTAATTTTTTTTAAATGCTTTAATTTAATATTTTCAAAATATAAAAATACCAAAAAAAATCAGAAAAGATAAAAATAAACAATAATTTTATTTTAGTATTAATTTTGCAATTAAATTCCATAATTAATTTAGATTTAATCCTAGGTTATAATTTAATTCTTTTTTTACAATAAACCAAAAAAATAATAAAAATAGATCTTTAATCCTTTTTTTATCTTTTGTTTAATTAAATATTTTTATCATTAATCATTAATTTTTGTAAATAAATTTTATAATTAATTAGTTTTTATTCTAGGTTTTAACTTTAATGCATTTTCTTTAATAAATTAAAAAAACATTAGAATTAGAATTAATTATTTGACTTTTAATTAATTTAATTTTCTTTAATGTCATAAATACAAAAAACATAAAAAAACAAGTTCTTTCTTTTTATTTAATTTAATTATTCCATTAATTTTATTTTAATTCCTTAAAGGGTCCAACGCCCTCGCATTCGGTCATATTTTCCTTCTTCGCGCGTTTTATTTATTTTTGATGTAAATATAATGTAATTGTACCAAAGCCATGTAATAGCTATTAGACATTTATTTTCTGCAATTTATTTTAAATCGGGTCTGGACTAATTTGGCGTTGTAGACCCGCGCCTTTGTAATAGCGTAGGACTTTTACCTTTTCCGCACTTTAAAATTCCGCACTTTTTAAACTGTTAACAATAACATGAAAGAATGAATGCCCAAAAATAAAATCAAAGCGTAGATCACCAATGCATGACAAGACAAACAATAAACTGAAAATGACACACAATTCACACACCACCCCTAGGGTACGCCTCACTGTTGCCTTACCTCGAAAGGTGATCGTCGAGTAGAGGATGTCTTAGTAAGTCCTCATGATCCGGGAACCTGGCATGAGGGTAGCTTCTAAGGTATCTTCCCATTGCTCTGGTGATCACCTTGTTGCCTTGCCCCTCGAAACGTGGTCGTTGAGTACAGGACGTCTTAGTGAGTCCTTATGTTCCATTGATCTAGTTGCCTCGAATCTGGTTGCCTCGAAACAAGTTGCCTCGGAATAAAAAGATCAATGGCATAAGGGTAGCTTCTAAGGTATCTTACTATTGCTCGGTGACCACACTGTCCCTAACCCTCGAATTGACCCGAACACCTCCAACGGTGGTGCTACCTACCTCTCAATGGTGGGATGGCACTACCTAAAGGACACTTACACAGCTTAATTCCTTAGGGTAGGTAGATGACTCATGGATACTTGCTCTTTTCAAAAACAAACAAAATACTTTTCACACCTTACACTTTTCAAAAAGCTTTCAAAACAAACTTTTCAAACACTCTTGAGGACTGATACAAGAGTCGATCTGAAACTTTCAAAGAAACTTTTTTCAAACCCACTCACACTTGAAAAGCAAACAAACATTTTGAAAACACAATGAGCAAGTATCTAAGAGCCCATGGATAACCATGGATAGAAAGGGTGCTAACACCTTCCCTTTCTATAATCTACCTCCCGAACCGAGAGCAATCTCTATAAGGAATTTTTCTGTGCTTTTGTCCTTTCCATTTGGAGAAAATAAAAGACGGTGGCGACTCTTGCTTACCGCGACATTTCGCGAAACCAGCTAAAAACAGTCAGTTCCAGATCCACCGATCACAATGTCGCACTAATATAGCTATTGCTTTGACCGTGTCGGTATACCCCGCACAGTTTCCACAACGTATTGCTATCTATGAATGTTTCCCACAAATCCGGGTGGAGGATTGTAAACCCAAACAATAGAGCCAAAGTATAAAGCAAACAAATCAAACAATTAGTCATGCAAAAGGGTGATCTAAGCCCTAAGGTTACTCCACTTTTAAGATTGTCCCCAGCAGAGTCGCCAGTTCTGTGATACGGTGGGAGAACTGACTAGGGTTTTGCGTTTGTTTTCGCAAATGTTTCGGTTGAGCAAGAGTCGCCACCGACTTTTTATTTTATCCTAAGGAAAGGTTTAAAAAGCACAGCAAAAACCTTTGAGATTTTTCTTGGGTTCGGGGAGTAGATTATAGAAGGGGAAGGTATTAGCACCCCTTCTATCCATTGTTATCCATGGGCTCTTAGGTACTTGCTTAGATCAACTTGCCTTGGTTTTCAATTGTTTGAAATGGTGCTTTGTGTGCGGTTTTGAAAAGGTTTTGAAAAAGATGCCTTGTATAGGCTACCCTTGTAACAATTCTTTGCTCGAATGTTTTACAAAAGGTGTTTGTCTTTTTGAAAAGATGTTTCAAGGTTTTTGAAAGTTTGTTTTGAAAGTGTTTGTGAAGTGGGTTTTGAAATAAGGAAAGTGTGTTCTTGGAAAGTTGACAAGTACTTAAGAGTTCATCTACCCTAAAGTTTTCTCAAAGATTTTGGTTATGTTTTAAACCTTTTGACAATTTTGTTCCACCATTGCATTTGGTGGACAATCTTGTTTTAGGAAATTAAAGGGACGGGCGCGGGTCATCGTTTAGACCATAGTTGCAATAGTGTTGAAATGTCTTTGGGCAATTTTTTCTTTAAAAGGGACTTGATCATTTTAGGCAACATTTTGAGGGACTATGATCATTTGATTGTTTTTGTTTTACCCAAAGAAGTTCAACATACAATATGGCCCAATTGTTTTGAAGGCAACAAAGTGGAATACCCTAGGGGTGCAAGTGTGAGATGTGTTGTTTATTTTCATGCTCATTTATCTTGTATTAGGTCCAACTATTTTGTTCATTTTTATTCGCATACAAAACCCTAATTCTAGCATAGTATGTTTAGAAAACGATAAAAGTGTGAAATTTAAATTCCTACGCTATTACATCACGATAATATAGGGAGGGGGTACAATGTTTCAAATGGGGGTTATTTGGGCAAGAATTTAAATCTAAGCTATTACATCATTTTTAGGAATATTTACAAGATAAATAATTGCATAATTAAATGGAAATTGAAATAAATATGCAAAATGTAAAAGGAATTTTTATGTATATATAAAAAAAAGGTATTATTTATGTAAAATAAAATAAAGAAAATAAAAGGGTATTATTTTGAGGTATTTTCAAATTTAGGGCAAAAACCCTAATTTTAATCAAAAAGGACATTAATTATTTAATTTACATAATATTTACTATTTACCTACAAAAATAAAATAAAATAAAGTATATTTATAAAAATGTATCTTTAGTGCTAAATATTAATAAAAATAAAAATATGTATATTTTTGATATTTTGCCCTAAATGTATTAATGTATATATATAGGTATATTTATACTATTTACAAGATATATTAAATATGCAAACAAAAATAATATTTAATTTTATATAAAATAATAAAAAAAGTATTTTTTTTATACAAAATGTTCCAAAAGGGAAAAACGAAATAAAAATCAGAAGTACAATATATTTACATTATTAGTAATATTTCTAAATAATAATAATATATATATATATATATATATATATATATATATATATATATATATATATATATATATATATATATATATATATATATATATATATATATATATATATATATATATATATATATATATATATATATATATATATATATATATATATATATATATATATATATATATATATATATATATATATATATATATATATATATAAACAAATAAATACTTAAAAAATGCAAAAATGGTGCAAAAATGATTTTTCAAGTTTTAAACATTATTAGAAAAAATAAATGAGTCAAAATGAAAAAATGAAAAATAAAAAAACATTAAATCAAGCAAATGGGCTCAGGGGGTAAGAAAATGGAAATAAGGTGTAAAAAGAAAAGACCACACAGGCCCAGCCCATGTGGCTTCATCTTCAACCTTTGTTCAACAACATTCAAAAACGCGCGCCCTATACTCCAGCTGCTAACTTCTGATTCCTGGCTTTTTAACAAAAACTCATAACATAAAAAATGTTCAGCATGAAGAGACGATTCTAACCATGTATAGAACTTGACCTAACTCTCTAAGATGAAGGAGAATTTCTCCTCCCCCAAATCCTAACCTAGTTTTTCTGTTATTTTCAAACTCCAAATTCTCTCTACTCAGGCAAAAGAAATGAAAAGTAAAGACATGGACATGTTCAGTGGCATGAGTATGACATTATTTCTTCACAAACTTAAGACTAATGATGCATAATAAGAGAGATACGAATTCAAAATTTTACCTATTCAGTTGAACTTCTATCTGGAGATGTAGGAACCTTCAGTGCAAGGTGATGATTGGAAAAGCTTCCTTGAGGTCCAGGGATGCTGTTTCAATGCTTACTTTGTCTTGAGAGCTTCTGAATCGAGCTATAGAACTCCAACTGCAAAACAGAAAAACAAAAATGGTGAAGTGGCTTAGAGGTGTTACAGGTTGTGTCTTAGCTTCTGGATAGCTTGCATAGGTTGTAAGGAAGGTAGAGGAACAGGTTTGGGCAAGAATGCTTGAAGGGATTGAGAGATAGCACTCAAACTGCAGGGGTTGCTCTGTTTGAGCAGTTTCAAGGTGATTATGGCAATGGGAGTGTTTGAGAGGCCAAGGGCTCGTGTGTTAGCTTAGTTGGGATATGCTGAATATGTTTGATAAGTTTGTTCTTGTATTCTAATGCTGAGATGAGAGTTGTTGTGAGTTATCCCACTTTACTTCATACTTAAGCAACAAAATGCAACTTGTGTTTCTAGGCATGTAGAGGGCCCCTAATGTGCTGCATAATCCCTCCTTGATCAGTGTGTTATGTTCATAATCTTGTGCCATTCAGATTTGCAATGTACTTGTTGGATTTCCAAATTGACATAAAGCTACCTTTTACCAAAATGGCTAATTTGCTTTATCTAGTTTGGGATTAAACCTTTATACAATGTTCAAACTCATAGAACAACACCTTAACACAATGAATATGAATTAAATTATTGAGTGCAACTTGGTTTAAGGACCTGTAATCTAACCTAAAGCATGCTGAGTTCAAATTGCAAAGTTATGGACATGGAACTTGGTCATGAACAAAGTGGTTTTTTGCTATATTGTGAAATTCGATTCTCTCTAACCATGAGGTTGTTTGAGAAGTTCTTGGACATTTTGGAAAGCTTGGAATGTGTACTACAATCCATCTTTGAAATGCAAATTGAAATTCCAAGTGGAAGTGTATGGAAAATGGCCTTGAAGTTAGGTAGAAAACCTTGTCAAAATAGGTTAAAATTTCACTAAGTTAAAAATGGTTTAGTGCCCTTATTCAAAAAATTGTAACTTGAGATACAAGCTTCAAATGAGAAAACTTTGTGAATCAAAGTTGTATATTATGCAACAAGCTACAACTTTCATGTTTTGACTTTTGTTTGAATACAAATGGATCTTGGTGAAAAAGTGGGGAAAAGTTGGGGAAAAATTAGGGTTTTTCATAACTTAGAAAATTCTAAGTTATGAAAAATTCAAATTTCTAACCCTAATTTGCATTTTGTGATTTCTTGGTGAACAAGTTTCATGATTTGGCATATTTTGATGGAAAATGAATCTTGACTTTTGATTTTGACCAAAAAGTCAAAGTTTGACTTTTCAGTATACAGTCAAAATTGATCAATTGACTGGGAAATTCAACTGTCAATCTTGTGTACTTGGGATCTTTTGAGTTTGTTGATCATGTCAAGATAATTCCATAGGGTCCTTGAGTCCATGTGTGAGCTTGGTTTGCCATTGGTTAGGTTAAACAGTCAAAAATTGCCTTTGTGCAGTCAAAACCCTAAAAATGACCATTTTGCCCTTTTGGTGATCTGATCAAATTTCTTGGGGAATTGTGATCCAAACTTGACCAAATGATTCACATGAGTTCATAATGTTGATGTGGGTCAAATTTCATGAGGTTTGACTGTCAATTGGCCACAGTTGACTTTTTCCCCAATACAGTTGATTTCTAGGTCAACTGTCCAATTGACTGGGCAAAACTTGGAATCAAGGCTTGAAACTTGATATGGGTAAACTTGGGAGTCCAATATGAGGCATGAAAGTCATCTTAGGCATTCTAGGTCAAAATATCTTTGTGCAAACACAAATCCTAATTTTGAGTCCACAGTGCAAGGAGAGGTCTTGAGCAGATGAAACCCTAACTGGATCCTGAGCTTCAAGGGCTTTGTGATGAGAAATCAATGAGAAATGGGAGGGCAAATTTTGGGGTACAACACCTTGTTACTTCGAAAGTAGTAATAAAATGCTTTAAACTAAAGACTGGAATGTATAACAATTTCGATTTAAACTTAAAGGGAATGTAAATAAATTCAATTGAAAAGGAATAACATTGAATATAAAATTGGTGCTTCATACGTACATTCCCAATAACTCGTTTCTCGAACACTTGGTACTTTGAGTTGTTTTTGAGTAATTTGTACAAAGAAGTGAACACACAAAATTCTAACATAAAAACTCCTATGTATAATAAATTGGAACTAATTGTAACGAACAGTCTTCTTCTCAGAGGATGACATGTTCTTGTTTGCATGTCTCTAGCCTTTCATAGGGTTCCACATATATATTTTTCAAATATCAGATAAGAGCTAAAATCAGTTATAGCCTTATTTGAATATTTGTCGAACCCGCTTCGAGTATCTTCAGAGAAATTGCTAAGTTATTCGCCTTTCATTGTTTTGTCTGTGTAGATTCATTCGAAATATGTCTTCTAACACTTCATATCGAAATTAGCTTCTATCATCTCTTGACTGTTCTTTCGAATTCCCCTCGAACCTTTATTTGTTGGAGCGTCGAAATTACAACTAACAGTTTCTAAGTCAAAGCACTAATGCCTCAGAGATCATCGAACGTGCTTGCATGACACCCTACAAACCATCTGTCACTCCTATTGACACTAAGCAGAAACTTATCACCTTCTTCAACACATATTATATGGACCCATCTCTATACGAAGTCTAATAGGGTCTTTACAGTATCTCACATTTACTCGACCTAACATATCATATGAAGTTCGACAAGTTTCTCTTCACATGCATGCACCTTGCACGAAATACGTGCTTGCTCTCAAGCGCATTCTACGCTATGTTCTGGGTACTACAATACAACTTGGATTACATTTATCACCAGCCCTATCACACAACTTATCTCCTATACTAACAATGATTTGGGTGGATGTCCAGACACCAAACGTTCCATATCTGGCTACTGTATTTTTCTAGGTGACAATCTTATCTCTTGGTATTCTAAAAGGCAACTCACTCACTCTTGTTCTAGTGATGAAGCCAAATATAGAGGTGTTTCTAATGTTGCATCTGAGTCATGTTAGATTTATAGTCTTATTTTGGAGCTCCATTTTCCTATTCCTTAGGCCACTTTGGTGTATTGTGATAATGTTAGTGCCTTTTATCTCTCTGGTAATCCCGTGAAACATCAGCTAGCAAGCATATTGAGATGGACATTCATTTTGTTCAGGAAAAAGTAGCTTGTGGTTAGGCACGTGTTCTTCATGTTCCCACCTGACATCAGATTGTTTACATCTTCACCAAAGTAATTATGTTGTACCATAATTAGATTGTTGACCAAACGTTATACGTTGATGTACATATATATATATATATATATATATATATATATATATATATATATATATATTATATATATATATATATATATATATATATATATATATATATATATATATATATATATATATATATATTCTATTGACGTGAATGAGAAAATGTAAGCATTTCATTATCTTACATTGTTATCATATATTTGTATTGTGCTTTACGTCACAGAGGACCATTCCCTAGCCAAGAGTAGGATCTTCGTCCTTGACCCTTAGGATTGGCTTGGATCGAGGTGGACATCTCTAAGCTTCATCTCCTAACGCCCTTGGATTGGCAAGATCCGAAAGTGAGTGTGCCAGCTATGCAGAAATGTGTGTAGTTTGTTTTAGATGAGAAGTCATGCGACGAATGTGTTTAATCCATATCAGACGTGCATAAATGAGTTTAGTTTTTATTGGATACACATTCACGCATGGAATATGTTTTAACCCGTGTCAGAACCACAAAAATGCATTTAGTCTATATTGGGAATGTCGTCACGAGAGGAATGCCTTTAAGCCATGTCAGAAGCACACAAATGCATTTAGTCTATATTAGAGATGCATTAATGCAAAACATGAGTTTAGTCTTAGTTTACCCTGTCTTTATCCCTCTAAAAGGAAGAGAGACAATGAAGAATACAACAGAGGAACAAAATAGAAGATAGATAAATATTTATATTAATAATAAATTAAATTCGTTACAATGACATAATAGAATGGCTAAGTAAATAGACCTTCAATGGTAACCCTATTATGGATGGACGACGTCCTAAATACTTGGTAGCTATCTTCTCAGGGTACTTTCAGGGCGTAATTCTCTCTTTTAAGGTGTATTCTTCAGTTGGATGAGATGTCAGAGCATCTCGTTCTATTTTTTCTTGTCAGTGCATTGTTGGGCGGTCGACTTCATCGGGAATAGAACTTGAAGATGATTTTTGAAACCTTAATATTGCGAAGTTTCCTTTGTTAAATGCTCTGGTGGTGTTGTACCCTAAAATTTTCCATCCCATATTTCTTAATACATTTCAATTAAGGTCTTCAAATTTCTCAAGGAAGTCCAAGAGTTGACTAGACAAACTCTCTCCTAAAGGCAGTCTACCTCAAATTAGGGTTTCATTTTGCATCAAGATATTTGAGTCCAAAGGGTACCAAATTCTCACCATTGTCCTAATATGTTCTCAAGATCATCTATGTCAAGTTTCAAGCCCTACAAAGGAAATTTGCTCAGTCAATTGCTCAAAGGCCTGAAAATCGACTATGCTAGGGCAAAAGTCAACTGTGGCCCACATACAGTCAAACTTCAAGATTTTTGGTCAACATCCTCATTTTGAAATATATTTCATCATTTGATCAAGGTTTGATCATGATTCATCAAGGATTTCTCATAATTCATCAAGAACCAAAAGTTGCTAAATTAGGGTTTTGGAGGAAAAGTCAACTCAACTTTGACCAAGCATAACTTTCTCATACTTTATGAGAAATGACCCATACAAATCTCATTTTTAAGAGGATGCAATTCTTTACAATCCATCTTCATCTCCCAAGTTCAAAATATTCATTCACAAGAAGTTATGAATTTGGACATTATAGGTCATTTTGAAAAGTCAACAAAAACACCCTTTTTGTCAAAGCTTCATACATGAGAATGGAATATCAAATTGAGATGAGACCTAAAGGGTTGGTTAGAGGACATCTCAATCTTTCCAAAAAGTCCAAGAACACCTTCATAAGGTTAAAATTGAGAGAGATATGCATTGTCAAAGTGGGACAATTTTTGAAAAAATACATGAAGCAAATATTGACCAAACTTGGATTTTTTTCCAAATGGGCCTATATTTTCAAGTTTGAAACTCATTCCTAACATGGTCCACGACCTCTAAGCCCACCCATACATTTTTCTACTATTTATGCTATTTATTTTGATATTTTATTCATTAAAATTCAGAATTAAATAAATAAATAATGGAAATAATGTAAATTTTGATGTGAATCCATTTTGGGAAAGTTTTATGCTGGTTTATGTCAATTGATTTCATGCAATAACTTTTCAAATATGTCCAGGTTCATCCATATGTGAAAATGGCATAAAATCATCAAATATGGCATTTTTTTCAAATCTTGATCATGGTCTTAAAACAAAATATTATGAGGGAGATTATTTCCATGTTTACTTGTCTCCTCATTCTCCTCTATAAATATAGAGCCATACAAGCTTGAAAGGGACGAAAATCCTCTCTAAAAATCTCTCAAAAAGCTCTTCAAAAAGCTCTCCAGAAATCAAAGAATTGGTGCAAGTCATATCTCGAGGTTCCGGTCTCTCTCAATTGACATCAAGCCTCAAACCATCCTCTTGAAGTCCTCAAGAGTATTACAAGGCCCAAGAGCAATCCATCACACGCCTAGCACACCCCTCATTTGACAACACCAGTTTGGTAAAATTTTGAACTTTGAATCTCTAATATTAATCACATTTTATGGTATGCTAACGTTTGTTTGAGTTTATATAGAACAATTATGGATGGTTGAATCATAGGTTCCATGCAAGAATAAAAAAACGCCATAGTTAGAGCATGAAGCTTTCGAAGATTCGGGCCTAGGGATTTCTGATGATTGCACCCCCTGTTTACTTTTGCTACTAGGCCCATCTTTATTTTCATGTTTTATTGGTTTTATTTATTTCTTTTAATCACTTTTATTTTTTTATCAATAAACAAATATAAAAATCACATAAAAATAGATTTAGGATTTTTTCTTAATTAAATTTTAATTTTAGGTAAAACTTTAATTTCTTTTTGTAAATAACTTAAAAATAATTAGAATAAATAGGTTTTATTACTAACTTAATTATATTTTATTTTTTCCTAAAATAACCAAAGAAACCAAAATAGGTCATGTAATTATTTTTATTAATTAATTTAATTAACTAATTAATTGCATATTTAATTTAGAAAACTTATTTCTTTTATTAAAAACAACAAAAAAACTTTTTTTTTTCTTTTAAATTAGGATAGAAGGGTCAAATCCCTAGTTTCCCGTCGATCTAATTTTCTCGCGCGCTTTATTTTTATCCCAATTATTGTATCTGCTCATAGTTTGTAATAATTTTAATTAGGACTTTTACATTTATCGCTTTTATTTTCAAAGGGTTTGTTTTTGGCTATGTAAATACCTGAAGCCTTGTAATAGCGTAGTTTAATTTCTGCACTTTAAATTCCGCAAATTATTAACTGTTAGATGTATGATAATAAGATGCATGACAAGAATGTATGATTAAATTTAAAACAGTTAGATCACCCTAAATGTGCAAAGATAAATAAACTGAAATTGAATCATTCGCACATGTGCACTCCTATGGTACACTCCTACTTAGTTGCCTTCAGTAAATGGTCATTGAGTATATGATGCTTTAGTGGTCGTCCTTTTGTCTAAATAAAGATCAAAGTCCCGATTCGGAAAAGTTGCCTCGGAATGGTTACCTCGAATAATTGATCTAAGACATTAGGATAATTACTAAGACGTCCTAATATTGCTTTAGTGACCGTACGTCCCTTTCGAATTGACCCACAAAACTCCAACGACGATACTACCTACTCACTAATAGTGGGATAGCATTGTCTAAAGGAAACGTACATAGAACGATTCTTTTTTCGAGTAGGTAATTTAGTTCTTAAGTACTTGCTCATTCTAAACAAATTTTTTACATTTACACTACTTTACAAACAAGGTTTTCAAAAACACTTCATTACACTCTTGAAGACAGAAGCAAGAGTTAAATCGAAGTTAAAACAAAAACTTTTCAAAACCCACAAACACAAAGAAAACAATTTTGAAAATGATGAGCAAGTACCTAAGAGCCCATAGATAACTACGGATAGAAAGGGTGCTAATACCTTCCCTTTCTATAATCTATCCCCTGTACTCAAAAATATCACAAAAAATGAATTTTTCTGTGCTTTTTTCCTTTCCTTGTTGGATAAAATAAAAGTCGGTGGCAACTCTTGCTTACCGCGACATTTTGCAAACACAAATGCAAACCAGCAAAATTTCCTTAACGAAATAAGGAAACCACGATCCCGGTTCTGCCACCGTATCACAGAACTGGCGACTCTGATGGGGAATTGATAAGTGGGGTGTACCTTAGGAATAGTTCATCATATTGTTTTCAATTGCTTGATTTGTATGCTTTATCTTTGTGGGTTTGAATTGGAGTTACTATAGATCCTAACCCGGATCTGGGGATACCTTTTAGGTAAGTAGCAATAGACTGTGAGGGAACTGTACAACATAGACTGATACGGTTGAAGCAGTAGCTACGTTGGTGTGACACTTTAGTTTGTACCGATATCCCTTGTGGAGGAACAAGGAGAGTATGGGGTTGCTAAGGGGTCATTAAGTATCAACTGGCCTTAGAACCTATAATTGACCAACTTGGCCATAGAAAAGTAGCAGTATACTACACTCATTGAGACCATACTCTCGCGATGATTCCGGTCGCAAGAAAAGGTTGCTAAAATGGAATTATGACCGATCGAGGATGGTCAGTGATATTGAGATCCTCTAGAACCCGGTTAGTATTACTAGGACAGGTTGAACCAACTAAACTGAAAGAGGTTAATACCTAAACTCCATGCCATCCTGAAATTTAAGGGCTATTGTGTGACTTGTGTGCTTTCAACTCGAACTACTTGCACATGTTTGTTATCTAACAACTTGAGTTCCTTGCAGGTTTTGTTTACAGTCCTTATCCATTACCTTGGATTTCTTGCCGGATTTACTTGTTTACATTACCTCGTACTTTTGCTTAAACGCATAACATACACATCATAACATCATGCCTTAACATTTCCTTAACCATTTCAAGGATCTCAAAGGTTTGTGATGCAGGTTATGGTAAATCAAACGTCTAGCAAGGGGCAAAGGGGATTTATTTTCCTCTAGCCAATGTCATCTAGAGATCAAAACACGATAATTTGAGTCGGTGGCTATGCCCCACTCGATATGGTGAGCTTGACTCTTGAAGAAGGACTCTTAACAAACGCGAAGTTTCTTCAATCAAATTCTAACAGTTTCTTGTTTACCCCGCGAGATCCTTGAAAACATTGCATACATATATCATACATATCATTGCATTACAGGTACCATTACAGGTTTCTCATCTTCTTCGTTGTTTATTTCAACAATCATGTCTTCTAAAACACCTACTGATCAAGCCATCAAGGCTCTTCAAGCTCAGAATGCTCAGTTTCAGGAAATGTTCTTGAACTTGGCCAAGAGTCAACAAGATTTGAAGACTCTTATCTTGAAGGACAAGAAGAAGAAGAAGAAGAAGAAGAAGAAGAAGGTGGTCCTCTTAAATATGGGTCGCAGATTCGGGAACAATTTGCGACAGGAGACTGATTTGTCCCATTCATCTGGAGGGGGAGAGAATCAAGAGGAAAGAAAGGGTCCTAGCCCTGTGGTTTCTGACAATGACACAGACTTTGATGAAGACCAGTATCCTCCTGCTGAGGATAGATATAAGAAACTTGAAGATCGGCTCAGTGCAATGGAAATTCAGAAGATACTTGGGTTGGACTTTGGAGATCTGGGATTGGCATCTGGGGTGGTGATCCCTCACAAGTTTAAAGCTCCTGTCTTTGCTCAGTATGACGGGGTATCCTTCCCAAAGCTACAGCTCCGCTCATACGTCAGAAAGATTCAACCCTATACTGCTGATAGAAATCTCTGGGTTCATTTCTTTCAAGATAGTCTGTCAGGGACTCAACTTGAATGGTTATGTCAACTAGAAGGAGCTAACATCCGCAAATGGGAGGACCTTGCTGCTACTTTTTACAAGCAATACCAATATAATTCCGACCTTGCTCCCACACGTACTCAGCTTCAGGGTATGTCTATGGGTACAGGCGAAGGCTTTAAGGACTACGCTCAGAAGTGGAGAGATCTTGCTGGAAGAGTCCAACCCCCTCTGTCTGATTGGGAGTTGGTGGATATGTTTCTTGGGACTTTGTCTGGTCCCTATTTCAATCATTTGATCGGCAACTCGTCAGTGGGTTTCACCGAACTGATTCTGACTGGAGAAAGAGTAGAAGTTGGGATCCTGAGTGGTAAGATCCAGAAAGATACCTCTTCGAGTACAGAAAATAAGTCATTTGGTGGCAAGAGGGAAGCCAATGTTGTGCACGGCCAGAAGAGGCGTAGCCAGACAGACTACCACCAATCTGTGGGGGCAGTGTTGATCTCTAATTCAGCACGCACACAACGACCACAACAACGAAATAATCAGCCAAAGGGGGAAAGACTTCAAAGGCAGTTCACCCAAATCAACATGCCATTGTCACAAGCATTACAACACATGTTGAAGATGAATCTGATTACGGTGATAAACCCTCATCCGAACCCTAAGACTTCTTCTCCTAACTACAACCCAGATGCAAGGTGTGCTTATCATTCCGGTAGCCCGGGGCACGATACTAATGATTATTGGGCGCTGAAATACAAGATTCAGAATATGATTGACGCTAAGGAGATCGAATTCGACCCTCCTGAGACTCCCAATGTGATCACTACTCCCTTGACAAAATATGGCTAGGATTGAAATCACTTTTGTTCATTTGAATTCTAAAATTGTATTTTTCTTTGCTTATTCAAAAAATTATTGTCATGTCAAACTTTTTTATTTCATTAATGCATTGCACGTGTCTGTTTTGAATTAATTGTTTTCATTATGCTTAAATTGCTTCATATTTCCTTTTTGTGATGTTCAACTCTTGATTAAAAAACTCTAAGCCTATAGAGGGAGGATGACGAATATGATACCAAAATCTCTACAGTATGCTTTTGAACAGACCCCGCTGACGATGTACAGGCGTTGTTTCAAATCCTAAACAGTGGAGTTATAAGGAAGATAATCCCTAGTCAACCCCTTTGAGCCAAAGAAGTTGGAGTTTTTCTTTTCACACAAATTAAAACCCTTAATCGCAACCTGGGGCAGGGTAGTTTTCTCAGTTAATCCAGATGCACAATGAATGGCATCAAAGACGTTCTCCCAAACTAAAAGACGGTGATGGTTCCCTATAATCGTCAGGACAGACAGTCGTTATCCCTCCAAATAAAAATTAAGTCAAAACCTATGAAAGGGACTTAAAAAAAAATTGGGGCATCCCGCTGACTGTAATCACAAGAAAGAAACAGTTTAGGCAAAAAGACAGGGATAACGAAATAAAAAAGAAAGAGGTCCTACAAACTCTCAACAAAATGACTTCCTGTTCAAAATAATCTGTCAGTATCCGAACCATCACTGGAATATCAGAGCAAAGACTCAAAACGGGGTCTAAATGCACAATTAGCTGAGTTTAGGATCGAAGAACATCACGAAGAACGGGTGGGTACAAATAAAATTTGAGCCTTTATCCTTTGTTTCTTAAACCATGAACCAGGCCACGTTATAACCCTTAAAAGTCCTAGCTGAAGCATGGGTTAGTTCGAAAGCATACTGTTAGAAAAGGTATCCTGACTCCTGTAGGGCTTGCTGTAAATCCTGAGTTGACGTCACATTTTACGAAATTTTCCTATCTTACTGAAAAAATGCATTTTTAAAAACTTCAAGACAGACATAAGCTTTGCATTCTTAAAATAACATTGTTTGCATATGACTATTTGTTCAACAGCAGAGAAATTCGCACGACGAATATATAGTGAACAAAAACCTTTTCAATAAAAAGGGTCACCTCAAGTGGAAAAAACACTTCCAACCAAGGGGCACGGCATGAGCATTGTCTATCATTTGGGGCAATCAAGTCAAGATTCAGAGAATCTCTCAAAGATGCCAAATAGCCAAGGGCAAATCTCCATCTGAGTCACTTGGGGCATTAGACATGGATTCCTGCAACGAATCTTGCATGATCAAACGAACATCTTCTGGTAGTATGGCAACACGACACTAGCGACAATGATAACTCCCTACGCTCTGAGAGCGTGGACATGGTCAGAAAATACTGCGCATGAACAACGAACCGCTAGGTTGACACACCTAGGCAAAAATAAGGGCATCCCGGCGAACCAAAAAGGTTCGGGCAAAATTAGGGATAAAAACAAAAAGATTTGTACACTCGGCAAGTCGAAAACCTGAAAAGGCGACTTGGGCAAAAAAGGGTATCCCGGTGGACTGAATATCTGAAAAGACAGTCCAGGGAAAAGTTAGGAATTAAAGCGTACGACTATGTCCCGTCATCTTGTCACTTGCCTACCAGAAGAAGATTTGTCATTTTAATCGGAAATTACCAAGCACCTCATAGGTTGGAATAATACTCGATCCACAAGGCCTCCATAGGCACCTTCTCCCGCAGATACAGGGGCAGAAAAGTCTCAATGCAAAGTCATTGTCATATCCTAAGCCCGCGTCCCAGTAACATCTACACTCCCCGCAGAGTAAGAACAGGACATTGGTGTTAATTCTCCCTAACTGAGGCTCGCAACCACGAATGGGTCGGTAAGATTCTCCCCAAGCAGAGTTTATCTATCACCAGCACTGGAAGATTATCCCCAATGGAGTCTGGAAGATTATCCCCAGTAGAGTCTAAAGGATTACCCCAGTGAAGTCGCCATTGGAAAATCATTCCCCGACAGAGTTATTCTCTCCTGCAGGATTATTCTCCCAATCATCTTAGGTCGTTATCTCCAGCGAGTGAAACTCTTTATTCTCCAACAACAGTCAGGGATTTATTTTCCCAAACTCGGACGTACCACAATAACATTTCATGTTCATACATCATGACGTGCGCATACATATTGCATACATCATAATTTCATTTATTTTGAGAACATCATCATACAATGCATGTCATGCATCATATACAATTAATCATGTACCTTTTAGGGAAAGATGGTTATCATCAACAACTTCCTGCAAGTTCAAGATTAACTCCAGAAACTAAACATAGTAATTATCTGCACGATCAAATGCAACTTTACACGGGTTCGTCACGAATAAATCTTACACGAGTTTCTCCTAAATGCAGCTTCACACGGGTTTATCCTGAAAAATATTACACGGGTCCTTTCTCATATATTTCTGAATAAAGTTTTACACGAACTTATCACAAAGTAACCTTACCCAGGTTCCTCCTGAAGTTTTACACGAACTTATCACAAAGTAACCTTATCCAGGTTCCTCCTGAAGTTTTACACAAACTTATCTCAAAGTAACCTTACCCCGGTTCATTCTGAAGTTTTACACGAACTTATCACAAAGTAACCTTACCCAGGTTCCTCCTGAAGTTTTACATGAACTTATCACAAAGTAACCTTACCCAGGTTCCTCCTGAAGTTTTACACAAACTTATCTCACAGTAACCTTACCCCGGTTCATTCTGAAGTTTTACACGAACTTATCACAGAGCAACCTTACCTAGGTTCCTCCTGAAGTTTTACACAAACTTATCCCGAAGTAACCTTACCCAAGTTCCTCCTTACAATTTCCCGATGTAGTTTTACCCAGACTCATCCTGAAGCAACCTTACCCAGGTTCCTCCTTACAATTTCACGACGTAGTTTTACCCAAACTCCTCGCAAAGCAACCTTACCTAGGTTTCTTCCCGGTTCAGATGCAGTTTTACCTAAACTTCTCATGAAGCAACCTTACCTAGGTTTCTTCCCGGTTCAGATGCAGTTTTACCTAAACTCCTCATGAAGCAGCCTTACCTAGGTTTCTTCCCAGTTCAGATGTAGTTTTACCTAAACCCATCATGGAGCAACCTTACCTAGGTTCCTTCTCAGTTCAGATGTAGTTTCACCTAAACCCATCATGGAGCAACCTTACCTAGGTTCCTTCTCTTTCCCGATGTAGTTTCACCTAGACTCGTCCTGAAGCAACCTTACCTAGGTTCCTCCTCAGTCCCGATGCAATTCTACCCAAACTCTTCACAAAGCAACCTTACCCAGGTTCCATCTCGGTTCAGATACAGTTTTACCCAAACTCTTCACGAAGCAACCTTACCTAGGTTCCTTCCTATAAGCCTTACTATCCAGGTTCCTTCTCATAACCTTACCATCCAGGTTTCTTTTCTCTTATCTCCAGACAGCAGTCCACAATACTGTAAGACCTGGACCTGATCAAACACGATCAGTTTCACCTTTCCCCAGTAGGTCGCGATGCTGCCTATACACTGACCAAATATGCAGTTCACCTCCGGAGTTAATTCCCCAGTAGAGTAACGGACAACTGAAGCTCATAAAATTCTATTTCTCTCAAGACAGATACCAACATTCCTCAACAAATTCCTCCTTAACGACAGGAGCAGGGACTCTTGTCAAAGGAATATCTCAGGAAATCCACATTCTCTAGATGGCATCTTTAAGCCCATCTCAGACAATTCTCCGCCACATCTAGGATGGCATCTTTAAGCCTATCTTCGACAAATCTTCTACCTCCAAATGGAATATGTAATCCCATTCCCGATGTCACAAGTCGATTGCCACTTCATGCGAGTGCAAATTTCTGGGCACTCTAGTGTTCAATCATCTTCCACCTTCGGATTACGAAAGGCAAGCAAGCCAATCTACATCCTCAGGTTTAAGAAGATTGAACAGGGGAAGCTGTTGTACCCTAAAATTTTCCCTCCCATATTTCTTAATACATTTCAAGTAAGGTCTTCAAATTTCCCAAGGAAGTCAAAGAGTTGACCAGACAAACTCTCTCTTAAAGGCAGTCTACCTCAAATTAGGGTTTCATTTTGCATCAAGATGTTTGAGTACAAAGCGTCCCAAATGCTCACCATTGTCCTAATATGTTCTCAAGATCATCTATGTCAAGTTTCAAGCCCTATAAAGGAAATTTGCTTAGTCAATTGCTCAAAGACCTGAAAACCGACCATGCTAGGGCAAAAGTCAACTGTGGCCCACATACAGTCAAACTTCAAGATTTTTGGTCAACATCCTCATTTTGAAATATATTTCATCATTTGATCAAGGGTTTATCATGATTCATCAAGGATTGCTCATAATTCATCAAGAACCAAAAGTTGCTAAATTAGGGTTTTGTAGGAAAAATCAACTCAACTTTGACCAAGTATAACTTTCTCATAATTTATGATAAATGACCCATCCAAATCTCATTTTGAAGAGGATGCAATTCCCTACAATACATATTCATCTCCCAAGTTCAAAATATGCACTCATAAGAAGTTATGAATTTGGACATTATAGGTCATTTTGAAAAGTCAACAAAAACACCCTTTTCGTCAAAGCTTCATACATGAGCATGGAATATAAAATTGAGATGAGACCAAAAGGGTTGATTAGAGGACATCTCAAGCTTTCTAAAAAGTCCAAGAACACCTTCATAAGGTTAAAATTGAGAGAGATATGCATTGTCAAAGTTGGACAATTTTTGAAAAAATGCATGAAGCAAATATTGACCAAACTTGATTTTTTTCCAAATGGGCCTATCTTTTCAAGTTTGAAACTCATTCCTAACATGGTCCACGACCTCTAAGCCCACCCATACATTTTTCTACTATTTATGCTATTTATTTTGATATTTTATTCATTAAAATTCAGAATTAAATAAATAAATAATGGAAATAATGTAAATTTTGATGTGAATCCATTTTGGGAAATTTTTATGCTGGTTTATGTCAATTGATTTCGTGCAATAACTTTTAAAATATGTCCAGGTTCATCCATATGTGAAAATGGCATAAAATCATCAAATATGACATTTTTTTCAAATCTTGATCATGGTCTTAAAACACAACATTATGAGGGAGATTCTTTCCATGATTTCTTGTCTCCTCATTCTCCTCTATAAATATAGAGTCATACAAGCTTGAAAGGGACAAAAATCCTCTCTAAAAAGTTCTCAAAAAGCTCTTCAAAAAGCTCTCTAAAAGCTCTTCAAAAAGCTCTCCAGAAATCAAAGAATTGGTGCAAGTCATATCTCGAGGTTCCGGTCTCTCTCAATTGACATCAAGCCTCAAACCATCCTCTTGAAGTCCTCAAGAGTATTACAAGGCCAAAGAGCAATCCATCACACGCCTAGCACACCCCCCATTTGACAACGCCGGTTTGGTAAAATTTTAAACTTTGAATCTCTAATATTAATCACATTTTATGGTATGCTAACGTTTGTTTGAGTTTATATAGAACAATTATGGATGGTTGAATCATAGGTTTCATGCAAAAATAAAAAAACACCATAGTTAGAGCATGAAGCTTTCGAAGATTCGGGCCTAGGAATTTCTGATGATTGCACCCCATGTTTACTTTTGCTACTAGGCCCATCTTTATTTTCATGTTTTATTCGTTTTATTTATTTCTTTTAATCACTTTTATTTTTTTATCAATAAACAAATATAAAAATCACATAAAAATAGATTTAGGATTTTTTCTTAATAATATTTTAATTTTAGGTAAAACTTTAATTTCTTTTTGTAAATAACTTAAAAATAATTAGAATAAATAGGTTTTATTACTAACTTAATTATATTTTATTTTTTCCTAAAATAACCAAAGAAACCAAAATAGGTCATGTAATTATTTTTATTAATTAATTTAATTAACTAATTAATTGCATATTTAATTTAGAAAACTTATTTCTTTTATTAACAACAACAAAAAAAACTTTTTTTTCTTTTAAATTAGGATAGAAGGGTCAAAACCCTAATTTCCCGTTGATCTAATTTTCTCGCGCGCTTTATTTTTATCCCAATTATTGTATCTGCTCATAGTTTGTAATAATTTTAATTAGGACTGTTACATTTATCGCTTTTATTTTCAAAGAGTTTGTTTTAGGCTATGTAAATACCCGAAGCCTTGTAATAGCGTAGTTTAATTTCCGCACTTTAAATTCCGCAAATTATTAACTGTTAGATGTATGATAATAGGATGCATAACAAGAATATATGATTAAATTTAAAACAGTTAGATCACCCTATATGTGCAAAGATAAATAAACTGAAATTGAATCATTCGCACATGTGCACTCCTAGGGTTCACTCCCACTTGGTTGCCTTCGGTAAACGGTCATTGATTATAAGATGCTTTAGTGGTTGTCCTTTTGTCTAAATAAAGATCAAAGTCCCGATTCGGAAAAGTTGCCTCGGAATGGTTGCCTCGAATGATTGATCTAAGACATTAGGGTAATTACTAAGACGTCCTAACATTGCTTTAGTGACCGTACGTCCCTTTCAATTGACCTAAAAACTCCAACGACAGTTCTACCTACTCACTAATAGTGGGATAACATTGTCTAAAGGAAACGAACATAGAACGATTCTTTTTTCGAGTAGGTAGATTAGTTCTTAAGTACTTTCTCATTCCAAACAAATTTTTCACATTTACACTCCTTTACAAACAAAGTTTTCAAAAACACTTCATTACACTCTTGAAGACAGAAGCAAGAGTTAAATCGAAGTTAAAACAAAAACTTTTCAAAACCCACAAACACAAAGAAAACAATTTTGAAAATGATGAGCAAGTACCTAAGAGCCCATAGATAACTACATATAGAAAGGGTGCTAATACCTTCCCTTTCTATAATCTACCCCCCGTACTAAAAAATATCTCGAAAAATGAATTTTTCTATGCTTTTTTCCTTTTCTTATTGGATAAAATAAAAGTAGGTGGCGACTCTTGCTTACCGCGACATTTTGCGTACACAAACGCAAAACGCAAACCAGCAAAATTTCCTTAACGAAATAAGGAAACCACGATCCCAGTTCTGCCACCGTATCACAGGTGTGGTTCCTTCTAATTATTGGAATGCAACTCCTTGACTCCCGTTTTATCCCTAAGTGTGTATCTACATCAGTCGGCCTATAGGTGGTTGTCGATCTGATTTTGGGCGATCTAGTCCAAGGGTCGACTCTCTCTTGTACCTAAGATTATGGTAGAATGTGGATGTCGTTCCTTGGGAAATTTTCCTATTTAACCTCTGGTTAGGGTTCAGATTGTTCTTCCAGTCTAATCTTTCCTTTAGAACGACGTATTTGAGCGTGGATCGAAGGTAACAGATGGCCAATTCTCTTGCCACTGGAATTAGGGGATCCTTTCTTCCAAGCGTATGGTCGATGAGTCTCATTCGCTTTGCTGGATCGATCTTAGAGACTTGATCGTCAATTTCTCCAAGATGGGTGATGGCACTCGAGGAATGTTATTTTTGAGCAACCTCGTATGTACCCCAGCCCTGGTCGAACTACTGCATTTTTCGAGTAGATTGTATATGCGCCTAAACGTCTCTATTTCTTATGTGATCCCCTGATTTGATACTTCTAGTGAAGGTTAGACCTAGCAATAAGGAAAACATTAGATCCGATATGAGGAAAGTCCGCCCACTTATAGGAGATCCTTTGGTACCTATATAGGGTGCCTCGTTTAAGCCTATCCAAAAGCGGGACAGGAAAGGGCGGGCCAACTTGCATTACAAGAAAAACCTTATTTAGCCAGGAGTTTTTGCTGGGGGATAAACTCCTCACTGAATTTATTACGTTGTCAGGTGATGAACCCCTCGCAACGCACAAAACAAAAAAATATTTAATAACACTTTGGCGTGGGGACTCCCCTCAAATGCATTGGGGGGAATTTCAAAATTCAAAATTATGCATTGCGAGGGGTTAAGGAAAAGCGCGTCATAATACTTGGCAATTTACAAGGGGCTAACCCCCTCGCAAAACTATGTGAAATTTGTCAGGGGCTTTCATAGCTAAAAAGAGAATCTCTTTAATATGTCAGCGCATACATTTATTACTTGACAATTTTCCAGAGGCTAACCCTCTCACAAATTGCCACCATTTATATCCACAACACCTTTCCTCTTCTCACTTTAATTTTTACAACTTCTTTAACTCTTTTTTTTTTCTCTCTCTCAATATTTTTCCATTTCATCACTTTTCTCTCTTTATACTTTCATAACTCTAATCTCATCACTTTTCTCTCTCAATACTTCCATTTTATTCTCTTCTTTTTCTCAACAACAATCAATTAAATCAACTCATTTTCTCAACTCAAACACATTTAATCTCAGGTATTTTACTAAATAGTTGATTTATGTATCTATTTTATTTTCTAATTTAATTTATAATCTAATTTTTACTTTCATTTTTATTTTTTTAAATTTATTTTTTGTTTTTTGTTATATATATATATATATATATATATATATATATATATATATATATATATATATATATATATATATATATATATATATATATATATATATATATATATATATATATATATATATATATATATATATATATATATATATATATATATATATATATATATATATATATATATATATATATATATATATATATATATAGTATTGACTGATTTTTGAATTTTTTTTTTAAATTAACAAAAAAATTTAAAATATATTTATAAAAACCAATATGTTTAGGATTTTTATGTTTAGTATTTTTAGGATTTTTAAAATATAAATATTAAAAATAGTATGTGTAGTATTTTTATATTGATTCTATTAATTATGTTTGAATTTTAATTATATTATAATTATATTTATTCTATTAATTATATTTTAATTATATTGATTTTTGTTATATTAATTATACATTTTGCCAGGGGCTTAACCACAAGTAAATGGAAAATGCATATATTTTTCCAGGGGCTTAACCCCAAGTAAATGGAAAAGGCATACATTTTGTCAGGGGCTTATCTCCAAAGAAAATTTCTGACGCACTGAACCGTTAGCTGCACTATTAGCCTGCGCCTACGTCTGCATGTTGCAGACTTGAAAGTTGTGATTGTATTTTGCGAGGGGGTTAGCCCCTGGAAATTAGGCCACGTGGAAAGTCCCTCGCAAAATAATTTGTGACCTCCTGTTTTCTTAGGGGAATTGTCCCCGTGAAGGGCTTATCCCCTGACAAATTTCGCTCTTTTTTTTCTGTAGTATTAGACGCTCAAGTTCAAAAGTAATGTCCGACCCGTTTACTATCGAGTTGGCGGGCTGACCTGCCAATTTTTTTATATAGTTTGATTTACTACCAAAATTTACAAAAATTTTAATCATTACCAAAAAGGACGACAAAATATATTTTTTAACAACACATAATAGAACTCTAACAAATCTTAATGTTAATGTCATATTCTTTAACATAAACAAAACAACATAACTATAACACCAAAAACTATAAAACAAACACATTAAGACATAAAAAAATCCACTTGATTCAACCATGACATGAGAGTAACATCACAATACCAAAAAATCAATATACACAACCTAGTTAAAGACATATATAGACAAAAATCAGCAAAATAAACTAACACATACTAAACAAAGACAAGAAAGAATTAGGAACAAAAAATCAATCCCAAAAACTCCATGATAAACACTTCATCAATGTAAGATGTTTTATACAATGACTATGTTTTGTACACAAATAAATTATATTTACAAGGGTTGTGTTTTATACGCAATAAATTGCATTTTACTTGTGTTCTGGTTAATACTTAAAGCTTGTACATATGTAAGATGTTTTTAGTATCAATTGAAAGACTTAAACACGCGCATACATTGATTTAGTATTTTCCCTTGTAATGAACTTCTCTTCCATAAGAATATGGATTGAACTTAACTAGTGAATATACTTCCACATGTGCCCTCTAGGCCCCTCGTATATATAAAAAACAAAACCACTAACAAATTACAACACTCTTCAACCATGTATATCAACAACCTTGTATATCAACAGTAAAAAGGAAACTACATAGAATGACAATAACTACAAATCTTGCACTGTAATAAGTGCATCAATCACCTCAACAAGAAGAGAATTTAATAGATAAACTCGGTTGATTTTTTATTCCGCATGTCATCACCATCCAATAATTAATACACGCCTTTAACTATCACCATAAAAACTATGTTGTGATGATTTCCATTCATCTTAGAATCATACACATAGAAATTAGTTCAAAATTGATTATATTACATTAAACATGCTTTGAGATCATTCCACGTTTCAGTGAACATTTCTCTTGGAGACAACCGTCTTAGCAAAGATTAAACCGCTTAAATGGAAAGATTAAGTTGAAAGTTATGTGAATGTCTCTGAAGAGGAAAATGGGCCAATATAAAAGAAAATTATGGGTCTAAAGAATCGGTCAGATCCAGTCTATTTTGTCACTCCTAAGAAAAATATTTACTCATTGTAATTCTTTTTTATTATAAAAATCTAGAATATTAATGTAATGAAAATTCCTATCCTAATGCAAAGTTTCCTATATTCTCAAGTTGGATAATTTGATTGTATCGAGAAGTTTGTCAATATTATATGTTATATATTATTATAAATGTACTATCATTTAACTTTTAACATAATATTTCATAATTATTACTAAATCCGTGGTGTATTAAGTACATCAACTATCCACAAAAAATAAAAACTATCGCAAACAAATCCTTTCAGTTTTTTTTAAACAAATCTTTTCTCTTTAAAAGAAAAATTGTTAGTGTATTTTTGTTTTCTTATATATATATATATATATAAAACTGTATTTATTAACATACTCATCACTAGGAGGATCATCACAACATTAATGATTAATTTAAAAAAAGAAAAGAAAAGGAGAACATCAAATAATAATTTTCCATAATAAAAACAATATAAAAAGATTTGATTGTGTTTATATGAATCTCACTTATTGATTTTAAAAGATAAAATTCTACTAAAACCCCATTAATACAATCCTTCTTTATATTTCTTTTATTTTTAATCTTTAAAATATATTATATTTTGTTTTAATATCTGTAAAATCTATTTATATAAAAATTGTTTTTTGTTTCAGACAAATATCCAATCTAATTATCCTATCATATCAACTACTAAAAAATAATAGTACAAGTGATTTCATTAGATGTTTGTTTAAAAAAGATTCACACTCTCCTATTTATCTTTTATTCTATTTATTACAAAATTTAATTTCTAAATAAATTAAATTTGATAGCACTAAAACAAAACAAGTATATATTAGTATGCACCAAAATCAAATATATTTAAGTGAGTATGTAGTCTTTAGGGAAAAAAAGAATTTCAGATAAATTGTTTGGATACTATTTAAGTATTTTTGTTGGAAATAAAGTTTGGTCACTAAATCGTCTTTTTGATCATAAAATTAAATTAATTGATTTATTATGTAGATTGAACTAATTAAATAAAAAAATCAATTTTTTTTTTAAATTGTTCATACACTAGAAAAAATAGTATCTAATATTTATAAAGATTTAATGCATATTAAAACCTAAAATTGGTACAAATTTAAAAAGGAAAAATTAGATTTGGACACAATAATAACATTCCGATTTTGTTACCGAAAAAATCGGAATCATGGGTACAACACAACAAATAAATAACAACCTTGTATCTACACAAACACACCACCACCAACAACGTAAATTTAGGGCAAAAACAACAACAACGACAATGTCGTCATCATTACAATCGAATAACAACTCAGCTCCATGTGCCGCGTGCAAGATTCAGCGAAGAAAATGCACACAAGATTGCATTTTCAAACCCTACTTTCCTTCCAACAATCCTCAAAAGTTTCTCTACGTACACAAAGTGTTCGGTGCTAGTAACGTAGCAAAGCTACTCAACGAGGTGAACGAGTCGCAACGTGAGGATACTGTGAGTTCTTTGGCTTATGAAGCGGAAGCGCGTTTGAGGGATCCTGTTTATGGTTGTGTTGGGCTTATTTCGTCGCTTCAGGATAAACTCAAAAGCGTTCAGAATGAACTGAATAATGCCAAGAAGGATCTTGCGAGTTATATTGGTCCTCAGGCTTATCTTCCTCCTCCGATGCCGCCGTTGCCTCCGCTGAATATGAATGCTTTTTATACTCAGCAACAGCGTCAAGATGTTTTTGCATATAATGGTGATGATGAAAACTTGTATTCTAACTTTCAAACGCAATCTTTTCATCATCCCTTAATGGTTTCTTCACAACAACAACCCTATAATGGGTTTTGCTCCAACAAGGTTTTCAAGATGGAAAGACAAAACCTTCCATAGGGTATGATTACTGTTTTGCCCTTTGTTTTAAAGTATTGATTTTTATGGGTTTGTTGAAATGTTTATTCAAAACTGTTTCTTTACTTGTATGCTTTCGTTTTATGTTATTCAAATGCTTTGTTAATATTGTTTATGTAAATGGGTCAGTTAATTTCTACACTTTCTTTCCAAGAATGCATCTTCTTATTCTGGTTTTCTGCAGCTTTATTGTTCTTCTTCGTCTGAGGTATACAGGAGCAAAGAACCAGAAAGTCATACGAATTTGAGTTTGATTTGAACTTTTTAGAGACTCTGTGAAAGTACTATTTTGTTGCGGGTCTAGACCAAAATCATATCTATACATTAATATGCTTGGTACTATTTTTTCTTAGTTGTTAAGTATAATGTGGTTAGACAATATCGATGTCACGCACATACTTTCCAATCGCGGCGGCAAACCACGTTGATGTGGTAGCTTTTGCCAATGTATTGGGTTGCAATTTTGGTATAAACTAAAATCAAGAGGGCTATCTTGTTACAAACCATATAAAACGGTGTTAGCACCACAAATCTCAATTATTTTCAATGTAATGAAGTTTTATTATTAATTATTTTTCAATTATGTCTCAGTTGATACAATACATATTGCAACGATGATAATGACTCTAATCACAACATTCACAATGAACAAATTTGATTAATCTATTTTAAGTGTTTGTTTTTACGGAGATCTCATTGATTTGACATTTGATGTTTTCTAATATAGAAGACTTCAGAAATTGGTCAAATTTAATCCAAGAAGTGTATGAATTTTATTTTAAAAAAACTATTGTTTTTAAATTTTATAAGTTAAGAGTGGTTTTTTTTTTTCATTTCAAAGGACTCGGGAGAGGTGTAGAGTGCAAAAAGAAATTAACTTGTTTTAGGTTTTAGTCATATATTATTATCGGTCTTGTATTGTCTTTGAATTTTACTTCGTTCTTCTTAACCTATATTGTCCATAGGCTTTTTTTTAAAAATGTTTTTGGTTCCATTTTAATGTAATTTTAGAATTTCTTTTTGATCGTATTTGACCATAGTGATCATCAAGGTCTTACGTTGAGCTGAGGTTGAAAGCGAGATAGGGGGAGGGTACTTGCAAGACACTCTGATACCAAAGTAAGTTCAGGAAGAGTGCAAACAAGTGTGAGTATTTATAGTCTCCAGCGCTGGGGCAAAGTCCCCATTGTTGGGCCACGATGAGACCCAATAATGAAGACTGCCAAGACTTACGTTTGTATGGAGTCTAGAAAGTGGACTCCCCCCTGGTCAACTGCTCTGTGAGAATAAACGTTAGACCCGTGATTTTCGGAGGGCAGTTAAGATGACAGTGATGCAGATACGTGGGCCACGTTCCCCAACGGATGCGTGGGGAGTTGCCCAACGGTCCCTAGCTTGGGTTGCTTGCCTTTGGGCCTTATACAAGGGTGTTGGATTGGGCCTACCAACTGCTGGGCAAGTGCAGACCCAATCCAGATCAGGAGCCCTCCAAGTTATTTCCCTTAGGTGAATGGGTGATGACTTAAGTTCAACTTTTATGGTCGGGGAGAATTCGCTCGAGAAAGGAGGTTGAAGTCCTCTGAAAGAAAACGAGTTGTTGCCTGTGTCGGGGACAACCTGTTTGGCTGTGTCGGGAATCTCGTGGACAATCGAGCTGTGAGACCGACTGGGTCAGTTGTTTGTCCGGTGTTCGGCAGGAGTATATAAGCTACGAGGAGCTTCTACGAACTCCTTTTCGACAGGACCGTCTTCAAGGGGTTGGCACGCTGTCGAGCGTTATTTCGCCCTCGAGGCGAATTGCGACGAACATGCATGTATACATGTCTCAGCCATGGTGTCGAGCATTCCTTCGTGTGAGGTGTCTGCCTCGTGCTCGCGAAGGGAGTTGTGTTGAAGTCGGGGACTTGTTCGTCTCTTGAGAATGGATATGTGACTGATTGTTGGGCCACGTGGCTGTTGCTTTGGGGTGTCATCCCTTCATGGGGAGTCCAAAAGGCCCAATCCAATGATGACTTTTCGTGATGAACCTCGTGGGGTGTAAGCCACCTATAAAAAGGGGACACCTAGGTTTCATTTGTCATTTCTCAAGTTTCCTCCTTCAACTTCCCTTGCTCGCGCATGAATCCTCTCCTCTCAACTTTTCCAGATTTCTTTCAAGAATCCTTCATCCAAGTAAGTCATATCTCCTTAACAATGTATTTCCTTAGTGTTTCTAGATTAAATACCTAGTTTTTGCCTTGAATGGACGAATCTCGGATGAACATTCATGAGTTCGGCGATGAAAACTCATGAATGATCATTGAAGTTCATGAGTTTATGATATCAGGGAGAATCTCCCCGAGTAGTGGTCATGATGTCGGAGACAATTTCTCCAAATAGTTGGGGTTGACTCGGGCTTTTTTCCCGTTTGACTGGATATCCCCAACAAAAATGTAGTCCCGTTTTAATGTGTAGTTGGGGGCTTGGGTCGAGGTTCGCTCCTCGACCGCTTCATCGCCCTTTCACTTGATCCGCGGTGGAAGGTGAATTTGATAATGTTGAATTCACTATTTCCCCCTGCTTTTTAGGTATAATGGCACACTCGGTCGGGTATCATGCCCTGCCGGCCAACTACGAAGACGAAACCAATATCGAGGAGGACCCCTTGGCCTAGGTCGCACCTGAGCCTCGGAATAAAAGGTCGTGATTTTCACACAACGCGACAGACTCGTTCAACTGTCCGGAGGTTCAAGCTGAAGAGACCCTCGCCAACTGAATTCTTCAAACTCCCCATCGCAACCGGAGGATCTGCTCAACATATCCGGGAAAAAATTTTCCTATGTACGAGTTCACATTTAAAAAGGCGGGGATGCGTTTTCCCTTCAGCGATTCTCAAGTGAGGGTTTTTCAGTGGCTTCAATTGGCGCCCTCCCAACTTCACCCGAACACGTTGGCGTTCATACGGGCGTTTGAGCTCGTATGCCAGTATTTGCAGATAGGCGCTACAGTGCCCCTCTTCTTCTGTATCTTTCACCTTCAAAGGCAATCCATTGGAGGAGGGAAAGCGTGGGTGTCCTTCAAACAATTTGGGAAGCTTTTTAGGCCTTATCTGGAATTTGTCTGACACTTCAAAGAGAGGTACTTTGTTGTGAAACCTTTGATGAATGCAGCCATAGACTCCCTATACACCTGTGTGGAGGAAGTGGAGGATGGGCGACCAGTTACCCAGCTTGTGGCCAGATTTCCGCTCGAGTGGCAATGGAAACACTTCGAGCAAAGGCCTGAGTATTATGCTGTTAAGCCTGAGGACTTGGACGCTCAGGACCATCTCTCCAATGAGAAGCTGGTGGCCTATGTTAGTAGCTTCTCCCCTGCGAGGTGTGTGGACGTGAACAACAACCTCCTATTCAACAACAACTAGGAGTACTTCTTAGTTAATAGATTTTTCAACACGAAGGCCCTGCTCGAATGTTCCTTAGACGAGGAAGCCATGAGGATTTAAGGTAGGGGACACAACCGCGATGATTATTTTTGCTTGCCTTTCATGTGGGGACGTGCCCATGCTATTATCCTTATTTAACCAGTGACTGACGGTTTCTTTTTGATTGCACGTTGGATGGCGTTCTTCTCCAAGCACTTATTGAAGTTGAGACCCAAGAACACGTCCACCTCGGGGCCAAAGAAAGGGTCTCCCAGCTCCAAGAGCAAGCCAAATATGCTGCTCGTGCCAGTGGTTCCCCCCTCTTCATCAAAAACCCAGGTTCCCCTCAGCGAGCCTGCAACAAAGAGGAAACGCGTGGAAGACGTCGAGGGCATCATGCCCGAAGATGAAAAGGTCCCCCGAGGGGTTTTAGTGCTGCCTACTTGCTATTTAAATCGTGATCTCTTTAGCAGGGAGAACTCTTTGGGCAATCACGAGGAGGAGAGGGAGGTGATTCTGTCCGAGGATAAGGATGTCTGTCAAAAGAATTTGGAGGAGGATGTGGCCGCCATGATGAGGATGCTCGAGACATCCTTGATGCTGAATGATGAGGCCGCGAGCTCTCAGGCCTCCCTTGTCACAACATATGCTAAGATTCAAAAGCTGAAGGCCAAGAATGAGAAATTAAAGTGCGACATCCTCAACCACGAGTTAAAGTTCGAGGCCTAAGTTCGACTTCTCAAAGATCTGAATGAGCTGCGGCCCCAACTGGAGGCTGTGACCAAAGAGAACGAGCACCTGGTTGCCCGAACAAAATAATTGGAGGGGATCATGGCTCTGACTGAAGAAGAGACTGACACAGAGAAAGCCATGGTGTCCAGAGCAGAGCTAATTGCATGCATCCAAGTGCTCGAGCAAGACATCATTGACACACTCGACTATGGTTTCAACATGACCGTGAAGCAGTTGAGGATTCTGAACCCCGGGGTTGAGATTGTGGTCGAAGGCGCGGGGCCGTTTAATCAAGTGATTGGTGGGAAAATCTTTTATCCTCCCGAGAATAGCGTTAGGGAGGATGAGATTTAATGTTTCAGGGTCTGCGTGCCCGTTCTTGTTTTATTTTGGATTCGTGGCCATCGTGTCTAATTTTGTAATTATTTAAACAGCACCGACCTTCGTGGTCGGCATTTATGAATTCCTTAATTTTTGCCTTTATGCCTATTTATTTATAAATGATTGTCTGTCGTTGTGTTTGACTTGCTTAATGTATGAAAGTTAGCATTTCTAAGGTTGGAGATTAGTGCTCGACCTTGGTTATGATCGACACATGTCAAATGTGTCGAGGAAATGGAGTAGAGATCCGACGAGTTCAAGATCGCGGTCGGGATCTTAAGCTCGTGGCGTGAACAGCCCATCGTGAGCTGGGTGTTTTGCCTGTTGGGTACTTCGATAGATGATCTCGGTTTAGGTGTCCCTTTTGGGCTAAGGTTTTGCTTGAAAAATGAACAACAACCCAACTTTGTTGACATTTGGAGGCCATGTTCGTAACTTGACATGCCTACGTGGTCGAGCTCATCTTGTCATCGATTAGAGAGGACTTGCCGATTTCCAATGCCCATAGTAGGATAAGGACTTAGCTGTAATATTGTTTCAGTTTTGTGGTGTTCCATGGTCGAGATAGTCGTTCTCCATTTAGGTGATCGAGGTAGTATGCCCCTGTGATACGGTGGGAAGAATTGACTATTTTTGGAATGCTGGTTCGCGTTTTGCGTTTGTGTTTGCAAAATGTCGCGGTAAGCAAGAGTCGCCACCGTCTTTTATTTTATCCAACAAGGAAAGGAAAAAAGCACAGAAAAAAATAATCCTTTTTCGAGATATTTCTGAGTACCGGGGGTAGATTATAGAAAGGGAAGGTATTAACACCCTTTCTATCCGTAGTTATCTACGGGATCTTAGGTACTTGCTCATCATTTTCAAAATTGTTTTCTTTGTGCTTGTGGGTTTTGAAAAGTTTTTGTTTTAACTTCGATTTAACTCTTGCTTCTGTCTTCAAGAGTGTAATGAAGTGTTTTTGAAAACTCGTTTGTAGAAGAGTGTAAGTGTGAAAAAAGTTTTGTTTTGGATGAGCAAGTATCTAAGAACTAATCTACCTACTCGAAAAAGGAATCATTCTATGTTTGTTTCCTTTAGACAATGCTATCCCACTATTAGTGAGTAGGTAGCACCGTCGTTGGAGTTTGAGGGTCAATTCGAAAGAGGGACATACGGTCACTAAAGCAATGTTTAGGATGTCTTAGCGGTAACCCTAATGTCTTAGATCATTTATTCGAGGCAATAATATCTGAGGCAACCTTTTCGAGGCAACTTATGATCTTTTAGACAAGAGGGCGACCTCTAAAACAACCTATACTCAATGATCGTTTACGAAGGCAACCAAGTGGGAGTGTACCCTAGGAGTGCGCATGTGCGAGTGTGTTGATTTCAGATTATTTTTATCTTTGCACATGTTTAGGGTGATCTAACCGTTTTAAAATTAAACATTCATTCTTGTCATGCAAACCCTATTATCAAACATCTAGCAGTTGAATATTTTCAAAAATTAAACTAAATTATTACAAGGCGTCGGGTATTTACATCGCCAAAAACAACCCTTTGAAAATAAAAGCGGTAAAAGTAAATGTCCTAATTAAATTATTACAAGCCGAGAGCAGATACAATAATTGGATAAAATAATAATAAAGCGCGCGATGCGAAATTAAATCGAATGCGAAATTAGGGTTTTGACCCTCCTAATTAAAGGAAAATATTTCTTGTTGTTTTTTTTTTAAGAAAAGAAAATTAATTCCTAAAATTAAAATGCTAAATTAATTAAATTAATAAATGAAAAATAATTAAGTGACATATTTTTGGAGTTTTGTTAATTTAGGAAAGAAAATAAAATAATTAAATTAATGTTAAAACCTAGTTATTCTAATTGATTTTTAATTATTTGCAAAATAAATGAAAGTTGTCTAAAATTAACCTAATTAAATTAATTAATATTTATTAATGAAAAATAAAATTCTAAATTTATTTGGTCATAAAAATATTTTTGTGATTTTTGATAAAAAAAAGAAAATTAATTAATTGTTAGTAAAAATAATAAATAAATCAGTTAAAGAAAAATATAGAAAAGGGAAATAAAAAGTGAGAAATGGGCTTGATTTTAGGGTGTGAATAGCAGTTTTCTGGGCCCAATTGTGCTGAAGGTCCATTTGACTTTCTGGAATTCAGTGCGTTGGCTTTGACTTGGTCTATGGTGTGCCTTCAATGGTGGCCATCAGATCTGGCCATCTGTCCGTCTGGCGCGTTAGATAGTGAGGGAGTATGATGGATCCCAAGCTCATGCATGTATTGGATCTCCTAAAAATAAATGGAAAATTTGCAAATGCTGGAGGCAGGGATCGAACCCCTGACCTCCAGCCTCTAATGCCTTGAAAACCTGTGTGGCAACCACTGGAGCACTTGTTTCTATTTGTTAACATATTACAAAATAATAATAATAATATAAAAAACAAAGGCAATAATGGATTTTCAGAAAAACGCGCGCCAATGTTCAAATAGGCCAATGGAATTTGGCCATGTCTTCATCCCTGTACTTGGACCGTGGCTAAAAGTTGAACCACATATACCTACGGACAAATGTCCGTCGCTACAAACAGGGGTTCATCCAAAATCCTCTACAAGCCACATAAATGGAAACCAACGCCATGGTTGAGTTGGTCTCACTCTCCTGATCACAACCATACCCATCATGAAGGCTAATTGTTCTTGAAATAAAAAACCCTAAACCAAAGCTTAAAAACCTAACAATGGTGAGTTTCAATTCAGTCCATATAAATGAAATTGAATAATGCCAAAAGCTTGCAAATGTTATGTAGATTAAGAATACGCCATTATTTTATGCTATGGATGCAAGAATAAAGCTTTTTGAATTCAAGAAAAGGGTGATATCGTGAGCGACTTACAGTGCATGAGAGGGCTTGAAAACGCCTACTTTTGATTGCTTTCGCTTGTGGAGACTTCCAGGAGACGATTGGGACTGATACCAAGCCTTGAGGATGCTTCTAAGTGGGACTTTGATCTCACACTTTTCTTTGATTTTTTCGAATCTGGTTCTTGCTCTGAGCCTGATTTCTAACCTTGCTTTTAATCTGCCTCGTCTCCTTATGTATTAGTGATGGAATTAGGGTTGTTAAATTGATCAAAATCCTTCTCTTTCAATGCTTTGGATATTGATTTGATTTTCTTTGAACAACTTTCCAAACATGGCTTATTTCAAATCTCTTTGTGCACACAAGCTTTGATGCGAATTTGAATGCCTTGCTAGCTGTAATTAGAGCCTGAAACAATCAAAAGATCCTTTGTTATCAATGCTTTGGATTTTTATTTGATTTATTTTGATTTAAATCAAATTAATTCAAATCAAAATCAAAATAATTAATAAAAATATGATATGGACAAGTGGCAAAGTCTAGAGCATGTGGGCTATGATTCCAACTCAAAACAAGTGAAAAAGAATGGGCCCATTTGGCAAAATTTGATGTTTTGGGCATAGTTAACTTTTGGCAATTTTGCACAAAAGGTCAACTTCACCAATGCATAACTTCCTCAATTTTGAACCTTTGGAGGTGTTCTTGGACTTTTTAGAAAGCTTGAGAAGTCCTATAATCAACCCTTTTGGTAACATCTCATTTTGATATTTCCTGCTCAAGTATGAAGCTTTGACAAAAAAGGTGTTTTTGTTGACTTTTAAAAATGACCTATAATGTCCAAATTCATAACTTCTTGTGAGTGCATATTTTGATCTTGGGATCTGAAGATGGATTGTATGGAATTGCATCCTCTTCAAAATAGCTTTGGATGAGTCATTTCTCATAAAGTATGAGAAAGTTATGCTTGGTCAAAGTTGAGTTGACTTTTCCTACAAAACCCTAATTTAGCAACTTTTGAATCTTGATGAATTATGAGAAACCCTTGATGAATCATGATCAAACCTTGATAAAATGATGAAATATACTTCAAAATGAGGATGTTGACAAAAAATCTTGAACTTTGACTGTATGTGGGCCACAGTTGACTTTTGCCCTAGCATAGTCGATTTTTGGACCTTTGAGCAATTGACTGAGCAAACTTCCTCTGCAAGGCTTGAAACTTGACATGGATGATCTTGAGAACATATTAGGACATTGGTGAGAAATTGGGGTCAATTGGACTCAAGGATCTTGATGCAACATGAAACCCTAGTTTGAGGTAGACTGCCTTAGGAGAGAGCTTGTTTGGCCAACCCTTGAGCAACTTTGAGCAACTTGAGGATCTTTCTTGCAATGTTTAGAGAAATATGGGAGGGCAAATTTTGGGGTACAATATCTGCCCCTGTTCAATCTTCTTAAACTTGAGGATGTATATTGGCTTTCGTGCCTTTCGTGATCCGAAGGTGGAAGAGGATTGAACACTAGAGTGCCCAAAAATTTGCACTCGCCTGAAGTGATAATTGTCTTGTGATGTAGGGGATGGGCTTCCAGATGCCATTTGGAAATTTCTGATGAGGGGATGGGATTTAAGATGCCATCTGAAGGAGTTTTGATCGCATAAGAGATTCCTTAGCGAGAGCTTGTATACCTGTTGTTGAGGAAGATTCCGCCGGGGAAGTCTGATCTTTGTTGAGAGAAGTAGAATTTTAGGAGCTTTGGTCGTCCGTTATTCTGCTGGTGAGTCGTCTCTGTTGATATTTAGGAACTTTGGTTGTCCGTACTCAACTGAGAAATCATCTCTGCTGATATTTTAGGAACATCGTCCGTAATTCAACCGAGGAACATATTTGTCGAGATTTAGGAACTCGTCCTTAATTCAACTAAAAAACATCTCTGCTGAGATTTAGGAGCTCGTCCGTAATTCAACTGAGGAAATACTTTTGTCGAGATTTAGGAACTTGTCCATAATTCGACTGAAGAAACATCTTCGCTGAGATTTAGGAGCTCGTCCGTGATTCAACTAAGAAACCATCTCTGTTGAGATTTAGGAGCTTGTCCGTAATTCAACTGAGGAAACAAAATTGCTGAGATTTAGGAACTCGTCCATAATTCAACTAAGAAACCATCTCTGCTGAGATTTAGGAACTCGTCCGTAATTCAACTTGAGAGACAACTTTGCTGAGATTTAGGAGCTCGTCCGTAATTCAACCGGGGGAATATTTATGCTGAGATTTAGGAACTTGTCTGTAATTCAACTGGAGAAACATCTCTGCTGAGATTTAGGAACATCGTCCGTAATTCAACTGAGAGAACATCTGTCGAGATTTAGGAACTTGTCTGTAATTCAACTTGAGAAACAACTTTGCTGAGATTTAGGAGCTCGTCCATAATTCAACTGAAGAAACATCTCTGTTGAGATTTAGGAGCTTTTCCGTAATTCAACTGAGGGACAACTTCGCTGAGATTTAGGAGCTCGTCCGTAATTCAACTTAAGGAACATCTCTGCTGAGATTTAGGAACTCGTTCGTAATTCAACTGAGGAAATATCTTTGTCGAGATTTAGGAACTTGTCCGTAATTCGACTGAGGTAAAAGCTTCATAGCTTGAACTTTGTGAGAATTTAACCGTATCCTTCCTGAAAGGTAAAGGTTAGATGCATATAATGTATGATATGTATCAGGCAATGATGTTCTCAAAATAAATGAGATTGTGTTGTATGATGCGCATGCATGTCATGATGTATGGAAATGTGATGTTTTTATCTGGGGGAAATAAATCCCAGATCACTGCTGGAGAAAATAAGTGAATTCTTCGTATCCGTTGGAGATAGTGGATGAAGATGATCGTGAGAATAAACCTGCAGGAAAGGATAACTCTGCTAGGGAATAAACTGACGAGAGGATGAATCTGTGGGGAAGAGATGCTTTGTTGAGGATTTCGCTGATAAATTCAGCTGGGGATGAATGACCGTTGCTGGTGATGATGAAACCTGTCGGGGATTGAATTCCTGTCTTGTGAAAGGAAAGAACTCCGCTGGGGATGATTTTCCAGTTGCGACTTCACGGGGAATAATATTTTTGACTCTAATGGGGATAATCTTCCAGAGTCTACTGAGGATGATTCTTTCAAACTCCATTGGGGATATTTTATACTCCGCTAGGGATGATAAGACTTTTCAGTGCTGACGGTAGATAAACTCTTCTTGGGGAGAATATTACCGATTCATTCACAGCCGCGAGTCTCAGCTGGGGAGAGCTAGCACCTACTATCTTTCTCTTACTCTTCGGGGAATGAATGTACTTTCAATCGTTTCCTCCGGCTAGGTCTATCCTTATACCTGGTGGACAGAGCAACTGTACAGTTTGGACATTTCTCGTTTGCCCCTGTTTCTGATATTACAAGTAATCTTATTTTGTTTCGCATGTAAATTATTGTGAGCAGCAATCAATGTCAAATGCATATATCAAAAATGAACATTGGATGTTCTCGCAAAACAAAACAGAAAAAAGGAAAACAGTTTGAAATTTATTTGTGAAAATGACTTGTGTTGATTTTGAACTTAGCCTGTAAGTAGGTGTTTTTCTACAAGAGGCTGACGTCTTAGTAAGAGAACGCCGCTGAACAAATAGAACTTATACAATTTATGAAAAACAAAGAAAAATAGCTATGTGAACAACCCCACTGGGTTCCAACTCTGCTATTGCCTTTATGTCCTCGAGCATCTCATCACTTTGCTACTTGGTTGAAGGTAGATCAGATTGATTAGTGCCGTCCGAGCTTGATAGTTAATACCGAAGTCTGGTTGCAAGGTGATCCAATGAGACATAGTGTTACGCTTTGATCCCTAATTTTTGCCTGGACCGCCCTTTCGGGTTTTCAGTCCACCGGGATACCCTTTTTTGCCCAAGCCGCCTTTTCAGGTTTTCGACTTGCCGGGTATACAGTTTTTTTATTTTGATCCCTTATTTTTTCCCGAACCCTTTTGGTTCACCAGGAAGCCCTTATTTTTGCCTAGGCCAGTCGACCTAGCGGGTCTTTTATTATGCGTAGTATTTTTTCACTATGTCTGCATTGACGGGGTGAGGAAGGTCGTCACCATCCATGGTGGTTAGAATCATAGCTCCTCCTGAGAAGATATTCTTAACCACAAATGGCCCTTCGTAAGTAGGGGTCCGTTTGCCCCTGGGATCACCTTGTGGCAGTATGATGCGCTTGATAACCAAGTCCCCAACTTGATACTCTTTTTGTCTAACTTTCTTGTTAAATGCCTTGATCATCCATTTTTGGTACGTTTGGCCATGACAAATAGCAGTAAGTCTCTTTTTGTCGATTAAGTTCAGCTGATCAAGCCGGGTCTGAATCCAGTCATCTTCGCTCAAACCTGCATCCTACATAATCTGAAGAGAGGGTATCTGAACTTCAATGGGCAAGACGGCCTCCATGCCATATACCAAGGAATATGGTGTTGCCCCTGTTGACGTCCGCGCTGAGGTACGATACCCATGAAGAGCAAACGGTAATATCTCGTGCCAATCTTTGTATGTCACCGTCATTTTCTGCAAATCTTCTTAATGTTCTTATTATCTGCTTCAACAGCCCCATTCATCTTCGGCTGGTAAGGAGAAGAGTTGTGATGCTGTATCTTGAACTGCTTGCAGAGTTCGGTGATCATCTTATTATTGAGATTTGTACCATTGTCTGTAATGATCCTCTCTGGTACACCGTATCGACAAATCAGAGTGTGCCGAATAAACCGTGCCATGACGTTCTTGGTTACAGTAGCAAAGGAAGCTGCTTCAACCCACTTTATAAAGTAATCAATTGCTACCAGGATGAAACTATTCCCATTGGATGCCGTAGGTCTGATCTCGCCGATCATGTCGATGCCCCACATTGCAAAAGGCCAAGGAGCTGTCAAGATGTTCAGAGGTACTGGAGGTATGTGCACCTTATCAGCATAGACTTGGCACTTATGACAGGTCCGAGAATGCTGATAACAGTCAGCATCCATTGTGGACCAATAGTATCCTGCCCGTAGGATCTTCTTTGCCATGGTATGTCCACTGGAATGAGTTCCGAAAGTACCTTCGTGTATCTCTACCATAATTCTTTCTGCTTCGTTCTGATCCACATAACGCAGTAAGGTTGAATCATGATTACGCTTGTAGATAATGTCGTTATTGATGAAGAACTTCGCCGCGAACCTCCTCAGAAACTTCTTATCATTAACAGATGCACCCTCGGGGTACTCCTGAGCCTCAAGATACCTCTTCACTTCCTGGAACCAGGGTTTATCTATTACCTCTTCAGTCTCAATGTCACAACAATGTGCCGGTTCGTCTAACCTCTCAATGGTAATTTGGGGAGCCTCTTTGTCCCATCTGACCTTGAACATAGAAGACATCATAGCTAGCGCGTTTGCCAACTGATTCTCCTCTCTAGGGAAGTGTTCAAAGGTTATCTCCTCGAAGTGTGGGAGCAACGTCAGTACATATTCCTTGTAAGGAATAAGATTTGGGTGTTTCGTATCCCACTCGCCTTTGATCTGACTGATCACGAGAGTGGAATCTCTGAATACACTTAAGAACTTAATCGTTAGGTCAATAGCTTCTCGAAGACCCATGATGCACGCTTCATACTCCGCCATGTTATTGGTGCAGTTGAAACATAGTCGGGCGGTGAACAAAGTATGAGAGCCTTCAGGAGATATGATCACGGCGGTAATGCCATTACCCAAAGCGTTCGAAGCTCCATCAAAGTACATAGACCATCGGGATCCCTCCTCAGGTCCTTCATCCGGTCCAGGTGTTTCACAGTCAGCCACCAACATTATATTCTCATCCGGGAATTCAAAGTTCATAGACTGGTAATCATCTACTGCCTGATGTGCCAAATGGTCTGTCAACACACTTCCCTTAATTGCTTTTTGAGTCGTGTATTGGATGTCATACTCAGTCAAGATCATCTTCCATCTTGCTATTCTTCCGGACAAGGCAGGCTTTTCGAAGATATACTTGATTGGGTCCATCTTTGATATCAATAAAGTAGTGTGAGTCAGCATATACTGTCTCAGCCGGCGAGCAGCCCATGCCAAAGCGCAACAAGTTTTCTCAAGCAACGAGTATCGGGTCTCGCAGTCAGTAAACTTTTTTCTAAGGTAGTAAGTAGCATGCTCTTTTCGGCCAAACTCGTCATGCTGCCCCAGCACACACCCCATGGAATTATCGAGTACTGTCAAGTATAAGATCAGAGGTCTCCCTTCAACTGGAGGCATCAAAATAGGAGGCTCTTGGAGATACTCTTTAATCCTTTCAAAAGCAGCCTAACATTCATCTTTCCATCTTACCACTTGATCTTTCTTCAATAGCTTGAAGATTAGCTCACAAGTAGCAGTCAGGTGCGAGATGAATCGGGCAATATAGTTCAGACTTCCCAGAAAGCCTCTGACTTCTTTTTCTATTCGGGGAGCTGGTATTTCTTGTATAGCCTTCACCTTTGCAGGGTCCACTTGGTTACAATCAGATTAAAATGGCTCCCGGAGACATGGGGAAGACAACCTTTGTTACTCAATGGGGTACCTTTTACTACAAGGTCATGCCTTTTAGATTGAAGAATGCTGGGGCAACGTATCAGCGCGCCATGGTCGCTCTGTTCCACGACATAATCCATCATGAGATTGAGGTATACGTAGACGACATGATTGCAAGATCCCATACTGAGGAAGAACATCTTGACCACCTTCAGAAGCTATTTGACAAGTTGAAGTTGTACAGACTAAGGTTAAACCCGAACAAGTTCACCTTCAAAGAAGACCTTATGCTGTGTGGTGTTGTCAACCAGAACGTCGATATGAGGTAGAGGGAAATCATCCTTGGGGCTTGCCCTGTTCAGATCCCTATAGTCAACACACATCCGAACTTTACCATCCTTCTTCGGCACTGGAACCACGTTGGCAACCCACTGTGGGTAAGAAGTAACTGCTAGAAAGCCGACATCAAACTGTTTCATAACTTCGGCCTTGATTTTCTCGGACATCTCTGGGCGCATTCGGCGAACTTTCTATTTTACTGGAGGACAGTCTTCCTTGGTAGGAAATAGGTGAACCACGATATCAGTATCCAACCCAGGTATATCTTCATAAGACCAGGCAAAGATCTCAACATAGTCACGCAGCATCTGAATCAACTGTTTCTTAACACTAGACTCCAGATTTGCACCGATCTTGACTTCTTTCTTGTCTACCTCCGTACCCAGATTTACTGATTCCACTAGCCCTTCATGTGGCTGTATGGCCCTCTCTTCCTGAAGTAGAAATCTAGCAAGTTCACCAGGAACTTCGCAATCATCCTCACCTTCGTCCTCAGCTTGGTTGATCGGACTTTCGAAGTCATAACTGGCAGTAGCAGAGTTGTTATCAGTGGGATCCAGAGTGGATGTAGACCTGTATATGTGAGTGTGTGTAAAATAGCTGTTTTACAAGATAAAAAAGATAAACAAGGAGCGTAAAATTTGTAATGCAAGAAAACGTCCAATGCTTTTATTAATGATATATGGAAATGACACATATAAAGCCCTCAAACAAAGCCACGGTGTCTCGGGTAAGGCACCGGGCCGTAAAGTTTAAAATTGTCTGTTACAAATTCAAAACATAAGTCTATTACTGTGTAATAAAAGAAATTGGCACGGAGTCCTTTGCCGTCCAATTTCTTAGCCCGCCGTCGGTAGTCGGGTAAATCCAACTGTCAAACTCATACTCTTCATCATCGTCTTCAATCATATTCACTTCAGGATTAGTAATACACAGGGGAGGTCTTCCAACCGGCGCACGCTGAACAGCCCTTTGAGCTTCTGCAGTAAAACCCAAACCAAACTTGTCAGTCTTATGTGCAAAGTCAGGGAGTTGGCCCCAATTTGCACACCCACCTTTCTCAATAACAGCCCGGGCATCTTTTAGGGAAGCCATCTTCATTGGAGGATCTTCAGTAACAGTTTCAGTTGACGCCAGCGTCTGGGGAACTTCTTCAAAATGTTGACACGGGGTTTCAATGAACTCCCCGTCCATCTCCACATACCGGAAAGAGTTGAGGTGGCTCACCATGTACTCCTCTTCTCCTCGTACCATAACAATTTTCCCCTTCACTGGGTATTTCAGCATCTGGTGGAGCGTAGAAGTTACTGCTCCAGCTTTATGGATCCATGGGCGACCCATCAAACAAGAATAATATGGTCGAATGTCCATCACGTAGAAGGTAGACGCGAAAATCTGAGAACCAACCTTAACTGGAATATCCACCTCTCCATGTACCATCCTCTTGGACCCGTCAAAGGCCCTAACCACAATGTTGCTTGGCTTCAGCACCAACCCTTCATAGTCTAACCGGTCTAACGTTTTCTTGGGTAAAACATTCAACGACGACCCAATATCCACCAACACGTGAGCTAGAGTAGTGCCCCTGCATTCAATGGAGACATGCAGAGCGTCATTGTGATTCTTCCCCTTGGCGGTCAAATCTGCGTCAGAAAAATCCAACCCGTTATCTGCTGTCAAACTAGCCACACAATCTTAGAACTGGTCAGCAGATGTTTCCTGGGGCACGTGCGCGGTTTTCAGGAAAGCAATCAGAGCCTTAGCATGGGCCTTTGAGCATAGTAATAAAGACAACATAGAGATCTTCGACGGGGTTTTCCCCAGCTGTTCGACTACATTATAGTCGCTTTTCTTGATGATCTTTAAAATTTCCTCTATCTCCTGTCTAAAGGCTTCAACTGTAATCTTCCTCAGCGCCTCCGTCTGGGTAGGCTCACCGGTGATCCCTTTGCCCCGAGTGTCATATGACTCAGCGACAGGGGTAAGGATTGTAACATGAACAGGGACAGTATCAGATGTAATGGCAGGTGTAATAACAACATGCTTCTGAACAATTGGTGGAGAGATTTCAGGGGAGAAAAGTCTTCCGCTTCAGGTGACTTTACTAGATCCAACAATATTGTTGACGTCAGTGTGATACGGTGGGAAGAACTGACTGTTTTTTGGAATGCTGGTTTGTGTTTTACGTTTGTTTTTGCAAAATGTCGCGGTAAGCAAGAGTCCCCACCGACTTTTATTTTATCCAACAAGGAAAGGAAAAAAGCACAGAAAAAATTCCTTTTTTGAGATATTTCTGAGTACGGGGGGTAGATTATAGAAAGGGAAGGTATTAGCACCCTTTCTATCCGTAGTTATCTACGGGCTCTTAGGTACTTGCTCATATTGTTTTCAAAATTTCTTTCTTTATGCTTGTGGGTTTGGAAAAAAAGTTTTTGTTTTGAAACTTCGATTTAACTCTTGCTTCTGTCTTCAAGAGTGTAATGAAGTGTTTTTGAAAACTTTGTTCGAAAAGGAGTGTAAGTGTGAAAAGTTTTTGTTTTTTGAAAGAGCAAGTATCTAAGAACCATCTACTTACTCGAAAAAGGAATTGTTCTATACTAATTTCCTTTAGACAATGCTATCCTACTATTGATGAATAGGTAGCACCGTCGTTGGAGTTTGAGGGTCAATTCGAATGCGGGACTTACGGTCACTAAAAGCAATGTTAGGACGCTTTAGCGGCAACCCTAATGTCTTAGATCATTTGTTTGAGGCAACAATATCCAAGGCAACCATTTCGAGGCGACTATGATCTTTTAGACAAGATGGCGACCTCTAAAACGACCTATACTTAATGACCGCATACGAAGGCAACCAAGTGGGATGTACCCTAGGAGTGCGCATGTGCGAGTGTGTTGTTTTCAATATTTTTATCTTTGTACATGTTAAGGGTGATCTAAGTTGATTTTAGGTTAAAACATTCAGTCTTGTCATGCAATCCTATTACCAAACATCTAACAGTTATAATTTGCGGAAATAAAATGAGGAATTTAAATTACAAGGCGTCGGGTATTTACATCACCAAAGACAAACCCTTTAAAAATAAATAAAGCGATAAAAATAAATCAAAGTCCTATTTACTATTACAATCCGGGAGCAAGTACATTATTGGTAAAAGAAAGTAAATCGCGTGCGAGAAATTAAGTCGAGCGCATGATTAGGGTTTTGACCCTTTTGGTTAGAGAAAATGTCTTTTTGTTGTTTTTTTATTTTAAGAAAGAAATTAAACCTAAATTAATTACTTAATTAAATTAATAAATTAATTAAATGAAAAAAATTAATTATGACATATTTTTTTATTTTTTTTTATTTTAAGAAAGAAAAAAGAAATTAATTAAATTAATGGTTAGTACCTAATTAAATCTAATTAATTATTTATTTACAAAATAGGTTAAAATTATTCTAGAATTAAGAACCTAAATTAATTAATTAGTGTTTATTAAGAAAAATAAAAGTTTAAAGTTTAATTATATATAAAAAATATTTTTGTGATTTTATTTTATGAAAAGGAATTTTGTGATTGGTTAGTAAATAAAACAAAAAATAATAAAACAATTAAAATAAATAAACAAAATAAATAGGAAGAGGGGAGTATGGGCCTGAATTTTGTGGTGTTGGTAGCAATTGGAAGGCCCACTAGAGCTGGCCTTGTTTTGACTTTGCAGATCTAGTGCGCATGCATTGACCAATGCATATGGTGGACCTTCAGCGTTGGACTCTCAGATTTGGTCTTTGACCATCTGGCAATTGGATGATTGATGGCGCATGATATACTGCAAGCTTGAGCACGCACACAATCACCTGAAAGGAAAAAATATTGAAGAAGTGGGGGACCTGGGATTCGAACCCAGGTCCTGAAGGATATACGTTGCTTGTTTTGCCACTACGCCATGATGGTTTATTTGTTCATATAATGAAAAGAGTATATTATATAATAAAACAAGTCAATAGCCAGAAAAAACCAAAAAAAAACACGCGCGGTTTTTGAACACACCAATGGGCAGGGGACACCTCATCGTCCCTGTCCTGAAACCTGTAAAAGATTACCTGCGGATTTGAATCCGCAGCTAAAAACGCAGGCCTGTCCTAAAATCTTTTCTAAGCCATATAAATCCATTCCATGAACATGGTTAGGTTCGTTATGGTCTCCTGATCAAAGCTATGCCCTTCTTGTGGATCAATTATTCCTGAAATAGAAAACCCCAAAAAAGCTCCAAGAACCCTAGCTATAGTGTTTTGCATTACAGGTTATATAAACGAAATTAAATGATGCAAATAGCTTGGAAATGTTGTGAGGATTACAAATATGCAGTTAGTTTTCTCAAATGATGCAAGAATAAGCCAAATCGATTTCAAGAACAGGGGTATGTTTCGTGACACTTACAGCGCTTGTGAAGGTCTGAGAATGCTTGCTTTTAATCTAGATAGCTTGTATGAACGCCCAGGAAACGATTGAGATAGGTCTCAGCCCTTGAAAACACCTCTAGCTATGATTTCAATTTCAAGTTTTTTTGTGAATTTTTCAAATCTTGTTCTGCCTCTCTCTGCACTTTTCAACCCTTGTTTCGTATCCTCTGGCTTCCTTCTGTAACATGCTTTGCATTAAGGTAGAAATCATGGACTGAATTCCTCCAAATCAATGCACATGAATATGATTTGATTCCTATTTACAAACTGGCCAAATTTGATTTGATTCAATCTTTTTGAACATGATTTGCCTTGGTACGAGTTTGGAGATATGTTAGTTGTCCATTGAAGCCTACAATCAATAAAAAAATCTTTGGATATCAATTTTTTTGATTTTATATGATTTAATTTGATTTAAAATGAATAAATTCAAATAAAAATCAAATTAAATAATAAAAATGATATATGGACACATGGCTGAAGCTAGGACACGTGGGCAACTATGCAAGCTCAAATCAAGTGGAAAAGAATGCGCCCATTTGAAAAAATTTGAAGTTTTGGGGATAATTGACTTTTGGCAATTTTGCAAAAAAGTCCAACTTCAACAATGCACAACTTCTTCAATTTTGAACTTTTGGAGGTTTTATTTGACTTTTTAGAAACCTTAAGATGTCCTCTAACCAACCCTTTTGGTCTCATCTCATTTTGATATTCCATGTTCAAGTTATAAGCTTTGGCAAAAAAGGTGTTTTTGTTGACTTTCAAAAATGACCTATAATGTCCAAATTTATAACTTCTTGTGAGTGCATTTTTTGATCTTGAGGTATGAAGATGGATTGTAGGAAATTGCATCCTCTTCAAAATAAGCTTTTGATGGGTCATTTCTCATAAAGTATGAGAAAGTTATTCTTGGTCAAAGTTGAGTTGACTTTTCCTGCAAAACCCTAATTTAGCAACTTTTGAGTCTTGATGAATTTTGAGCAATCCTTGATGAATCATTATCAACCCTTGAACAATTGATGAAATATCCTTCAAAATGAGAATGTTGGCAAAAAATCTTGAAGTTTGACTGTATTTGGGTCACAGTTGACTTTGGCCCTAGCATAGTTGATTTTTGGACTTTTGAGCAATTGACTGAGCAAACTTTATCTACAAGGCTTGAAATTTGACATGGATGATCTTGAGAGCATATTAGGACATTGGGGAGTACTTGAGGTCATTTGGATTCAAAAATCTTGATGCAACACAAAACCCTAATTTGGGGTTAACTGTCTTAGGAGATAGCTTGTCTGTCCAACTCTTGAGCAAACTTGAGCAACTTGGAGATTTTTCTTGCAATGTTTTGAGGAATATGAGAGGTAAAATTTTGGGGTAAAACAGCTGCCCCTGTTCAATCTTCTTAAACCTGAGGATGAAAATTGGCTTTTAAGCCTTTCGTGATCCAAAGGTGGAAGATGATTGAACACTAGAGTGCCCAGAAATTTGCACTCGCATGAAGTGGTAGTTGTCTTGTGATGTCGAGAATGGGCTTACAGATGCCATTCGGAGATTGCTGGCGGGAGGATGGGCTTAAAGATGCCATCAACAGGAGTGTCGATCGCATAAGAGATTCCTTAGCGAGAACTTGTATACCTGTTGTTGTAGAAGATTCTGCTGGGGGAGCCTGATCTTTGTTGAGATTTAGGAACTTGCCTGTACTTCAACTAAGAGAACATCTCTGCTGAGTTTTAAGAACTTGTCCGTAATTCAACTGGGGGGAAACATCTTCTTCGAGATTTTAGGAACTGTCTGTAATTCAACCGAGGATAATTCAGTTGAGATTTAAAAACTCGTCCACACTTTGACGGAGGAAAATTGTCGAGATTTAGAACCTTATCTGTAATTCAACCGAGACTAATTCAGTTGAGATTTAAGAACCGGTCAGTATTTCAACTGGGTGAAACATCTTCATCGAGATCTAGGACTGTTTGTACTTCAACAGAGGATAATTCTGTTGAGATTTAAGATCCCGTCCACACTTCGACGGAGGAACTTTGCCGAGATTTAGAACCTTATCTGTAATTCAACCGAGAATAATTCAGTTGAGATTTAAGAACCGGTCAGTACTTCGACTGAGGGAAACATCTTCATCGAGATCTAAGATTGTCTGTACTTCAACGGAGGATAATTCTGTTGAGATTTAAGAACTCATCCACACTTCGACGGAGGAAAATAGTCGAGATTTAGAACCTTATCTGTAATTCAACCGAGAATAATTCAGTTGAGATTTAAGAACCGGTCAGTACTTCGACTGAGGGAAACATATTCATCGAGATCTAGGACTGTCTGTACTTCAATGGAGGATAATTCTGTTGAGATTTAAGAACTCGTCCACACTTCGACGGAGGAAAATAGTCGAGATTTAGAACCTTATCTGTAATTCAACCGAGAATAATTCAATTGAGATTTAAGAACCGGTGAGTACTTCGACTGAGGGAAACATCTTCATCAAGATCTAGGAACTGTCTGTACTTCAACGGAGGATAATTCTGTTGAGATTTAAGAACTCGTCAACGCTTCGACGGAGGAAAATAGTCGAGATTTAGAACCTTATCTTATCTGTAATTCAACCGAGAATAATTCAGTTGAGATTTAAGAACCGGTCAGTAGTTCGACATAGCTGAGAACTTAACTGCATCCTTCCTGAAAGGTAAAGGTCAGTCGTATGCAATGCATGATATATATAAAGCAATGGTGTTCTCAAAATAAATGAGATTGTGTTGTATGATGCGTATATGCATGTATCATGATGTATGGAAATGTAATGTTTTAGCTGGGGAAATAAATCCCAGATAGCTGCTGGAGAAAAGAGTCGACTAATTCATTTCTGCTGAGGATAGCGAATGAAGATGATTGCGAGAATAATCCTGCGGGAGAGGATAACTTCGTTGGGGAATAAACTGATGAGGAGATTACTCTGTGGGTGTTTACTGTGGGAATTGTTAAACAACCGCTGATCCTCCAAAAGGTTACTTATTTGGTGACTCGCAGGATCGATCAAATTGATCCTAAGACATGGTTGATTTTGGGGTTTTGACTAAGTTTAATGATGGTTAAATGACAAGAAAATAAAGACGCTTTATGTAAATTGCATGAAGAAGAAAACTTGGTAGAATAAAAGAAAGCTTTGAATAAAGGCTTCGACTGGAAAAGTAAATGAAGAGGCAGTAAAGTTCTGGAAAATAAATGACTTTGATTAATTAAAGTCATTTATTTTCCAGAACTTTACTGCCTCTTCATTTACTTTTCCAGTCGAAGCCTTTATTCAAAGCTTTCTTTTATTCTACCAAGTTTTCTTCTTCATGCAATTTACATAAAGCGTCTTTATTTTCTTGTCATTTAACCATCATTAAACTTAGTCAAAACCCTAAAATCAACCATGTCTTAGGATCAATCTGATCGATCCTGCGAGTCACCAAATAAGTAACCTTTTGGAGGATCAGCGGTTGTTTACCAATTCCCACGGTAAACAAATTGGCACACCCGGTGGGACCTTGTGTTGATTTTGAAGTTTAACCTTTTTATACAGAATATCATCTTTTTCGAGAAGTATTGCATGTTATTGAGAAGTGGTAGAATATACACTAACAATACCAATACTGCCAGAAGAAGAGAAGCGATGGCGAATCCGCCAAACAATAACGAAATCCCACAAACGAATGTGGGAACAACGGTTATTCCAACCGTAAGTGAAGCGATAAACGCTGGTTCAACACCAGCAGTAACGGCCACACAAACGGGGCTATTACCTCCGTTCACTGGCCCCAGAGCGCCTTTAGGAACTCCCCCACCAAGGGGAAATCCAGGAACAAGGCCTTATGTTCTCCAGGATTTGTGACAGGCGGTCCAAATCGAGAACCACTCTATGGCATGCCAACTTCTGAATTGGCTAGCCTGACGAACGCTGCGTCCACTTTTTCAGACCCTTTAGTGAGTGCCTCTTCGCCACTCCAAGGTTCTGGAGTAGGTATGGCAAACAAAAATAGGACCCAACTCTTAGGAGGAACGTCCCAAGTAGCGCATGGCCTTACAAATGCCTCGACAGCAGTCTTGAGGCAACAAATGGATGAAAGCAACCACGATATGGTTCAAATGTTGGCACAAACTTTAAATACGGTGCTGAATCCTCTAATACAAAACACCACCTAGTCGAATCAGCAGATGACAGCGCAAATGACGCGTCTGGCTGATTTCTTTGGGGTACCCCAACCTATTCGACAGCCCCAAAGGGCGCAAATAAGGGGAAACCAAGGTATACTGCTAGAGGAAGAAACCACTATTAACCAAGTCCAACAGCCTGTCGAAGAAAACCTTAGGGCACGATTGGAGCAACCCGTGGTCGAAGAACCTAGGGTTAGAGCCCCAGAGGTAAGGATAGTCAACAGAAACCAAAATGCTGACGAAGTAGTTCAGCATATCCAATACCAGAATATGGGTTTGGAAAATAATATGGCAGCCATGATCGAAAGAATCATGACGCAAAATGGGGTGAATATGGGCTTTCGTAGGCCCAACTTCACATCCCCACTGTCAGAATATGTGTTACAAACAGACTTACCTCCTAGATGTAAAGTCCCTAAGTTCACTAAATTTTCAGGGGACACGACAGAATCTACTGTCGAGCATGTGGCGAGATACTTGATCGAAGCAGGAGATATTTCAAACAACGAAAACCTGAGGATTAAGTATTTCCCAAGTTCTTTAACAAAGAACGTGTTTACTTGGTTCACAACTCTCCCCCCCAATTCGATCCATCATTGGACCCAGTTGGAGAGATTGTTCCATGAGCAATTCTACATGGGACAAACCAAGATAAGCCTGAAAGAATTGGCCAGTGTAAAGAGACGTTTCACTGAACCTATAGACGAATATCTAAATAGGTTTAGGTTGCTCAAAGCAAGATGCTTTACGCAAGTGCCAGAACATGAGTTAGTCGAAATAGCCGCAGGCGGCTTAGATTATTCCATTAGGAAGAAATTAGACACTCAATACCTGAGAGACATGGCCCAATTGGCCGATAGAGTTCGACAGGTAGAACGCCTTAAAGCTGAAAAAGCCAAGGCGATAAAAACTCATAAAAGAGAGAGGATAGCGTATGTCGAAATGGATGATGAAGATCCAGAAACCTTCGACGAAACTATAACCGTCGAAGAAGGCGAGGTCGATTTAGAGGAACTAAAACAAGGGCCACCATACTCTTGCAAACTGTTAGTCCCCTCCAGTGGAAAAAATCCCACTGGTCCGGAAAGGACCAACGATAGGTTCCCCAAAAAGACTTATAGTTTTGATATTACAAAATGTGATGAAATCTTTGACTTACTTGTAAAAGATGGCCAAATGATAGTACCCCCAGGGGTAAAAGTACCTCCTCTTGATCAAAGAAAGAAAAGAGGCTTTTGTAAATATCATAATTTTATGGGCCATAAAACATCTCAATGTTTTCTTTTCAGGAATCTCGTGCAAGACGCTATCGAAGAAGGGAGGTTGAAGTTTGCTGACAAGACCCCCATGACTGTGGACTCCAACCCTTTGCAGGATGAAGCCCATTATGCTGAACCTTCAGAGGTGAACGTGATCGAGGCATCCAGAAGCCAGTCGAAGAGGCCAGGAATAACCATGGTCGAAGTCACAAAGGATCATGTCAACATGCCAATCTTTGGCAGTTTTTCTGGGAATCTATCCAGAAAGACAATTGAAGCGGTCCAAAAAGCGTTCGAAAGCCCAAAGCTGGAGATAGTTGGAGCCCAAAAATCTGGAACAAAACCCAGTTCTTACGTGGCTGCAGTTCAAGGCCAGGCAGAGGACTTGGAAATTCAGATGAAGCAGTTGACTCTTGCCACCAAAGACACCATGAATGTCAACATGGTCAAAGTCTCTGAACCAAAAGCATCAGAGGAGGCCATTAGGCAAGAACAAGCCAACAAAACTGCTTTCCCTCGGGAAAATGAAAATCTGGCAGATTTCCTGCAAAGATGCCAGAAGAAGAAGTCAGAAGTGATGCTGTGTCCTCGATGCAGCTCGATTTTCGATAAAAAAGCTGCTGAACATATTCAAGGTGTAAGAGCAGCAAACAGAAAAAGGGAAAGTGTTGATACTCGACATGACCCCAGAAGAACCTACCAAAAGGGTTCAAATCAAGAAAAGAGGCCACTGACTTTCAGGCCTCCAACTAATGTGCCAGTTGATACATGGTACAAAACATCTGGTCGAAAGAGGCCAAGCGAGGAAAGATGGCACTCCTTCGAAGTGCCAAGGGGTTCATCTTTTACACATAAGAAAGAACCTCAGGTTGCTACCCCTAAGGTGACCCAGGTATCAAGCAACTACAAAGGGAAGAATCCCATGTCTCGATCTCAATGGAGAAGATACCAGAGGCGGTGAAAAGTTGAGAGGGAAGATGCTAATGAACCAAAGGCAGAATCAAGTTCAAATGTTCCTCAGAGAGAGCAGAGGAAGCCTCTGGAAAGACAACCAGTGACCAATAGGCTAGTCTGGCCTAACCAGGGTGAGGTTGATAACGAAGATGGCTCTGAGTCTGATGACACCCTAGATATCATGGTGAACATAGTCTCAGTTTTGCCAAGAGAGTTCAAACGCCAGGTGGAGGTCGAAACAAGCGATTGGGAAGTTGAACAAGAAATGGCCAAGCATAGGCCAGTGTGCTATTTCGTCATGGATAATGGCGCTACTGAAGAGCAGAATGGGTTCTTCGAACCTCCTACAGAGGCGATGAAAAATCACCTCAAGCCTTTATTTATAAGGGCTAAACTCGAAGAAACCACAGTGAATAAGATCTTGGTGGATTGTGGGGCAACCATCAACATCATCCCTCACTTTATGCTGAGAAAAATAGGCAAGAGCGATGAAAACATCAAGCCTCACAACATGGTCCTGTCGAATTATAAAGGCGGCATAGGGACCACTATGGGTGTGATCCAACTGGACATCAAGGTGGGATCTATCCTTCGACCAACTATGTTTATGGTCATATCGGCCAAACCAAATTATAAACTTTTGTTGGGCCGTGAATGGATACATGGTGTTGGAGCTGTACCATCATCAATGCACCAGAGGTTGCTACTATGGCGTCCTGATGGAATGGTCGAAAACATAGAAGCGGATCAAAGCTATTACTTGGGCGAAGTAAATCACCTAGGGATGGTAGACTTCGACAAAAATCTGGCTCACATTGGGCCATGCCCAACACCTGACTTCGACTTGGCGCCAGCGCCAAATACGTTTTGTTCCTTATACATGCACCCTGAGCATGGTTTTCAATGGGACAGAGAAGACTTGTCCCACATTGACTTTAGTGGGCTAACTGATATCCAACCAACTGGTTGGGGAAGTGAATTCAGTGACAATGACTGAGTCACAATCATTGCAGCGAATTTCGGCTTACGTAGCCGAAACAAGGATGATAAAGGCTCTCGAAGCCGAAGTAAAATATATGGCCACACAGGCCAATGATCAAGAGTTACCTTCTGCAGGTCCTGGAAAGGATTTCGATCCAGAACCTCCTGATATCATGCCAGAAGGAATGCAGGAACAAAGGCTCGACGCCATCTACGACGATGAGCCTTTGGGATTCGAGAAGGACCCCTTAGCGAACAACATCAAGATGCTAGCGCAGGATCCTTTAGAAGAAATCAACTTGGGCGAAGGGTTAGAGAAAAAGCCAACTTACATTAGCGCAAAAATAGACCCAGAACTCAGGTTGGAAGTGATCCATTTATTAAAGGAGTTCAAGGACTGCTTTGCATGGGATTACGACGAAATGCCTGGTCTCGACAGAGGATTGGTAGAACTTCAGTTGCCAATCAAACCTGGGAAGAAGCCAGTCAAGCAAAGTCCAAGACGCTTCGCTCCATAAATATTGTCGAAGATCAAAACGGAAGTCGAAAGACTGCTGAAGTGCAAATTCATACGAGCTACGAGGTATGTCAAATGGATTGCAAACATTGTGTCAGTGATTAAGAAAAATGGTACATTGAGGGTGTGCATAGATTTCAGAGATTTGAATGCTGCTGCACCCAAATATGAATATCCTATGCCTGTGGCGGAAATGCTAGTCGATTCTGCCACTGGCTATGAGTACCTGAGTATGCTCGATGGTTATTCAGGATATAATCAAATATTCATTGCTGAAGAAGATGTGTCGAAAACAGCTTTTCGATGCCCTGGGGCTTTAGGCACTTACGAGTGGGTAGGGATGCCTTTTGGCCTAAAGAACGCTGGGGCAACATATCAGCGAGCGATGAACTCTATCTTCCATGATTTTATTAACACTTTTATGCAAGTATATATTGATAACATTGTTGTAAAATCTGTTTCCAGGAAGAACCATATAGACCACCTTCGATAATCATTCGAAAGAATGAGAGAACATGGTCTGAAAATGAACCCTTTGAAGTGTGCATTCTGTGTAAAAGCTGGAGATTTCTTGGGCTTCGTCGTCCACAAGAAAGGAATCGAAATCAACCAGAACAAGACGAAGGCAATTCTGGAAGCGAAAGCGCCAGCGAACAAAAAGGAACTGCAATCTCTGCTAGGCAAGATAAATTTCTTAAGGAGATTCATATCTAACCTAAGTGGGAAAGCTCAAGCCTTTTCACCCTTACTTCGATTGAATAAAGAAAGATTCGAATGGGGGCAAGAGCAACAAGAAGCCTTCGAAAAAATCAAAGGGTATCTCACAAAGCCACCTATTTTGGTGCCTCCTTGCAGTAACAGGAGTATGAGATTGTACATAGCTGCATCCGACAAAACTTTGGGAAGCATGTTAGCCCAAGAAGATGAAAATGGAGTTGAAAGACCCATTTACTATCTTAGTAGAGTTTTGAACGATGCAGAAACTAGATATAGCGAAGTTGAAAAATTATGTCTATGTCTTTATTTCTCTTGTACAAAGCTCAAACAATATATAAAACCAGTTGATGTGTATGTTTCGTCTCATTTTGATGTTTTCAAGTACATGTTGTCGAAACCCATCCTGCACAGCCGAATTGGCAAGTGGGCGCTAGCATTAACTGAATACTCCTTGACCTTTATGCCTCTTAAGGCAGTGAAAGGACAAGTAGTGGCAGACTTTATAGTCGAACACTCAATTCAGGTTGAGAGTATAAATTATGTGGAGATAGAGCCTTGGAAACTCTACTTCGATGGTTCCAGCCATAAAGATGGAACAGGAGTAGGGGTCTTGATTATTTCTCCAGAAAAAATTCCAACAACATTCAAGTACAAGATATCAGGTACTTGTTTGAACAATGAGGCCGAGTACGAAGCTCTAATTACTGGCCTTGAGATATTGTTGGAATTGGGGGCAACTCGAGTCGAAATAATGGGAGACTCAGAGTTTGTCATTAAGCAAGTCACAAAAGAATATAAGTGCATAAGAGAAAATCTCATTATGTACTTTGTGATAGCAAATCGTTTATTGAAAAAATTCGAAATGGTCAACATTCGACACATACCCAGATTGGAAAATCAAATAGCCAACGATTTGGCACAAATTGCATCTGGGTACAAAATTTCAAAAACAAGATTACAAAGAGCAATCGAAGTTCGAGAAAAGATAAAAGCAACTTGTCTGTCACCAATAGATTTGAAATCGACAAGACTAGGGTATGCTGATCAAAGGAACTTCGAAATTTCGTTCATAGACAATTTGTCAGAGCAAGATTGGAGGAAACCCATTGTGGATTATCTACAAAATCCAGCAGCTTCGACAGAACGAAAAATAAAATATAGGGCGTTGAGTTACGTACTCATGGGTAATGAGTTATTTAAAAAAGACGCCTGAAGGGGTATTGCTAAAGTGTTTAAGTGAAACTGAAGCATACATAGCCCTTTCGACTATGCACGCTGGAGCATGTGGGGCTCACCAAGTGGGCCATAAGATGAAATGGTTGTTGTTTCGACAAGGACTATACTGGCCCACCATCTTGAAAGATTGTGTCGAGTTCGCGAAGGGCTGCCAAGAATGTCAAGTCCATACAGGCATCCAGCATGTACCAGCAAGCGAACTTCACTCAATAGTGAAACCTTGGCCCTTTAGAGGATGGGCATTGGACCTTATTGGAGAGATTCGACCAGCATCATCAAAGAGCCATAAGTATATATTGGTAGGCATTGATTATTTCACTAAGTGGATCGAAGTTATTCCTTTAGTCAATGTAGACCAAGAAAATGTCATTGAATTTATTCAAAAGAACATTATCTTTCGATTTGGAATCCCTGAAACTATAACGACTGGTCAAGGGTCAGTTTTCACCGGTCAAAAGATGCAGGAATTCGCTCAAGAGACAGGCTTTAGACTCCTAACGTCAACGCCTTATTATGCACATGCAAACGGTCAAGTCGAAGCAGCGAATAAAATAGTGATTGGCTTGATAAAAAAGCATGTAGGGAAGAAGTCGAAAAATTGGCATAAGACGTTAGACTAGATCTTGTGGGCCTGTCGAACGTCCTCAAAAGAAGCCATAGGTACAACACCATATCGGCTAACTTTTGGTCATGACGCAGTGTTGCCAGCAGAAATTTGTCTTCAATCTGTAAGGGTTCAGAGACATCATGATATCCCTTCTGAGGTTTATTGGGATATGATGTTAGACGAATTAGTAGATTTAGACGAAGAGAGACTTCGCGCTCTCGACCTACTAAGGATTCAGAAGAAAAGAGTAGAAGACTCTTACAATAAAAAAGTGAAACCTAAGGCATTCTCGCCTGGATAATTAGTTTGGAAGGTGATTCTCCCCATGGATCGAAGGGATCGAAGCATGGGAAAATGGTCACCCAAATGGGAAGGACCATTCAGAATTATCCAAACTTTTTCTGGTGGAGCTTATGAAGTCGAAGAGTTAGGTGAAGATAAAAGACTCTTGAGAGTAAACGGAAAATATTTGAAAAAGTATAAACCTATGCTCCAAGAGATCAAAATAAATAGCAAGTAATGATTCAAATTAACCATAAATAGCCAAAATGGAAAATTTTATAAGAATTAGCCAAAATGGTTACATTGTCAAATAAATGTTACAATACGTGGTTAATAAAGGGCTGAGTAAATCAGAAAGGGATAGAATCTCTAAGGCGAAGGTACTTGGCCTGCTGCAACTCAAGTCTTTTGTTGCACAAGGCATTCGCCTGGGCAAGCTGGGCAATTTGGTCATCGAAGGCTTGGGCTTTCTCAGCAAACTCTAGGCCTCGTGTAACTTCAGCTTGGCTCTCTGTGTCTGAAACAGTCGAGAGAAGCTCCTCCTTGCGCTTAGTATTATCATTCATCTTGGCCTCCAACTCTTCGATTTGCGCCTTTATAGAGGCATTGTCTCGATCTATGGCGTCAATTTCTTCTTGCTTGGATGCTTTCTGCTTCGACAACTCTGTAATTCGAGAAGTCGTCTCAGCTACTGTAGTCCAGGCAGAAGAACTTTTTCCATGTAACGCTTCGAGCTGGCTGTTGAAGCCCCTCTAACGTCGATAGTCTGCTGAGACTTGATCAACAATGGAGTATAACTCCATGATAAAGCTCGAAACCTCTGGAGTCACAGAAAGCAAGTCGACTGCATTCAAAACAGGTCCCAAACAAGACGGAGCAGTGGGATCCCCCTCCAAAGCTTTCATCAGATCTTTCTTGAAGAATTGAGCCTTGACCTTCATCAAAGCCTCATCAAGAGGAGAAGTCGAAGTGGACTTCCCCGATGTAGTAGAAGCATCATGACTAAGGTCAGATGAACTTCCCCTACTCTCGATAATGGCATTCAGGTAGCCAATGGGATCAGTTTGCTTCAAGAATGCCAAATCTTCTTTAGACTTATGCTTTGTCAAGGTGGTAACCCTTACAGCAGCGTTGTCTTGGGGTTGAAGTTGTTGAGTAGCGTTTGCATCGACATGACTCTCTTCGACCTGTAGTTCAACAGTGCCAGTATCAGCGTGATCCCCTTCGTCATGTTGTTCCTCTGACAGATTGACCACTTGAGTTTCCTTTGGTTGTTGGTCCTCTGCTTCGGCATTGGCTTCATTGTTCACCAATTCTTCCTCTTGTGGCCTACTGTGTTCAGCAGAGTCTAGTGTCTCTGAAGTCTTTGGTGCTGAACTTTCGGTGGTCTCCTGAAAATAGAAGAGGAAGAATCTTCTGGTTTAGAAAGAGACACAATCGAACGTGAGCCTCGACACCTGAGTTAAAAATGGTCAAAGAAACTACCTGCAGAGGAATTTCAGCCCCAGGGCTGGAGTTATCACTTTCGACGGGTTTATTGAGCAAAACATTTAGCTCCTCCTCCGTTGGCTCTTCAATAATCACGGGAGGTGGCCTGGGTCTTCTCCCTGCAACCTTTATTCTGATTGTGGGTCGAGTCTCAGGAGAAGGAGCATCTTTCTTTAGTTTTCTCCGTTTAAGAGGAGCGAGGGGAGATTCGTCCTCGTCTTCGCTCCCAGATTCGACCGTAAGTGCAGGTCGTTTCTTGGGTGAAGGTGCCTGAAAACCAATTGGAGTTCGATTTAGAACGCTACATCGAAAATCAGAATGTTAAAACTAGAAGGAAGTAATAAAAGTTTGGTTACCGGTGCTGAAGATTTTATCGAAGGACCTTCCCCCTGATGGCTTGTTGTAGTTTTCGCCGGTGCTGGAGGTTTTGTCAAGGGACCTCCTCCCTGATGGCCTTCTGCGGCTTTCTTTGTTGCAGGCTTTCGAACAACTGAAAGAGGACGCGTTCACAAATTATGATTAACAAATTACAAGTCGAAATGGAAAGACAAAAGTAATTTAAAGAGTGAACGTACATTTCTTTATTTTGTCAAGGACTAGAACGAAAGACTTCTGAAGTTCGTCCACAAAATCTTTTTCGTCGAAGAACTCTTCAGCATAGTAACTCTTCCACCAGTCTTCGAAAGATGGTGAACAGAGAAAGTTAAGTTGATAGTCAAACAGTGAAAGTACTGTTCGACCAGCATACCTGCCAATATGCTTGGTGGCAGCATCCTCAGTATAGTCATTGCAAAAATATAACATTGATTTCTCCCTAGGAAAAATAGGAGAAGGAAGTGATTGAATGATACCAAACTGTCGAGAGACTAAGTTTGGTTGGTAAGCGATCAAGCTCAGGTGAGTCTTGGAGCTCTTAAACCGCAGTGGCATTATTCTGGGTGTGAGAAATGCTTCCCACATTATTGTGTGTTCTTCGACATAAGGGTCACCTGACGACTTGGGATGGGGCCTGGTGAACCATTCTGGACCAACCTTTCGACGAGTGAAGGGAGCCATGGTCGAAGTGAATTCTTTTCTTTTTGCAAACATCAAGACGAAGTTTGCAAAAGTCTGTTGAAGCTCCAGCCCATCTTCAGTCGGGGTCAGTAAAGCCAATCTGGTGCCTTCGATACGCCTATTTGCTATCTCAGGAGCTTGCTCATTTATTTGAGTTTTCTGAGGTAAGAAAGACTCTAAAGTGGCATTGAGCCACAGTTGAAGTAGCCAAAAGGGTCCTGCAAGCAACAGACTGGCTCTATTTTCGATGACCTTTAATAGAGTCGCTCCGCTGCTGATCGATTCGTACAGATTCGCCAAGATTAATTCGGCCAAAAAAATGTTTTGGCCATGGTGAAGCTGGGTGGCGAGGGTGACCATATTCTTCGTCACCTGTAAAGACTTTGTACAGAACACAAAGCGTGACAGCCAAAGGGCTAGAAACGCAATGTGCTCTACATCCATCACATTGGCTGTCGACCTATCATGGTAATGGTTGATATAGGTGGTATAGGTGGGTTTCATAGCTGAAAATCCAATCTGATCCTCTGACATTTCCTCTGGGTCGAAATAATCCCCAGTGGGTCGAAGGCCGGTGATGGCAGCCACGTCGAAAAGCGTGGGTGTTAGCATTCCACAAGGAAGGTGGAAAGTGAAATAAGTATAATCCCAGAAAAGCAAAGAGGCTATCAGCATCTCAGGGGAGTAGTTGAGACCCGTCTTCGACAGCATGACTAGGTCGTATATCCCCAGGTTCTTCCAGATCGAAGCCTGGCTTTTTTCCATCTTCTCTAGCCAAGCGCTGTAGTCAGGTGTGAGGCTAGGGCTAGACCTAAAAGCCCTAACACCCCTATTGAAGAAGCGAAGATCTATCTTCTCCTTAGCGGGATCTTCGTTGTCATCTGCAGCTTTTTTAGAGCACCCAACAGGTTTGAGCGCCTCAAGCACTGGAAATAAGTTCTTGATCTTCGTGGATTCATCAATGCATGGGGATAACGGGCCATACATGGCGAAAATTTGGTTGGAGTATCCAACCGGAATCATTAGTTGATGTGAATAAGCTTCACGCTCAGCAGTTTCCAGGGGTTCAGGAACCCTTCGCTGGCCTGTAGAGGTAACTGTTGGAACAGTTGTGAAGATTTTTGGTTTAGCATTTCTAGAAGGAATGTTGGAACTAGGAGCGTTAGAGGAACCTGAAGCCATTGTTGGGTTAAGATTGAAAGTGAATGAAGAACAAAGTGTTTGCAGGTTTGCAGAAGTTTTTGTGTTCAACAAGGAGGTTTGAATGTAGAATAGCGTGAAAAAGTCCCACAATGGGTACCTAGCGCTATTTATAGTGGTTGGGAAATCACAAAATTCGAGGCCATTTAATGTTGCAGAAGATAGTGGGACACGTGGCGCTCCTTCGCTGACATAGCCGTTCTGCAGAAACGAAAAGGTGCAGCGTGCGCCCTCGTTTTTGGGAAATTGTCATGATGACAATTTGTGAAAAGACATTGGGCACGCTAAACGCCTTACTGAGGTGACGTCTTAGGTACAGATGGAATGATGGCTTTTTCTTGGGATTGTCAGTTGGTTGGTAGAAGACAAAAAGCGCACAGGTTAATTTGTGGCTAAGTTTGAAGGACAGGTGTCGAATGGAATCTCAAAGAACGCCTTTTTCTTTTCAGCGTCGAAAGAAGGCATTCTTGGGGGGCAATTTCTTGGCTCCTAAATTCGACACCCTTGTTTTTATTAATATAAACCATTAATCATGAGGGATGGTTTCGACCAGCTGATTCTGTCGAAATACCCATCAGAAGATGGCAAGGTACTTAGAGAATTTCTTCTAAGTAAGAATCCTGTTGCCTTCAACGTCGAAGGTGCTTCTCGACAGAGGTGTTCGATGCTCAGAGTGGAACGGTTTGAGATTCAAATGTTTGGAGGGAAAACGGTTCCCAGCGGTTACCAAGTACAACGTGCCAAGATCTGGAGCGTCGAATGCTGTGAGCGTGCCAAGTGGAGTCATCTCGAAGCAGCATAACTGCCCGACGGTTACTTGAGATGTGTTTAGTATAAATATTAGTTGTTCACGTAGTTTTTCGCGTGTGTTCACAATTATATACAAGTCACTCATATAGATTCAAGTACCCAGTGTGAGCGAAAGAATTGTTGAGAATGTATGTGTGAAACACCACTTTAATTAATCAAAGTCATTTATTTTCCAGAACTTTACTGCCTCTTCATTTACTTTTCCAGTCGAAGCCTTTATTCAAAGCTTTCTTTTATTCTACCAAGTTTTCTTCTTCATGCAATTTACATAAAGCGTCTTTATTTTCTTGTCATTTAACCATCATTAAACTTAGTCAAAACCCCAAAATCAACCATGTCTTAGGATCAATCTGATCGATCCTGCGAGTCACCAAATAAGTAACCTTTTGGAGGATCAGCGGTTGTTTACCAATTCCCACGGTAAACAGTGGGGAAGAGATGCTCTGTAGAGGATTCCACCGATAAATTCCACTGGGGATGAATTACCGTTGATGGTGTTACTGAATCCTGTTAGGGATTAACTTCTTGTTTGTGAAAGGGAAGAACTCTGCGGGGATGACCTTTCAGTTGCGACTTCACTGGGAATAACCTTTTAGACTCTTATGGGGATAATCCTTTGATTTCTGCTGGGGACAATCTTCCAGGGTCTACTGGGGATGACTCTCCGAATTCCACTGGGGAAGCTTTTTCAGACTGCGCTGGGAAAAATTTCAAACTCCACTGGGGATATCTTGTATTCTGCCGGGGAATATTCTTATACTCCTTTGGGGAATATTAAGACTTTTCAGTGCTGATGGTAGATAAACTCTGCTTGGGGAGAATATTACCAATTCATTCATAGTTGCAATTCTCAGCTAGGGAGAGCTATCATTACTGTCTTACTCTGCGGGGAGTGAATGCATCTCAACCATGTTCTCCAGCTGAAATTTACCTTGTACCTGGTGGACAGAGCAACTGTACAGTTTGAAAAATTCTTATTTTCCCCTGTTTCTGATATTACCAGTAATCGTCTTTTGTTTCGCATGTAAATATTTATGAGCAACAATTAATGTCAAATGCATATATCAAAAATGAACATTGGACGTTCTTTGCAAAACAAAACAGAAAAAGAAAAAAAACAGTTTGAAATTTCTCTGAAAATGAATTGTGTTGATTTTTGAAGTTTGGCCTGTAAATAGGCGTTTTTGTACAAGAGGCTGACGTCCTAGTAAGGGAATGCCGCTGAATAATAGAATTTACACAATTTGTGAAAAATTAAACAAAACATCTATGTGAATAATCCCACTGGATTCCAACTCTGCTATTGCCCTTATGTCCTCGAGCATCTCATCACTTTACTACTTGGTCAGATTGATTAGTGCCGTCCGAGCTTGATAGTTGATACCGAAGTCTGGTTACAAGGTGATCCAATGAGACATAGTGTTACGCTTTGATCCCTAATTTTTGCCTGGACCGCCCTTTCGGGTTTTCAGTCCACCGGGATACCCTTTTTTGCCCAAGCCGCCTTTTCAGGTTTTCGACTTGCGGGTGTACAGATTTTTATTTTCATCCCTTATTTTTGCCCGAACCCTTTTGGTTCACCGGGAAGCCCTTATTTTTGCCTAGGCCAGTCAACCTAGCGGGTCTTTGATTATGAATAGTATTTTTTTACTATGTCTGCATTGACGGGGTGAGGAAGGTCGTCACCATCCATGGTGGTTAGAATCATAGCTCCTCCTGAGAAAATGTTCTTAACCACAAATGGCCCCTCATAAGTAGGGGTCCATTTGCCCCTGGGATCACCTTGAGGTAAGATAATGCGCTTGATCACCAGATCCCCAACTTGATACTCTTGTCGTCTAAATTTCTTGTTAAATGCCTTGATCATCCGCTTTTGATACGTCTGACCATGACAAATAGCAGTAAGTCTTTTTTCGTCGATTAAGTTCAGCTGATCAAGCCGGGTCTGAATCCAGTCATCTTCGCTCAAACCTGCGTCCTTCATAATCCGAAGAGAGGGTATCTGAACTTCAATGGGCAAGACTGCCTCCATGCCATATACCAAGGAATAGGGCGTTGCTCCTGTTGACGTCCTTGCTGAGGTACGGTACCCATGGAGAGCAAAAGGTAACATCTCGTGCCAATCTTTGTATGTCACTGTCATCTTCTGCACAATCTTCTTAATGTTCTTATTAGCCGCTTCTACAGTCCCATTCATCTTTGGCCGGTAGGGAGAAGAGTTGTGATGTTGTATCTTGAACTGCTTGCAGAGCTCGGTGATCATCTTATTGTTGAGATTGGTACCATTGTCCATAATGATCCTCTCTGGTACACCGTATCGACAGATCAGGTTATGCCGAATGAACCGTGCCACGATGTTCTTGGTCACAGTAGCAAAGGAAGCTGCTTCAACCCACTTCATAAAGTAATCAATAGCTACTAGGATGAAACGATGCCCGTTGGATACCGTAGGTCTGATCTCGCCGATCATATCAATGCCCCACATTGCAAAAGGCCACGAAGCTGTCAAGACTTTCAGAGGTACTGGAGCTATATGCACCTTATCAGCATAGACTTGGCACTTGTGACAGGTCCAAGAATGCTGATAACAGTCGGCTTCCATTGTAGACCAATAATATCCTGCCCGAAGGATTTTCTTTGCCATGGTGTGTCCACTGGAATGAGTCCCAAAGGGACCTTCATGTAACTCTGCCATGATCCTTTCTGCCTCGTTCTTATCCACACATCGCAGTAAGGTCGAATCATGGTTGCGCTTGTAAAGAATGCCATTGCTGATGAAGAACTTTGCCGTGAACCTTCTCAGAAACTTCTTGTCATTAACAGATGCACCCTCGGGGTATTCTTGAGCTTCAAGATACCTCTTCACCTCGTGAAACCAGGGTTTATCTGCTACCTCTTCAGTTTCAATGTCGCAGCAATGTGCAGGTTCATCCAATCTTTCAATGATAATCCGGGGAGATTCGTTGTCCCAATTGATTTTGAACATAGAAGACATCGTAGCCAGCGCGTCCGCCAACTGATTCTCCTCTCTAGGGAAGTGTTAAAAGGTTATCTCTTCGAAGTGTGGAAGCAACGTCAATACATACTCCTTGTAAGGAATAAGATTAGGGTGTTTCGTATCCCACTCACCTTTGATCTGGCTGATCACGAGAGCGGAATCTCCGAAAACACTTAGAAACTTAATCCTTAGATCACTAGCTGCTCGAAGACCCATAATGCATGTTTCATACTCCGCCATGTTGTTGGTGCAGTTGAAACATAGTCGGGCGGTGAACGGAGTATGAGAGCCTTTAGGAGATATGATCACGGTGCCAATGCCATTACCCAAAGCGTTCAAAGCTCCATCAAAGTACATAGACCATCAGGATCCTTCCTTAGGTCCTTCATCCGGTCCAAGTTTTTCGTGGTCAGTCACTATCATGATATTCTCATCCGGAAATTCAAAGTTCATAGACTGGTAATCATCCACTGCCTGATATGCCAAATGATCTTCTAACACACTTCCTTTGATTGCCTTTTGAGTCATGTACTGGATGTCATACTCAGTCAAGATCATCTGCCATCTTGCTATTCTTTCGGACAAGGTAGGCTTTTCAAAGATATACTTGATTGGATCCATCTTTGATATCAATAGAGTAGTGTGAGTCAGCATATACTGTCTCAGCCGGCGAGCAGCCCATGCCAAAGCGCAACAAGTTTTCTCAAGCAACGAGTATCGGGTCTCGCAGTCGGTAAACTTTTTGCTAAGGTAATAAATAACATGCTCTTCTCGGCCAGACTCATCATGCTGGCCCAACACACACCCCATCGAATTGTCGAGTACTGTCAAGTATAAGATCAAAGGTCTCCCTTCAACCGGAGGCATCAGAATGGGTAGCTCTTGGAGATACTCTTTGATTCTTTCGAAAGCGGCTTGACATTCATCATTCCATTTTACCACTTGATATTTCTTCAGTAGCTTGAAGATTGGCTCATAAGTTGCAGTCAGGTGTGAGATGAATCGGGCAATGTAGTTCAGACGTCCCAGAAAGCCTCTGACTTCTTTTTCTGTCCGGGGAGTTAGAATTTCATGTATAGCCTTCACCTTTGCAGGATCCACTTGAATACCTTTATCACTTACGATGAAACTTAGCAGCTTACCAGATCTCACCCCGAAGGTGCACTTGTTCGGGTTTAACCTCAGCTTGTACAACTTCAATCTGTCAAATAACTTCTAAAGGTGGTCAAGGTGTTCTTTCTCAGTCTGAGATCTTGCAATCATGTCGTCGACGTATACCTCAATCTCATGATGGATCATATCATGGAACATAGAGACCATGGCACGCTGATACATTGCCCCAACGTTTTTCAATCCAAAAGGCATGACTTTGTAGCAAAAGGTACCCCATTGAGTAATAAAAGTCGTCTTCTCCATGTCTTCGGGAGCCATTTTAATATGATTATAACCGGAGAAACCATCCATAAAGGAGAAGACCTTATGTTGTGCGGTGTTATCAACCAGAACGTCGATATGAGCCAGAGGGAAATCATCCTTAGGACTTGCCCTGTTCAGATCCCTATAGTCGACACATATTCGAACCTTACCATCCTTCTTTGGCACAAGAACCACGTTGGCCACCCACTGTGGATAAGAAGTAACTGCTAGAAAATCGGCATCAAACTGCTTCATCACTTCAGCCTTGATTTTCTCAGACATTTCTGGGCGCATTCGACGAACCTTCTGTTTCACTGGAGGACAATCTTCTTTGGTAGGCAACTGGTGAACCACAATATCGGTATCCAACCCAGGCATATCTTTATAAGACCAGGAAAAGATCTCGACGTAGTCTCGTAGCATCTGAATTAACCATTGCTTAACACTAGCTTCCAGATTTGCACCGACTTTGACCTCCTTCTTGTCTACCTCTGTACCCAGATTTACTGTTTCCACTGGCTCTTCATGCGGCTGTATGGCCCTCTCTTCCTGAATTAATAGTCTAGCAAGTTCACCAGGCACTTCACAATCATCTTCACCTTCGTCTTTGGCTAAGTTGATTGGACTTTCGAAGTCATAACTGACAGTAGCAGAGTCGTTATCAGTGAGATCCAGAGTGGATGTAGACCTGTATATGTGAGTGTGTGTAAAATAGTTGTTTTGCAATATGTAATAAAAGAAAAACAAGGAGCGCAAAATTTGAAATGCAAGAAACGTCCAATGCTTTTATTAATGATATATGTAGATGACACACATAAAGCCCCCACAAACAAAGCCACGGTGCCACGGGTAAGACACCAGGCCAGTAAAGTTTAAAAATTGTCTGTTACAAATACAAAACAGAAGTCTCATTACTGGGTAACAAAAGAAATTGGGATGGAGTCCTTTGCTGTCCAGTTGCTTAGTCCACCATCAGTAGTAGGATAGATCCAATTGTCAAACTCAGATTCTTCAACATCGTCTTCAATGGCATTCACTCCTGAATTGCTGATAAACAGGGGAGGTCTTCCAGTCCTTGCACTCCGAACAGCCCTTTGAGCTTCTGCAGTGAAACCTAAACCAAACTTATTAGTCTTATGTACAAAATCAGGGAGTTGACCCCAATTTGCACACCCACCTTTCTCAACAACAGCCCGGGCATCCTTAAAGGAAGCCATCTTCATTGGAGGATCTTCAATAACAGATTCAACTGATGCCAGTGTCTGGGGAACCACTTCAAAATGTTGAAATGGGGTCTCAATGAACTCCCCATCCATCTCTACATATCGGAAAGAGTTGAGGTGGCTCACCATGTACTCCTCCTCTCCTCGTACCGTCACAATTTTCCCCTTGACTGGGTACTTCAGCATCTGGTGGAGCGTAGAAGTGACTGCCCTAGCTTTGTGGATCAACGGGCGACCCAGCAAACAAGAATAGGATGTCCGAATGTCCATCACATAAAAATTAGACGCAAAGATCTGAGAACCAACCTTTACTGGAATATCCACTTCTCCATGTACCATTCTCTTTGACCCATCAAAGGCCCTAACAACAATGTTACTTGGCTTCAACTCTAAACCCTCACAGTCCAACCGGTCTAGAGCTTTCTTAGGAAAAACGTTCAATGAGGAACCAGTATCCACCAATACATGAGCAAGAGTAGTGCCCCTGCATTCAATAGAGACATGCAGGGCGTCATTGTGATTCCTCCCCTTAGCAGGCAAGTCGGCGTCAGAGAAACCCAACCCATTATCAGCAGTCAGACTAGCCACGTAATCTTTAAACTGATCAGCTGATGTTTCTTGTGGTACGTGTGCAGTCTTCAGGAAAGCGATCAGAGGCTTGGCATGGGCTTCTGAGCAAAGTAACAGAGACAACATAGATATTTTGGATGGGGTTTGCCCAAGTTGCTCGACTACATTGTAGTCTCTCTTTTTAATAATCTTCAATATTTCCTCCATCTCTTGTCTAGAGGCTTCAACAGTAATTGTCTTTGGTGCCTCCGTCCGGGCAGGCTCATCAGTGGTCCCTTTGCCCCGAGTGTCAGATGACTCGGCAACAAGGGTAAGAGTGGGGACTTGAACAGGAATAGTTTCAGGTACACTGGCAGGTGTAATAACAACAGGTTTCTGAACAACCGGTGGAGAGATCTCAGGGGAGAAAAGTCTTCCGCTGCGGGTGACTTTGGCAGGTCCAACAATATTGCTGACGTTAGTATCAGACTCTTCAACATTCAAGTCTTGCTTAACTCCGTGATAGTAAACGTCAGCCCCATAATGCCACGGGACAACTTTATTGGATGTATAGGGGATAGGCCCAGGAACAGTGATGATCAATGGTGCGATTCTTGGAACGAATGTAATTCTAACAAGCTTTCTCGAGGAAGCCTTGGAAGAATTGTCGAAAATGGTGATTATAGAAACTTCTTTAGTAGGAACCAAAGGAACAAGAGTCTTCTCAAACAGAATTTTTTTATTATCCATCAGGCGTTGGACACCTTACTTCAAAATATGGCAACCGGTAGGTAGGACGAAACACATATGGCAACCTTTGTTACAGCCCAGAAATAAACCGGCTAACAAAAGGTTCTTCTTCACAGTCATCAATGGAGTAACAATGTCTTTCACAGAAACCACAAACGAGTCTTCATCTATAGCATTCACCCCATGTTTGGGCATAAGAGCAGTCACAACATTAGGTATTTCAGGTGCTTCGAATTCAATCTCCTTCGCATCGATCAAGTCCTGTACCTTGTTCTTCAGGACCCAGTAGTTATCCATATCATGCCCCGGGCTATTAGAGTGAAAAGCACAGCGGGCATTCGGACCGTACATCGGTGATGTTGTATTAGGGCTCTTCGAGGCCTCTTTCGGAATTACCAAGTTGGTCTTCAATAACTGCGGCAAAATCTGAGATAAAGTCATGTTGAGCTGAGTGAATTGTCTTCGTGGCCTTTCGGCCCTTGGCTGATTGTTGCGCTGAGGAGCAACAACAGGTCTTGAAATAACAACCGCATTAACAGCTTGGCGGTGTTCAGGTCTATTATGGCTCTTTGAACTGTAAACAACACTGGATTCCTTCTTAAAAGGTTTCTTCTTGGTGCTTGACAAAGCACCTTTCTGTATCTTACCGCTCTTGATACCATCTTCAATTCTTTCCCCGGTCATAATCAGCTCAGTAAACCCGGACAATGAACTTCCAATCAGATGGTTAAAATACGGACCAGACAAGGTCCCTAAAAACATATCCACTAGCTCCCTATCAGCCAAGGGAGGTTGCACTCTACCAGCAAGGTCCCTACACTTTTGAGTGTAATCTTTGAAACCCTCGCCCGCAACCATAGACATATCCTGGAGTTGGGTACGCGTGGGAGCGAGGTCGGTATTGTATTGGTACTGCTTGTAGAAAGCAGCAGCCAAATCCTCCCAATTACGGATACTAGCTCCTTCCAGCTGGTAAAACCATTCAAGCTGAGTCCCTGAAAGACTATCTTGAAAGAAGTGGATCCAGAGGTTCTTATCAGTAGTGTATGGCTGAATCTTTCTAACATACGACCGGAGGTGCAACTTTGGACAAGAAACCCCGTCATATTTAGCAAAGGCTGGTGCTTTAAACTTGTGGGGAATCACCACCCCAGATGACAAACCTAGATCACAAAAGTCCAACCCAGGGACCTTTTGGATCTCCATGGCACTTAACCGGTCTCCAAGCTGTTTATACCTATCCTCAGCAGGAGGATACTGGTCTTCGTCAAAGTCAGTCTCGTTGTCAGAAACCACAGGACTAGGAGCCCTCCTTTCTTCCTAATTTTCTCCCCCTCCAGATGAGTGGGATAGATTGACTTCATCTCACAAATTGTTACCAAATCTACGACCCATATTCAGTAGGATTGTCTTCTTCTTCTTATTCTTCTTATCCTTTAAGATAAAGGTCTTCAGATCTTGCTGACCCTTAGCCAAATTCATGAACAATTCCTGGAACTGGGAATTTTGAGCCTGCAGAGCCTTGATTGCTTGTTCAGTTGATGTTTCAGAAGACATGATGCTGAAATAGACAGCGAAGAAGATGAGAAACCTGTAAGGGTACCTGTTATGAGATGCATGAGAATGATATGCGCATGATATGATTTTAAAGACTTTAGAGATTCAAATTTGCAAACCAAAACGAAACACACTTTTATTAGATAAACTTTGAATTCAAATGTTCAACAGATGCCTTTAAGGCGTTACAAAAAAGGAAATACTTGAAAGGTAAAGCAAAACTAGAAATAATCAAAAAGACAATCAGCGCTCCCATGGTCGTTTGCCTTTGGTGCTGACATAGTCATTTAGGATCTGCTCATTCTCCAATTGCCTTGTTAACTTCTGGATCTTCCACTCTTGCTCGTGATACTTTTCTCTATAAGTATCCCGTTCTTCCCTTAGATTGACTTCATCTCGCAAATTGTTACCAAATCTACGACCCATATTCAGTAGGATTGTCTTCTTCTTCTTATTCTTCTTATCCTTTAAGATAAAGGTCTTCAGATCTTGCTGACCCTTAGCCAAATTCATGAACAATTCCTGGAACTGGGCGTTTTGAGCCTGCAGAGCCTTGATTGCTTGTTCAGTTGATGTTTCAGAAGACATGATGCTGAAATAGACAGCGAAGAAGATGAGAAACCTGTAAGGGTACCTGTTATGAGATGCATGAGAATGATATGCGCATGATATGATTTCAAAGACTTTAGAGATTCAAATTTGCAAACCAAAACGAAACACACTTTTATTAGATAAAATTTGAATTCAAATGTTCAACAGATGCCTTTAAGGCGTTACAAAAAAGGAAATACTTGAAAGGTAAAGCAAAACTAGAAATAATCAAAAATACAATCAGCGCTCCCATGGTCGTTTGCCTTTGGTGCTGACATAGTCATTTAGGATCTGCTCATTCTCTAATTGCCTTGTTAACTTCTGGATCTTCCACTCTTGCTCATGATACTTTTCTCTATAAGTATCCCGTTCTTCCCTTAGATTGACTTCATCTCGCAAATTGTTACCAAATCTACGACCCATATTCAGTAGGATTGTCTTCTTCTTCTTATTCTTCTTATCCTTTAAGATAAAGGTCTTCAGATCTTGCTGACCCTTAGCCAAATTCATGAACAATTCCTGGAACTGGGTGTTTTGAGCCTGCAGAGCCTTGATTGCTTGTTCAGTTGATGTTTCAGAAGACATGATGCTGAAATAGACAGCAAAGAAGATGAGAAACCTGTAAGGGTACCTGTTATGATATGCATGAGAATGATATGCGCATGATATGATTTCAAAGACTTTGGAGATTCAAATTTGCAAACCAAAACGAAACACACTTTTATTAGATAAACTTTGAATTCAAATGTTCAACAGATGCCTTTAAGGCGTTACAAAAAAGGAAATACTTGAAAGGTAAAGCAAAACTAGAAATAATCAAAAAGACAATCAGCGCTCCCATGGTCGTTTGCCTTTGGTGCTGACATAGTCATTTAGGATCTGCTCATTCTCCAATTGCCTTGTTAACTTCTAGATCTTCCACTCTTGCTCGTGATACCTTTCTCTATAAGTATCCCGTTCTTCCCTTAGCTGCATCCAGGACCTCTTTAATGCACCTATGTCAGTAGGCATGTATGGATGGAGGATGGTAGAGGAACCCCTTCTTCATCAGCAACCTCAAGAGTTATAGGCAAGACAGCTTCGTAGGGCATTCCCAGCTTTTGGGCACGTATGCGAACCCATCGGAGATATGGTTCCATTGGTAGAGAATTCGTCGCACCCAACTCGTGTGGATCAGACCTGTGTACTCTATCCCACGCTCTTATGAACTTGCAGCGTTGCTCGTCACTATCCCCTTGGAAGTCAAAGACAATACTCGGCATTAGCAACTCATGAGGTCCTTCCCTTCTAGCTCGCCCAAACTGACGTAAGGCCAAGCACAGATTATAAGTGATTCCTCCATTGGTTCCTATAAGTGGGACATTGGGGTATTCCCCACAGCGATCAATAATAGCCACATATTCCATACCCTTGATAGTCCAAATGATGTCATTATAAGAGAGAGACATAACCCTGTAGGCCCAACCCACGCCTTCCTTGTTTTTCAAAACTGATTTGGGGAGGTGAGAAATAAACCACCTCGCCAGCAATAGTGCACAACACATAAGGGTCCCCGCTTCCGAGCAGTACGGGCATAAAGAGAGTGCAAAATGTCACCCAAGAGAGTAGGCACAGGATTACCGAAAGTGAAGATTTTTACCGCATTCACGTCAACAAAGGAATCAGAGTTAGGAAATAACACCAAACCATATATGAGGAGAGCCAGAATTTCTTCAAATGCCTGGAAGTCTAGACTGTCCCAGAACTGATTAGCCTTACCAACCAAGAATTTAGTCAAGAAGCCTTTTGTCCCACTTCTAGTCTCCCAGTTTGACATTACCTCAGCCTTTGTCAGATGAATGGCTGAAGCAATATCTTCTGGCCTAAGGATATTCTCCCAACTTGTAAACGGGGTCTGCTCTAGAATGGAGATACCTAGTAGATCAGAGAACTCTTCCAAGGTAGGGACCAACTGGTAGTCCGGAAAAGTAAAGCAGTGGTACAGTGGATCAAAGAACTGGACTAAGACACTCATCATCTGTTCATCCATCTTGGAGGTGACCAAACCCAGGAGGTTCCCATGTCTTCTGATAAAGGAAGAAGTATCTGGCATCTTTGCAATCAATTCCTTAAGCTGAGTGGGAATCTGGACAAAGTTGATCCGAATAGTGTTTCTACGCATAGGTGCCATGACCTACAAAAGAGAACAAAGATGAATCCCCTCTGTCTTTGAAATGGGTTAGTCCAATGCATTATGCATGCAATGTCATGATGCATGATGTTATGATAGAAAACACACCACATGTATTCACAAATAGCAAGCATGGTAAGGGCAACCAAGTCACACAAACAGTCCTTAGATTTCAGGATGGCAAGGAGCTTAGGTACTACCCTCTTTCAGTTTAGTTGGTTTAAACCTGTCCTAAAAAATAGTAACCGGGTTCTAGAGGATATCAATATCACTGACTACCCTCGATCGGTCATAATTCCAGTTTAGCAACCTTTTCTTGCGGCCGGAATCATCACGAGAGTTTAGTCTCAATGAGTGTAGCATACTGCTACTATTTTATGGCCAAGTTGGTCAATTTGAAGGTTCTAAGGTCAGTTGGTGCTTAATAACCCCTTAGCAGACCCATATTATCCTCGTTGCGCCACAAGGGATATCGGTACATACTAAAGTGCCACACCAACGTAGCTACTGCTTTAACCGTATCGGTCTACGCTGTACAATTCCCTTACAGTTTATTGCTACTTACCTAAAGGGTATTCCCCAGATCCGGGTTAGGATCTATAGTAACTCCGATTCAACCCACAAAGATAAAGCATACAAGTCAAGCAATTGAAAACATTATTAACTATTCCTAAGGTACACCCCACTTATTAAGACGTGCCCAACAGAGTCTCCAGTTCTGTGATACGGTGGGAAGAATTGACTGTTTTTTGGAATGCTGGTTTGCGTTTTGCATTTGTTTTTGCAAAATGTCGCAGTAAGCAAGAGTCGCCACTGACTTTTATTTTATCCAACAAGGAAAGGAAAAAAGTACAGAAAAATTCCTTTTTCGAGATATTTTTGAGTACGGGGTAGATTATAGAAAGGGAAGGTATTAGCACCCTTTCTATCCGTAGTTATCTACGGGCTCTTAGGTACTTGCTCATATTGTTTTCAAAATTGCTTTCTTTGTGCTCGTGGGTTTGAAAAAAAAGTTTTTGTTTTGAAACTTCGATTTAACTCTTGCTTCTGTCTTCAAGAGTGTAATGAAGTGTTTTTGAAAACTTTGTTCGAAAAGGAGTGTAAGTGTGAAAAGTTTTTGTTTTTTGAAAGAGCAAGTATCTAAGAACCATCTACCTACTCGAAAAAGGAATCGTTCTATGCTAATTTCCTTTAGACAATGCTATCCTACTATTGATGAATAGGTAGCACCGTCGTTGGAGTTTGAGGGTCAATTCGAATGCGGGACTTACAGTCACTAAAGCAATGTTAGGACGCTTTAGTGGCAACCCTAATGTCTTAGATCATTTGTTTGAGGCAACAATATCCAAGGCAACCATTTCGAGGCGACTATGATCTTTTAGACAAGATGGCGACCTCTAAAACGACCTATACTTAATGACCGCGTACGAAGGCAACCAAGTGGGATGTACCCTAGGAGTGCGCATGTGCGAGTGTGTTGTTTTCAATTATTTTTATCTTTGTACATGTTAAGGGTGATCTAAGTTGATTTTAGGTTAAAACATTCAGTCTTGTCATGCAATCCTATTACCAAACATCTAACAGTTATAATTTGCGGAAATAAAATGCGGAATTTAAATTACAAGGTGTCGGGTATTTACATCACCAAAGACAAACCCTTTAAAAATAAATAAAGCGATAAAAATATTTCAAACTCCTATTTACTATTACAATCCGGGAGCAAGTACATTATTGGTAAAAGAAAGTAAATCGCGTGCGAGAAATTAAGTCGAGCGCATGATTAGGGTTTTGACCCTTTTGGTTAGAGAAAATGTCTTTTTGTTGTTTTTTTATTTTAAGAAAGAAATTAAACCTAAATTAATTACTTAATTAAATTAATAAATTAATTAAATGAAAAAAATTAATTATGACATATTTTTTGATTTTTGTTATTTTAAGAAAGAAAAAAGAAATTAATTAAATTAATGGTTAGTACCTAATTAAATCTAATTAATTATTTATTTACAAAATAGGTTAAAATTATTCTAGAATTAAGAACCTAAATTAATTAATTAGTGTTTATTAAGAAAAATAAAATTTTAAATTTTAATTAAATATAAAAAATATTTTTGTGATTTTATTTTATGAAAAGGAATTTTGTGATTGGTTAGTAAATAAAACAAAAAATAATAAAACAATTAAAATAAATAAACAAAATAAATAGGAAGAGGGGAGTATGGGCCTGAATTTTGTGGTGTTGGTAGCAATTGGAAGGCCCACTAGAGCTGGCCTTGTTTTGACTTTGCAGATCTAGTGCGCATGCATTGACCAATGTATATGGTGGACCTTCAGCTTTGGACTCTCAGATTTGGCCTTTGGCCATCTGGCAATTGGATGATTGATGGCGCACGGTATACTGCAAGCTTGAGCACACGCACAATCACCTGAAAGGAAAAAATATTGAAGAAGTGAGGGACCTGGGATTCGAACCCAGGTCCTGAAGGATATACGTTGCTTGTTTTGCCACTACGCCATGATGGTCTATTTGTTCATATAATGAAAAGAGTATATTATATAATAAAACAAGTCAATAGCCAGAAAAAACCAAAAAAAAACACGCGCGGTTTTTGAACACACCAATGGGAAGGGGACACCTCATCGTCCCTGTCCTGAAACCTGTAAAAGATTACCTGCGGATTTGAATCCGCAGCTAAAAACGCAGGCCTGTCCTAAAATCTTCTCTAAGCCATATAAATCCATTCCATGAACATGGTTAGGTTCGTTATGGTCTCCTGATCAAAGCTATGCCCTTCTTGTGGATCAATTATTCCTGAAATAGAAAACCCCAAAAAAGCTCCAAGAACCCTAGCTATAGTGTTTTGCATTACAGGTTATATAAACGAAGTTAAATGATGCAAATAGCTTGGAAATGTTGTGAGGATTACAAATATGCAGTTAGTTTTCTCAAATGATGCAAGAATAAGCCAAATCGATTTCAAGAACAGGGGTATGTTTCGTGACACTTACAGCGCTTGTGAAGGTCTGAGAATGCTTGCTTTTAATCTAGATAGCTTGTATGAACGCCCAGGAAACGATTGAGATAGGTCTCAGCCCTTGAAAACACCTCTAGCTATGATTTCAATTTCAAGTTTTTTGTGAATTTTTCAAATCTTGTTCTGCCTCTCTCTGCACTTTTCAACCCTTGTTTCGTATCCTCTGGCTTCCTTCTGTAACATGCTTTGCATTAGGGTAGAAATCATGGACTGAATCCCTCCAAATCAATGCACATGAATATGATTTGATTCCTATTTACAAACTGGCCAAATTTGATTTGATTCAATCTTTTTGAACATGATTTGCCTTGGTACGAGTTTGGAGATATGCTAGTTGTCCATTGAAGCCTACAATCAATAAAAAATCTTTGGATATCAATTTTTTTGATTTTATATGATTTAATTTGATTTAAAATGAATAAATTCAAATAAAAATCAAATTAAATAATAAAAATGATATATGGACACATGGCTGAAGCTAGGACACGTGGGCAACTATGCAAGCTCAAATCAAGTGGAAAAGAATGCGCCCATTTGAAAAAATTTGAAGTTTTGGGGATAATTGACTTTTGGCAATTTTGCAAAAAAGTCCAACTTCAACAATGCACAACTTCTTCAATTTTGAACTTTTGGAGGTTTTATTTGACTTTTTAGAAACCTTAAGATGTTCTCTAACCAACCCTTTTGGTCTCATATCATTTTGATATTCCATGTTCAAGTTATAAGCTTTGGCAAAAAAGGTGTTTTTGTTGACTTTCAAAAATGACCTATAATGTCCAAATTTATAACTTCTTGTGAGTGCATTTTTTGATCTTGAGGTATGAAGATGGATTGTAGGAAATTGCATCCTCTTCAAAATAAGCTTTTGATGGGTCATTTCTCATAAAGTATGAGAAAGTTATTCTTGGTCAAAGTTGAGTTGACTTTTCCTGCAAAACCCTAATTTAGCAACTTTTGAGTCTTGATGAATTTTGAGCAATCCTTGATGAATCATTATCAACCCTTGAACAATTGATGAAATATCCTTCAAAATGATAATGTTGGCAAAAAATCTTGAAGTTTGACTGTATTTGGGTCACAGTTGACTTTGGCCCTAGCATAGTTGATTTTTGGACTTTTGAGCAATTGACTGAGCAAACTTTATCTACAAGGCTTGAAATTTGACATGGATGATCTTGAGAGCATATTAGGACATTGGGGAGAACTTGAGGTCATTTGGATTCAAAAATCTTGATGCAACACAAAACCCTAATTTGGGGTTAACTGTCTTAGGAGATAGCTTGTCTGTCCAACTCTTGAGCAAACTTGAGCAACTTGGAGATTTTTCTTGCAATGTTTTGAGGAATATGAGAGGTAAAATTTTGGGGTAAAACAGCTGCCCCTGTTCAATCTTCTTAAACCTGAGGATGCAAATTGGCTTTTAAGCCTTTCGTGATCCAAAGGTGGAAGATGATTGAACACTAGAGTGCCCAGAAATTTGCACTCGCATGAAGTGGTAGTTGTCTTGTGATGTCGGGAATGGGCTTACAGATGCCATTCAGAGATTGCTGGCGGGAGGATGGGCTTAAAGATGCCATCAACAGGAGTGTCGATCGCATAAGAGATTCCTTAGCGAGAACTTGTATACCTGTTGTTGTAGAAGATTCTGCTGGGGGAGCCTGATCTTTGTTGAGATTTAGGAACTTGCCTGTACTTCAACTAAGAGAACATCTCTGCTGAGTTTTAAGAACTTGTCCGTAATTCAACTGGGGGGAAACATCTTCATCGAGATTTTAGGAAATGTCTGTAATTCAACCGAGGATAATTCATTTGAGATTTAAAAACTCGTCCACACTTTGACGGAGGAAAATTGTCGAGATTTAGAACCTACTGTAATTCAACCGAGACTAATTCAGTTTAGATTTAAGAACCGGTCAGTATTTCAACTGGGTGAAACATCTTCATCGAGATCTAGGACTGTTTGTACTTCAATAGAGGATAATTCTGTTGAGATTTAAGATCCCGTCCACACTTCGACGGAGGAACTTTTCCGAGATTTAGAACCTTATCTGTAATTCAACCGAGAATAATTCAGTTGAGATTTAAGAACCGGTCAGTACTTCGACTGAGGGAAACATCTTCATCGAGATCTAAGATTGTCTGTACTTCAACGGAGGATAATTCTGTTGAGATTTAAGAACTCATCCACACTTCGACGGAGGAAAATAGTCGAGATTTAGAACCTTATCTGTAATTCAACCGAGAATAATTCAGTTGAGATTTAAGAACCGGTCAGTACTTCGACTGAGGGAAACATATTCATCGAGATCTAGGACTGTCTGTACTTCAACGGAGGATAATTCTGTTGATATTTAAGAACTCGTCCACACTTCGACGGAGGAAAATAGTCGAGATTTAGAACCTTATCTGTAATTCAACCGAGAATAATTCAGTTGAGATTTAAGAACCGGTCAGTACTTCGACTGAGGGAAACATCTTCATCAAGATCTAGGAACTGTCTGTACTTCAACGGAGGATAATTCTGTTGAGATTTAAGAACTCGTCAACGCTTCGACGGAGGAAAATAGTCGAGATTTAGAACCTTATCTTATCTATAATTCAACCGGGAATAATTCAGTTGAGATTTAAGAACCGGTCAGTAGTTCGACATAGCTGAGAACTTAACTGCATCCTTCCTGAAAGGTAAAGGTCAGTCGTATGCAATGCATGATATATATAAAGCAATGATGTTCTTAAAATAAATGAGATTGTGTTGTATGATGCGTATATGCATGTATCACGATGTATGGAAATGTAATGTTTTAGCTGGGGAAATAAATCCCAGATAGCTGCTGGAGAAAAGAGTCGACTAATTCATTTCTGCTGAGGATAGCGAATGAAGATAATTGCGAGAATAATCCTGCGGGAGAGGATAACTCCGTTGGGGAATAAACTGATGAGGAGATTACTCTGTGGGTGTTTACCGTGGGAATTGGTAAACAACCGCTGATCCTCCAAAAGGTTACTTATTTGGTGACTCGCAGGATCGATCAAATTGATCCTAAGACATGGTTGATTTTGGGGTTTTGACTAAGTTTAATGATGGTTAAATGACAAGAAAATAAAGACGCTTTATGTAAATTGCATGAAGAAGAAAACTTGGTAGAATAAAAGAAAGCTTTGAATAAAGGCTTTGACTGGAAAAGTAAATGAAGAGGCAGTAAAGTTCTAGAAAATAAATGACTTTGATTAATTAAAGTCATTTATTTTCCAGAACTTTACCGCCTCTTCATTTACTTTTCCAGTCGAAGCCTTTATTCAAAGCTTTCTTTTATTCTACCAATTTTTCTTCTTCATGCAATTTACATAAAGCGTCTTTATTTTCTTGTCATTTAACCATCATTAAGCTTAGTCAAAACCCTAAAATCAACCATGTCTTAGGATCAATCTGATCGATCCTGCGAGTCACCAAATAAGTAACCTTTTGGAGGATCAGCGGTTGTTTACCAATTCCCACGGTAAACAAATTGGCACACCCGGTGGGACCTTGTGTTGATTTTGAAGTTTAACCTTTTTATACAGAATATCATCTTTTTCGAGAAGTATTGCATGTTATTGAGAAGTGGTAGAATATACACTAACAATACCAATACTGCCAGAAGAAGAGAAGCGATGGAGAATCCGCCAAACAATAACGAAATCCCACAAACGAATGTGGGAACAACGGTTATTCCAACCGTAAGTGAAGCGATAAACGCTGGTTTAACACCAGCAGTAACGACCACACAAACGGGGCTATTACCTCCGTTCACTGGCCCCAGAGTGCCTTTAGGAACTCCCCCACCAAGGGGAAATCCAGGAACAAGGCCTTATGTTCCCCCAGGATTTGTGACAGGCGGTCCAAATCGAGAACCACTCTATGGCATGCCAACTTCTGAATTGGCTAGCCTGACGAACGCTGCGTCCACTTTTTCAGACCCTTTAGTGAGTGCCTCTTTGCCACTCCAAGGTTATGGAGTAGGTATGGCGAACAAAAATAGGACCCAACTCTTAGGAGGAACGTCCCAAGTAGCGCATGGCCTTACAAATGCCTCGACAGCAGTCTTGAGGCAACAAATGGACGAAAGCAACCACGATATGGTTCAAATGTTGGCACAAACTTTAAATACGGTGTTGAATCCTCTAATACAAAACACCACCTAGTCGAATCAGCAGATGACAGCGCAAATGACGCGTCTGGCTGATTTCTTTGGGGTACCCCAACCTATTCGACAGCCACAAAGGGCGCAAATAAGGGGAAACCAAGGTATACTGCTAGAGGAAGAAACCACTATTAACCAAGTCCAGCAGCCTGTCGAAGAAAACCTTAGGGCACGATTGGAGCAACCCGTGGTCGAAGAACCTAGGGTTAGAGCCCCAGAGGTAAGGATAGTCAACAGAAACCAAAATGCTGACGAAGTAGTTCAGCATATCCAATACCAGAATATGGGTTTGGAAAATAATATGGCAGCCATGATCGAAAGAATCATGACGCAAAATGGGGTGAATATGGGCTTTCGTAGGCCCAACTTCACATCCCCACTGTCAGAATATGTGTTACAAACAGACTTACCTCCTAGATGTAAAGTCCCTAAGTTCACTAAATTTTCAGGGGACATGACAGAATCTACTGTCGAACATGTGGCGAGATACTTGATCGAAGCAGGAGATATTTTAAACAACGAAAACCTGGAGATAGTTGGAGCCCAAAAATCTGGAACAAAACCCAGTTCTTACGTGGCTGCAGTTCAAGGCCAGGCAGAGGACTTGGAAATTCAGATGAAGCAGTTGACTCTTGCCACCAAAGACACCATGAATGTCAACATGGTCAAAGTCTCTGAACCAAAAGCATCAGAGGAGGCCATTAGGCAAGAACAAGCCAACAAAACTGCTTTCCCTCGGGAAAATGAAAATCTGGCAGATTTCCTGCAAAGATGCCAGAAGAAGAAGTCAGAAGTGATGCTGTGTCCTCGATGCAGCTCGATTTTCGACAAAAAAGCTGCTGAACATATTCAAGGTGTAAGAGCAGCAAACAGAAAAAGGGAAAGTGTTGATACTCGACATGACCCCAGAAGAACCTACCAAAAGGGTTCAAATCAAGAAAAGAGGCCACTGACTTTCAGGCCTCCAACTAATGTGCCAGTTGATACATGGTACAAAACATCTGGTCGAAAGAGGCCAAGCGAGGAAAGATGGCACTCCTTCGAAGTGCCAAGGGGTTCATCTTTTACACATAAGAAAGAACCTCAGGTTGCTACCCCTAAGGTGACCCAGGTATCAAGCAACTACAAAGGGAAGAATCCCATGTCTCGATCTCAATGGAGAAGATACCAAAGGCGGTGAAAAGCTGAGAGGGAAGCTGCTAATGAACCAAAGGCAGAATCAAGTTCAAATGTTCCTCAGAGAAAGCAGAGGAAGCCTCTGGAAAGACAACCAGTGACCAATAGGCTAGTCTGGCCTAACCAGGGTGAGGTTGATAACGAAGATGGCTCTGAGTTTGATGACACCCTAGATATCATGGTGAACATAGTCTCAGTTTTGCCAAGAGAGTTCAACCGCCAGGTGGAGGTCGAAACAAGCGATTGGGAAGTTGAACAAGAAATGGCCAAGCATAGGCCAGTGTGCTATTTCGTCATGGATAATGGCGCTACTGAAGAGCAGAATGGGTTCTTCGAACCTCCTACAGAGGCGATGAAAAATCACCTCAAGCCTTTATTTATAAGGGCTAAACTCGAAGAAACCACAGTGAATAAGATCTTGGTGGATTGTGGGGCAACCATCAACATCATCCCTCACTTTATGCTGAGAAAAATAGGCAAGAGCGATGAAAACATCAAGCCTCACAACATGGTCCTGTCGAATTATGAAGGCGGCATAGGGACCACTATGGGTGTGATCCAACTGGACATCAAGGTGGGATCTATCCTTCGACCAACTATGTTTATGGTCATATCGGCCAAACCAAATTATAAACTTTTGTTGGGCCGTGAATGGATACATGGTGTTGGAGTTGTACCATCATCAATGCACCAGAGGTTGCTACTATGGCGTCCTGATGGAATGGTCGAAAACATAGAAGCGGATCAAAGCTATTACTTGGGCGAAGTAAATCACCTAGGGATGGTAGACTTCGACAAAAATCTGGCTCACATTGGGCCATGCCCAACACCTGACTTCGACTTGGCGCCAGTGCCAAATACGTTTTGTTCCTTATACCTGCACCCTGAGCATGGTTTTCAATGGGACAGAGAAGACTTGTCCCACATTGACTTTAGTGGGCTAACTGATATCCAACCAACTGGTTGGGGAAGTGAATTCAGTGACAATGACTGAGTCACAATCATTGCAGCGAATTTCGGCTTACGTAGCCGAAACAAGGATGATAACGGCTCTCGAAGCCGAAGTAAAATATATGGCCACACAGGCCAATGATCAAGAGTTACCTTCTGCAGGTCCTGGAAAGGATTTCGATCCAGAACCTCCTGATATCATGCCAGAAGGAATGCAGGAACAAAGGCTCGACGCCATCTACGACGATGAGCCTTTGGGATTCGAGAAGGACCCCTTAGCGAACAACATCAAGATGCTAGCGCAGGATCCTTTAGAAGAAATCAACTTGGGCGAAGGGTTAGAGAAAAAGCCAACTTACATTAGCGCAAAAATATACCCAGAACTCAGGTTGGAAGTGATCCATTTATTAAAGGAGTTCAAGGACTGCTTTGCATGGGATTACGACGAAATGCCTGGTCTCGACAGAGGATTAGTAGAACTTCAGTTGCCAATCAAACCTGGGAAGAAGCCAGTCAAGCAAAGTCCAAGACGCTTCGCTCCAGAAATACTGTCGAAGATCAAAATGGAAGTCGAAAGACTGCTGAAGTGCAAATTCATACGAGCTACGAGGTATGTCGAATGGATTGCAAACATTGTGCCAGTGATTAAGAAAAATGGTACATTGAGGGTGTGCATAGATTTCAGAGATTTGAATACTGCTACACCCAAAGATGAATATCCTATGCCTGTGGCGGAAATGCTAGTCGATTCTGCCGCTGGCTATGAGTACCTGAGTATGCTCGATGGTTATTCAGGATATAATCAAATATTCATTGCTGAAGAAGATGTGTCGAAAACAGCTTTTCGATGCCCTGGGGCTTTAGGCACTTACGAGTGGGTAGTGATGCCTTTTGGCCTAAAGAACGCTGGGGAAACATATCAGCGAGCGATGAACTCTATCTTCCATGATTTTATTAACACTTTTATGCAAGTATATATTGATAACATTGTTGTAAAATCTGTTTCTAGGAAGAACCATATAGACCACCTTCGACAATCATTCGAAAGAATGAGAGAACATGGTCTGAAAATGAACCCTTTGAAGTGTGCATTCTGTGTAAAAGCTGGAGATTTCTTGGGCTTCGTCGTCCACAAGAAAGGAATCGAAATCAACCAGAACAAGACGAAGGCAATTCTGGAAGCGAAAGCGCCAGCGAACAAAAAGGAACTGCAATCTCTGCTAGGCAAGATAAATTTCTTAAGGAGATTCATATCTAACCTAAGTGGGAAAGCTCAAGCCTTTTCACCCTTACTTCGATTGAATAAAGAAAGATTCGAATGGGGGCAAGAGCAACAAGAAGCCTTCGACAAAATCAAAGGGTATCTCACAAAGCCACCTATTTTGGTGCCTCCTTGCAGCAACAGGAGTATGAGATTGTACATAGCTGCATCCGACAAAACTTTGGGAAGCATGTTAGCCAAAGAAGATGAAAATGGAGTTGAAAGACCCATTTACTATCTTAGTAGAGTTTTGAACGATGCAGAAACTAGATATAGCGAAGTTGAAAAATTATGTCTATGTCTTTATTTCTCTTGTACAAAGCTCAAACAATATATAAAACCAGTTGATGTGTATGTTTCGTCTCATTTTGATGTTTTCAAGTACATGTTGTCGAAACCCATCCTGCACAGCCGAATTGGCAAGTGGGCGCTAGCATTAACTGAATACTCCTTGACCTTTATGCCTCTTAAGGCAGTGAAAGGACAAGTAGTGGCAGACTTTATAGTCGACCACTCAATTCAGGTTGAGAGTATAAATTATATGGAGATAGAGCCTTGGAAACTCTACTTCGATGGTTCCAGCCATAAAGATGGAACAGGAGTAGGGGTATTGATTATTTCTCCAGAAAAAATTCCAACAACATTCAAGTACAAGATATCAGGTACTTGTTCGAACAATGAGGCTGAGTACGAAGCTCTAATTACTGGCCTTGAGATATTGTTGGAATTGGGGGCAACTCGAGTCGAAATAATGGGAGACTCAGAGTTAGTCATTAAGCAAGTCACAAAAGAATATAAGTGCATAAGAGAAAATCTCATTATGTACTTTGTGATAGCAAATCGTTTATTGAAATAATTCGAAATGGTCAACATTCGACACATACCCAGATTGGAAAATCAAATAGCCAACGATTTGGCACAAATTGCATCTGGGTACAAAATTTCAAAAACAAGATTACAAAGAGCAATCGAAGTTCGAGAAAAGATAAAAGCAACTTGTCTGTCACCAACAGATTTGAAATCGACAAGACTAGGGTATGCTGATCAAAGGAACTTCGAAATTTCGTTCATAGACAATTTGTCAGAGAAAGATTGGAGGAAACCCATTGTGGATTATCTACAAAATCCAGCAGCTTCGACAGAACGAAAAATAAAATATAGGGCGTTGAGTTACGTACTCATGGGTAATGAGTTATTTAAAAAGACGCCTGAAGGGGTATTGCTAAAGTGTTTAAGTGAAACTGAAGCATACATAGCCCTTTCGACTACGCACGCTGGAGCATGTGGGGCTCACCAAGTGGGCCATAAGATGAAATGGTTGTTGTTTCGACAAGGACTATACTGGCCTACCATATTGAAAGATTGTGTCGAGTTCGCGAAGGGCTGCCAAGAATGTCAAGTCCATACAAGCATCCAGCATGTACCAGCAAGCGAACTTCACTCAATAGTGAAACCTTGGCCCTTTAGAGGATGGGCGTTGGACCTTATTGGAGAGATTCGACCAGCATCATCAAAGAGCCAGAAGTATATATTGGTAGGCATTGATTATTTCACTAAGTGGATCGAAGCTATTCCTTTAGTCAATGTAGACCAAGAAAATGTCATTGAATTTATTCAAAAGAACATTATCTTTCGATTTGGAATCCCTGAAACTATAACGACTGATCAAGGGTCAGTTTTCACCGGTCGAAAGATGTAGGAATTCGCTCAAGAGACAGGCTTTAGACTCCTAACGTAAACGCCTTATTATGCACAGGCAAACGGTCAAGTCGAAGCAGCGAATAAAATAGTGATTGGCTTGATAAAAAGCATGTAGGGAAGAAGCCAAAAAATTGGCATAAGACGTTAGACCAGATCTTGTGGGCCTGTCGAACGTCCCCAAAAGAAGCCATAGGTACAACACCATATCGGCTAACTTTTGGTCATGACGCAGTGTTGCCAGCAGAAATTTGTCTTCAATTTGTAAGGGTTCAGAGACATCATGATATCCCTTCTGAGGTTTATTGGGATATGATGTTAGACGAACTAGTAGATTTAGACGAAGAGAGACTTCGCGCTCTCGACCTACTAAGGATTCAGAAGAAAAGAGTAGAAGACTCTTACAATAAAAAAGTGAAACCTAAGGCATTCTCGCCTGGAGAATTAGTTTGGAAGGTGATTCTCCCCATGGATCGAAGGGATCGAAGCATGGGAAAATGGTCACCCAAATGGGAAGGACCATTCAGAATTATCCAAACTTTTTCTGGTGGAGCTTATGAAGTCGAAGAGTTAGGTGAAGATAAAAGACTCTTGAGAGTAAACGGCAAATATTTGAAAAAGTATAAACCTATGCTCCAAGAGATCAAAATAAATAGCAAGTAATGATTCAAATTAACCATAAATAGCCAAAATGGAAAATTTTATAAGAATTAGCCAAAATGGTTACATTGTCAAATAAATGTTACAATACGTGGTTAATAAAGGGCTGAGTAAATCAGAAAGGGATAGAATATCTAAGGCGAAGGTACTTGGCCTGCTGCAACTCCAGTCTTTTGTTGCACAAGGCATTCGCCTGGGCAAGCTTGGCAATTTGGTCATCGAAGGCTTGGGCTTTCTCAGCAAACTCTAGGCCTCGTGTAACTTCAGCTTGGCTCTCTGTGTCTGAAACAGTCGAGAGAAGCTCCTCCTTGCGCTTAGTATTAGCATTCATCTTGGCCTCCAGCTCTTCGATTTGCGCCTTTATAGAGGCATTGTCTCGATCTATGGCGTCAATTTCTTCTTGCTTGGATGCTTTCTGCTTCGACAACTCTGCAATTCGAGAAGTCGTCTCAGCTACTGCAGTCCAGGCAGAAGAACTTTTTCCATGTAACGCTTCGAGCTGGCTGTTGAAGCCCCTCTGACGTCGATAGTCTACTGAGACTTGATCAACAATGGAGTATAACTCCATGATAAAGCTCGAAACCTCTAGAGTCACAGAAAGCAAGTCGACTGCATTCAAAACAGGTCCCAAACAAGACGGAGCAGTGGGATCCCCCTCCAAAGCTTTCATCAGATCTTTCTTGAAGAACTGATCCTTGACCTTCATCAAAGCCTCATCAAGAGGAGAAGTCGAAGTGGACTTCCCCGATGTAGTAGAAGCATCATGACTAAGGTCAGATGAACTTCCCCTACTCTCGATAATGGCATTCAGGTAGCCAATTGGATCAGTTTGCTTCAAGAATGCCAAATCTTCTTTAGACTTATGCTTTGTCGAGGTGGTAACCCTTACAGCAGCGTTGTCTTGGGGTTGAAGTTGTTGAGTAGCGTTTGCATTGACATGACTCTCTTCGACCTGTAGTTCAACAGTGCCAGCATCAGCGTGATCCCCTTCGTCATGTTGTTCCTCTGACAGATCGACCACTTGAGTTTCCTTTGGTTGTTGGTCCTCTGCTTCGGCATTGGCTTCATCGTTCACCAATTCTTCCTCTTGTGGCCTACTGTGTTCAGCAGAGTCTAGTGTCTCTGAAGTCTTTGGTGCTGAACTTTCGGTGGTCTCCTGAAAATAGAAGAGGAAGAATATTTTGGTTTAGAAAGAGACACAATCGAACGTGAGCCTCGACACCTGAGTTAAAAATGGTCAAAGAAACTACCTGCAGAGGAATTTCAGCCCCAAGGCTGGAGTTATCACTTTCGACGGGTTTATTGAGCAAAACATTTAGCTCCTCCTCCGTTGGCTCTTCGATAATCACGGGAGGTGGCCTGGGTCTTCTCCCTGCAACCTTTATTCTGATTGTGGGTCGAGTCTCAAGAGAAGGAGCATCTTTCTTCAGTTTTCTCCGTTTAAGAGGAGCGGGGGGAGATTCGTCCTCGTCGTCGCTCCTAGATTCGACCGTAAGTGCAGGTCGTTTCTTGGGTGAAGGTGCCTGAAAACCAATTGGAGTTCGATTTAGAACGCTACATCGAAAATCAGAATGTTAAAACCAGAAGGAAGTAATAAAAGTTTGGTTACCGGTGCTGAAGATTTTATCGAAGGATCTTCCCCCTGATGGCTTGTTGTAGTTTTCGCCGGTGCTGGAGGTTTTGTCAAGGGACCTCCTCCCTGATGGCCTTCTGCGGCTTTCTTTGCTGCAGGCTTTCGAACAACTGAAAGAGGACGCGTTCACAAATTATGATTAACAAATTACAAGTCGAAATGGAAAGACAAAAGTAATTTGAAGAGTAAACGTACATTTCTTTATTTTGTCAAGGACTAGAACGAAAGACTTCTGAAGTTCGTCCACAAAATCTTTTTCGTCGAAGAACTCTTCAGCATAGTAACTCTTCCACCAGTCTTCGAAAGATGGTGAACAGAGAAAGTTAAGTTGATAGTCAAACAGTGAAAGTACTGTTCGACCAGCATACCTGCCAATATGCTTGGTGGCAGCATCCTCAGTATAGTCATTGCAAAAATATAACATTGATTTCTCCCTAGGAAAAATAGGAGAAGGAAGTGATTGAATGATACCAAACTGTCGAGAGACTAAGTTTGGTTGGTAAGCGATCAAGCTCAGGTGAGTCTTGGAGCTCTTAAACCGCAGTGGCATTATTCTGGGTGTGAGAAATGCTTCCCACATTATTGTGTGTTCTTCGACATGAGGGTCACCTGACGACTTGGGATGGGGCCTGGTGAACCATTCTGGACCAACCTTTCGACGAGTGAAGGGAGCCATGGTCGAAGTGAATTCTTTTATTTTTGCAAACATCAAGACGAAGTTTGCAAAAGTCTGTTGAAGCTCCAGCCCATCTTCAGTCGGGGTCAGTAAAGCCAATCTGGTGCCTTTGATACGCCTATTTGCTATCTCAGGAGCTTGCTCATTTATTTGAGTTTTCTGAGGTAAGAAAGACTCAAAAGTGGCATTGAGCCACAGTTGAAGTAGCCAAAAGGGTCCTGCAAGCAACAGACTGGCTCTATTTTCGATGACCTTTAACAGAGTCGCTCCGCTGCTGATCGATTCGTACCGATTCGCCAAGATTAATTCGGCCAAACAAATGTTTTGGCCATGGTGAAGCTGGGTGGCGAGGGTGACCATCTTCTTCGTCACCTGTAAAGACTTTGTACAGAACACAAAGCGTGATAGCCAAAGGGCTAGAAACGCAATGTGCTCTACATCCATCACATTGGCTGTCGACCTATCATGGTAATGGTTGATATAGGTGGTATAGGTGGGTTTCGTAGCTGAAAATCCAATCTGATCCTCTGACATTTCCTCTGGGTCGAAATAATCCCCAGTGGGTCGAAGGCCGGTGATGGCAGCCACGTTGAAAAGCGTGGGTGTTAGCATTCCACAAGGAAGGTGGAAAGTGAAATGAGTATAATCCCAGAAAAGCAAAGAGGCTATCAGCATCTCAGGGGAGTAGTTGAGACCCGTCTTCGACAGCATGACTAGGTCGTATATCCCCAGGTTCTTCCAGATCGAAGCCTGGCTTTTTTCCATCTTCTCTAGCCAAGCGCTGTAGTCAGGTGTGAGGCTAGGGCTAGACCTAAAAGCCCTAACACCCCTATTGAAGAAGCGAAGATCTATCTTCTCCTTAGCGGGATCTTCGTTGTCATCTGCAGCTTTTTTAGAGCACCCAACAGGTTTGAGCGCCTCAAGCACTGGAAAGAAGTTCTTGATCTTCGTGGATTCATCAATGCATGGGGATAACGGGCCATACATGGCGAAAATTTGGTTGGAGTATCCAACCAGAATCATTAGTTGATGTGAATAAGCTTCACGCTCAGCAGTTTCCAGGGGTTCAGGAACCCTTCGCTGGCCTGTAGAGGTAACTGTTGGAACAGTTGTGAAGATTTTTGGTTTAGCATTTCTAGAAGGAATGTTGGAACTAGGAGCGTTAGAGGAACCTGAAGCCATTGTTGGGTTAAGATTGAAAGTGAATGAAGAACAAAGTGTTTGCAGGTTTGCAGAAGTTTTTGTGTTCAACAAGGAGGTTTGAATGTAGAATAGCGTGAAAAAGTCCCACAATGGGTACCTAGCGCTATTTATAGTGGTTGGGAAATCACAAAATTCGAGGCCATTTAATGTTGCAGAAGATAGTGGGACACGTGGCGCTCCTTCGCTGACATAGTCGTTCTGCAGAAACGAAAAGGTGCAGCGTGCGCCCTCGTTTTTGGGAAATTGTCATGATGACAATTTGTGAAAAGACATTGGGCACGCTAAACGCCTTACTGAGGTGACGTCTTAGGTACAGATGGAATGATGGCTTTTTCTTGGGATTGTCAGTTGGTTGGTAGAAGACAAAAAGCGCACAGGTTAATTTGTGGCTAAGTTTGAAGGACAGGTGTCGAATGGAATCTCAAAGAACGCCTTTTTCTTTTCAGCGTCGAAAGAAGGCATTCTTGGGGGGAAATTTGTTGGCTCCTAAATTCGACACCCTTGTTTTTATTAATATAAACCATTAATCATGAGGGATGGTTTCGACCAGCTGATTCTGTCGAAATACCCATTAGAAGATGGCAAGGTACTTAGAGAATTTCTTCTAAGTAAGAATCCTGTTGCCTTCGACGTCGAAGGTGCTTCTCGACAGAGGTGTTCGATGCTCAGAGTGGAACGGTTTGAGATTCAAATGTTTGGAGGGAAAATGGTTCCCAGCGGTTACCAAGTACAACGTGCCAAGATCTGGAGCGTCGAATGTTGTGAGCGTGCCAAGTGGAGTCATCTCGAAGCAGCGTAACTACCCGACGGTTACTTGAGATGTGTTTAGTATAAATATTAGTTGTTCACGTAGTTTTTCGCGTGTGTTCACAATTATATACAAGTCACTCATATAGATTCAAGTACCCAGTGTGAGCGAAAGAATTGTTGAGAATGTATGTGTGAAACACCACTTTAATTAATCAAAGTCATTTATTTTCCAGAACTTTACTGCCTCTTCATTTACTTTTCCAGTCGAAGCCTTTATTCAAAGCTTTCTTTTATTCTACCAAGTTTTCTTCTTCATGCAATTTACATAAAGCGTCTTTATTTTCTTGTCATTTAACCATCATTAAACTTAGTCAAAACCCCAAAATCAACCATGTCTTAGGATCAATCTGATCGATCCTGCGAGTCACCAAATAAGTAACCTTTTGGAGGATCAGAGGTTGTTTACCAATTCCCACGGTAAACAGTGGGGAAGAGATGCTCTGTAGAGGATTCCACCGATAAATTCCACTGGGGATGAATTACCGTTGATGGTGTTACTGAATCCTGTTAGGGATTAACTTCTTGTTTGTGAAAGGGAAGAACTCTGCGGGGATGACCTTTCAGTTGCGACTTCACTGGGAATAACCTTTTAGACTCTTATGGGGATAATCCTTTGATTTCTGCTGGGGACAATCTTCCAGGGTCTACTGGGGATGACTCTCCGAATTCCACTGGGGAAGCTTTTTCAGACTGCGCTGGGAAAAATTTCAAACTCCACTGGGGATATCTTGTATTCTGCCGGGGAATATTCTTATACTCCTTTGGGGAATATTAAGACTTTTCAGTGCTGATGGTAGATAAACTCTGCTTGGGGAGAATATTACCAATTCATTCATAGTTGCAATTCTCAGCTAGGGAGAGCTATCATTACTGTCTTACTCTGTGGGGAGTGAATGCATCTCAACCATGTTCTCCAGCTGAAATTTACCTTGTACCTGGTGGATAGAGCAACTGTACAGTTTGAAAAATTCTTATTTTCCCCTGTTTCTGATATTACCAGTAATCGTCTTTTGTTTCGCATGTAAATATTTATGAGCAACAATTAATGTCAAATGCATATATCAAAAATGAACATTGGACGTTCTTTGCAAAACAAAACAGAAAAAGAAAAAAAAAGTTTGAAATTTCTCTGAAAATGAATTGTGTTGATTTTTGAAGTTTGGCCTGTAAATAGGCGTTTTTGTACAAGAGGCTGACGTCCTAGTAAGGGAATGCCGCTGAATAATAGAATTTACACAATTTGTGAAAAATTAAACAAAACATCTATGTGAATAATCCCACTGGATTCCAACTCTGCTATTGCCCTTATGTCCTCGAGCATCTCATCACTTTACTACTTGGTCAGATTGATTAGTGCCGTCCGAGCTTGATAGTTGATACCGAAGTCTGGTTGCAAGGTGATCCAATGAGACATAGTGTTACGCTTTGATCCCTAATTTTTGCCTGGACCGCCCTTTCGGGTTTTCAGTCCACCGAGATACCCTTTTTTGCCCAAGCCGCCTTTTCAGGTTTTCGACTTGCGGGTGTACAGATTTTTATTTTCATCCCTTATTTTTGCCCGAACCCTTTTGGTTCACCGGGAAGCCCTTATTTTTGCCTAGGCCAGTCAACCTAGCGGGTCTTTGATTATGAATAGTATTTTTTTACTATGTCTGCATTGACGGGGTGAGGAAGGTCCTCACCATCCATGGTGGTTAGAATCATAGCTCCTCCTGAGAAAATGTTCTTAACCATAAATGGCCCCTCATAAGTAGGGGTCCATTTGCCCCTGGGATCACCTTGAGGTAAGATAATGCGCTTGATCACCAGATCCCCAACTTGATACTCTTGTCGTCTAAATTTCTTGTTAAATGCCTTGATCATCCGCTTTTGATACGTCTGACCATGACAAATAGCAGTAAGTCTTTTTTCGTCGATTAAGTTCAGCTGATCAAGCCGGGTCTGAATCCAATCATCTTCGCTCAAACCTGCGTCCTTCATAATCCGAAGAGAGGGTATCTGAACTTCAATGGGCAAGACTGCCTCCATGCCATATACCAAGGAATAGGGCGTTGCTCCTGTTGACGTCCTTGCTGAGGTACGGTACCCATGGAGAGCAAAAGGTAACATCTCGTGCCAATCTTTGTATGTCACTGTCATCTTTTGCACAATCTTCTTAATGTTCTTATTAGCCGCTTCTACAGTCCCATTCATCTTTGGCCGGTAGGGAGAAGAGTTGTGATGTTGTGTCTTGAACTGCTTGCAGAGCTCGGTGATCATCTTATTGTTGAGATTAGTACCATTGTCCATAATGATCCTCTCTGGTACACCGTATCTACAGATCAGGTTATGCCGAATGAACCGTGCCACGACGTTCTTGGTCACAGTAGCAAAGGAAGCTGCTTCAACCCACTTCATAAAGTAATCAATAGCTACTAGGATGAAACGATGCCCGTTGGATGCCGTAGGTCTGATCTCGCCGATCATATCAATGTCCCACATTGCAAAATGCCACGGAGCTGTCAAGACTTTCAGAGGTACTGGAGCTATGTGCACCTTATCAGCATAGACTTGGCACTTGTGACAGGTCCAAGAATGCTGATAACAGTCGGCTTCCATTGTAGACCAATAATATCCTGCCCGAAGGATTTTCTTTGCCATGGTGTGTCCACTGGAATGAGTCCCAAAGGGACCTTCATGTAACTCTGCCATGATCCTTTCTGCCTCGTTCTTATCCACAGATCGCAGTAAGGTCGAATCATGGTTGCGCTTGTAAAGAATGCCATTGCTAATGAAGAACTTTGCCGCGAACCTTCTCAGAAACTTCTTGTCATTAACAGATGCACCCTCGGGGTATTCTTGAGCTTCAAGATACCTCTTCACCTCGTGAAACCAGGGTTTATCTGCTACCTCTTCAGTTTCAATGTCGCAGCAATGTGCAGGTTCATCCAATCTTTCAATGATAATCCGGGGAGATTCGTTGTCCCAATTGATTTTGAACATAGAAGACATCGTAGCCAGCGCGTCCACCAACTGATTCTCCTCTCTAGGGAAGTGTTCAAAGGTTATCTCTTCGAAGTGTGGAAGCAACGTCAATACATACTCCTTGTAAGGAATAAGATTAGGGTGTTTCGTATCCCACTCGCCTTTGATCTGGCTGATCACGAGAGCGGAATCTCCGAAAACACTTAGAAACTTAATCCTTAGATCAATAGCTGCTCGAAGACCCATAATGCATGCTTCATACTCCGCCATGTTGTTGGTGCAAGTGAAACATAGTCGGGCGGTGAACGGAGTATGACAGCCTTTAGGAGATATGATCACGGTGCCAATGCCATTACCCAAAGCGTTCAAAGCTCCATCAAAGTACATAGACCATCAGGATCCTTCCTCAGGTCCTTCATCCGGTCCAAGTTTTTCGTGGTCAGTCACTATCATGATATTCTCATCCGGAAATTCAAAGTTCATAGACTGGTAATCATCCACTGCCTGATATGCCAAATGATCTTCTAACACACTTCCTTTGATTGCCTTTTGAGTCATGTACTGGATGTCATACTCAGTCAAGATCATCTGCCATCTTGCTATTCTTTCGGACAAGGTAGGCTTTTCAAAGATATACTTGATTGGATCCATCTTTGATATCAATAGAGTAGTGTGAGTCAGCATATACTGTCTCAGCCGGCGAGCAGCCCATGCCAAAGCGCAGCAAGTTTTCTCAAGCAACGAGTATCGGGTCTCGCAGTCGGTAAACTTTATGCTAAGGTACTAAATAACATGCTCTTCTCGGCCAGACTCATCATGCTGGCCCAACACACACCCCATCGAATTGTCGAGTACTGTCAAGTATAATATCAAAGGTCTCCCTTCAACCGGAGGCATCAGAATGGGTAGCTCTTAGAGATACTCTTTGATTCTTTCGAAAGCGGCTTGACATTCATCATTCCATTTTACCACTTGATATTTCTTCAGTAGCTTGAAGATTGGCTCACAAGTAGCAGTCAGGTGTGAGATGAATCGGGCAATGTAGTTCAGACGTCCCAGAAAGCCTCTGACTTCTTTTTCTGTCCGGGGAGTTAGAATTTCCTGTATAGCCTTCACCTTTGCAGGATCCACTTGAATACCTTTATCACTTACGACGAAACTTAGCAGCTTACCAGATCTCACCCCGAAGGTGCACTTGTTCGGGTTTAACCTCAGCTTGTACAACTTCAATCTGTCAAATAACTTCTGAAGGTGGTCAAGGTGTTCTTTCTCAGTCTGAGATCTTGAAATCATGTCGTCGACGTATACCTCAATCTCATGATGGATCAACATAGCGACCATGGCACGCTGATACATTGCCCCAACGTTTTTCAATCCAAAAGGCATGACTTTGTAGCAAAAGGTACCCCATTGAGTAATAAAAGTCGTCTTCTCCATGTCTTCGGGAGCCATTTTAATATGATTATAACCGGAGAAACCATCCATAAAGGAGAAGACCTTATGTTGTGCGGTGTTATCAACCAGAACGTCGATATGAGCCAGAGGGAAATCATCCTTAGGACTTGCCCTGTTCAGATCCCTATAGTCGACACATATTCTAACCTTACCATCCTTCTTTGGCACAAGAACCACGTTGGCCACCCACTGTGGATAAGAAGTAACTGCTAGAAAATCGGCATCAAACTGCTTCATCACTTCAGCCTTGATTTTCTCAGACATTTCTGGGCGCATTCGACGAACCTTCTGTTTCACTGGAGGACAATCTTCTTTGGTAGGCAACCGGTGAACCACAATATCGGTATCCAACCTAGGCATATCTTTATAAGACCAGGAAAAGATCTCGACGTAGTCTCGTAGCATCTGAATTAACCGTTGCTTAACACTAGCTTCCAGATTTGCACCGACTTTGACCTCCTTCTTGTCTACCTCTGTACCCAGATTTACTGTTTCCACTGGCTCTTCATGCGGCTGTATGGCCCTCTCTTCCTGAAGTAATAGTCTAGCAAGTTCACCAGGCACTTCACAATCATCTTCACCTTCGTCTTTGGCTAAGTTGATTGGACTTTCGAAGTCATAACTGACAGTAGCAGAGTCGTTATCAGTGAGATCCAGAGTGGATGTAGACCTGTATATGTGAGTGTGTGTAAAATAGCTGTTTTGCAATATGTAATAAAAGAAAAACAAGGAGCGCAAAATTTGAAATGCAAGAAATGTCCAATGCTTTTATTAATGATATATGTAGATGACACACATAAAGCCCCCACAAACAAAGCCACGGTGCCACGGGTAAGACACCAGGCCAGTAAAGTTTAAAAATTGTCTGTCACAAATACAAAACAGAAGTCTCATTACTGGGTAACAAAAGAAATTGGGATGGAGTCCTTTGCTGTCCAGTTGCTTAGTCCACCATCAGTAGTAGGATAGATCCAATTGTCGAACTCAGATTCTTCAACATCGTCTTCAATGGCATTCACTCCTGAATTGCTGATAAACAGGGGAGGTCTTCCAGTCCTTGCACTCCGAACAACCCTTTGAGCTTCTGCAGTGAAACCTAAACCAAACTTGTTAGTCTTATGTACAAAATCAGGGAGTTGACCCCAATTTGCACACCCACCTTTCTCAACAACAGCCCGGGCATCCTTAAAGGAAGCCATCTTCATTGGAGGATCTTCAATAACAGATTCAGCTGATGCCAGTGTCTGGGGAACCACTTCAAAATGTTGAAATGGGGTCTCAATGAACTCCCCATCCATCTCTACATATCGGAAAGAGTTGAGGTGGCTCACCATGTACTCCTCCTCTCCTCGTACCGTCACAATTTTCCCCTTGACTGGGTACTTCAGCATCTGGTGGAGCGTAGAAGTGACTGCCCTAGCTTTGTGGATCCACGGGCGACCCAGCAAACAAGAATAGGATGGCCGAATGTCCATCACATAAAAATTAGACGCAAAGATCTGAGAACCAACCTTTACTGGAATATCCACTTCTCCATGTACCATTCTCTTTGACCCATCAAAGGCCCTAACAACAATGTTACTTGGCTTCAACTCTAAACCCTCACAGTCCAACCGGTCTAGAGCTTTCTTAGGAAAAACGTTCAATGAGGAACCAGTATCCACCAATACATGAGCAAGAGTAGTGCCCCTGCATTCAATAGAGACATGCAGGGCGTCATTGTGATTCCTCCCCTTAGCAGGCAAGTCGGCGTCAGAGAAACCCAACCCATTATCAGCAGTCAGACTAGCCACGTAATCTTTAAACTGATCAGCTGATGTTTCTTGTGGTACGTGTGCAGTCTTCAGGAAAGCGATCAGAGGCTTGGCATGGGCTTCTGAGCAAAGTAACAGAGACAACATAGATATTTTGGATGGGGTTTTCCCAAGTTGCTCGACTACATTGTAGTCTCTCTTTTTAATAATCTTCAATATTTCCTCCATCTCTTGTCTAGAGGCTTCAACAGTAATTGTCTTTGGTGCCTCCGTCCGGGCAGGCTCATCAGTGGTCCCTTTGCCCCGAGTGTCAGATGACTCGGCAACAAGGGTAAGAGTGGGGACTTGAACAGGAATAGTTTCAGGTACACTGGCAGGTGTAATAACAACAGGTTTCTGAACAACCGGTGGAGAGATCTCAGGGGAGAAAAGTATTCCGCTGCGGGTGACTTTGGCAGGTCCAACAATATTGCTGACGTTAGTATCAGACTCTTCAACATTCAAGTCTTGCTTAACTCCGTGATAGTAAACGTCAGCCCCATAATGCCACGGGACAACTTTATTGGATGTATAGGGGATAGGCCCAGGAACAGTGATGATCAATGGTGCGATTCTTGGAACGAATGTAATTCTAACAGGCTTTCTCGAGGAAGCCTTGGAAGAATTGTCGAAAATGGTGATTATAGAAACTTCTTTAGTAGGAACCAAAGGAACAAGAGTCTTCTCAAACAGAATTTTTTTATTATCCATCAGGCGTTGGACACCTTACTTTAAAATATGGCAACCGGTAGGTAGGACGAAACACATATGGCAACCTTTGTTACAGCCCAGAAATAAACCGGCTAACAAAAGGTTCTTCTTCACAGTCATCAATGGAGTAACAATGTCTTTCACAGAAACCACAAACGAGTCTTCATCTATAGCATTCACCCCATGTTTGGGCATAAGAGCAGTCACAACATTAGGTATTTCAGGTGCTTCGAATTCAATCTCCTTCGCATCGATCAAGTCCTGTACCTTGTTCTTCAGGACCCAGCAGTTATCCATATCATGCCCCGGGCTATTAGAGTGAAAAGCACAACGGGCATTCGGATCGTACATCGGTGATGTTGTATTAGGGCTCTTCGAGGCCTCTTTCGGAATTACCAAGTTGGTCTTCAATAACTGCGGCAAAATCTGAGATAAAGTCATGTTGAGCTGAGTGAATTGTCTTCGTGGCCTTTCGGCCCTTGGCTGATTGTTGCGCTGAGGAGCAACAACAGGTCTTGAAATAACAACCGCATTAACAGCTTGGCGGTGTTCAGGTCTATTATGGCTCTTTGAACTGTAAACAACACTGGATTCCTTCTTAAAAGGTTTCTTCTTGGTGCTTGACAAAGCACCTTTCTGTATCTTACCGCTCTTGATACCATCTTCAATTCTTTCCCCGGTCATAATCAGCTCAGTAAACCCGGACAATGAACTTCCAATCAGATGGTTAAAATACGGACCAGACAAGGTCCCTAAAAACATATCCACTAGCTCCCTATCAGCCAAGGGAGGTTTCACTCTACCAGCAAGGTCCCTACACTTCTGAGCGTAATCTTTGAAACCCTCGCTCGCAACCATAGACATATCCTGGAGTTGGGTACGCGTGGGAGCGAGGTCGGTATTATATTGGTACTGCTTGTAGAAAGCAGCAGCCAAATCCTCCCAATTACGGATACTAGCTCCTTCCAGCTGGTAAAACCATTCAAGCTGAGTCCCTGAAAGACTATCTTGAAAGAAGTGGATCCAGAGGTTCTTATCAGTAGTGTATGGCTGAATCTTTCTAACATACGACCGGAGGTGCAACTTTGGACAAGAAACCCCGTCATATTTAGCAAAGGCTGGTGCTTTAAACTTGTGGGGAATCACCACCCCAGATGACAAACCTAGATCACAAAAGTCCAACCCAAGGACCTTTTGGATCTCCATGGCACTTAACCGGTCTCCAAGCTGTTTATACCTATCCTCAACAGGAGGATACTGGTCTTCGTCAAAGTCAGTCTCGTTGTCAGAAACCACAGGACTAGGAGCCCTCCTTTCTTCCTAATTTTCTCCCCCTCCAGATGAGTGGGATAGATTGACTTCATCTCGCAAATTGTTACCAAATCTACGACCCATATTCAGTAGGATTGTCTTCTTCTTCTAATTCTTCTTATCCTTTAAGATAAAGGTCTTCAGATCTTGCTGACCCTTAGCCAAATTCATGAACAATTCCTGGAACTGGGCGTTTTGAGCCTGCAGAGCCTTGATTGCTTGTTCAGTTGATGTTTCAGAAGACATGATGCTGAAATAGACAGCGAAGAAGATGAGAAACCTGTAAGGGTACCTGTTATGAGATGCATGAGAATGATATGCCCATGATATGATTTCAAAGACTTTAGAGATTCAAATTTGCAAACCAAAACGAAACACACTTTTATTAGATAAACTTTGAATTCAAATGTTCAACAGATGCCTTTAAGGCGTTACAAAAAAGGAAATACTTGAAAGGTAAAGCAAAACTAGAAATAATCAAAAAGACAATCAGTGCTCCCATGGTCGTTTGCCTTTGGTGCTGACATAGTCATTTAGGATCTGCTCATTCTCCAATTGCCTTGTTAACTTCTGGATCTTCCACTCTTGCTCGTGATACTTTTCTCTATAAGTATCCCGTTCTTCCCTTAGATTGACTTCATCTCGCAAATTGTTACCAAATCTACGACCCATATTCAGTAGGATTGTCTTCTTCTTCTTATTCTTCTTATCCTTTAAGATAAAGGTCTTCAGATCTTGCTGACCCTTAGCCAAATTCATGAACAATTCCTGGAACTGGGCGTTTTGAGCCTGCAGAGCCTTGATTGCTTGTTCAGTTGATGTTTCAGAAGACATGATGCTGAAATAGACAGCGAAGAAGATGAGAAACCTGTAAGGGTACCTGTTATGATATGCATGAGAATGATATGCGCATGATATGATTTCAAAGACTTTAGAGATTCAAATTTGCAAACCAAAACGAAACACACTTTTATTAGATAAACTTTGAATTCAAATGTTCAACAGATGCCTTTAAGGCGTTACAAAAAAGGAAATACTTGAAAGGTAAAGCAAAACTAGAAATAATCAAAAAGACAATCAGCGCTCCCATGGTCGTTTGCCTTTGGTGCTGACATAGTCATTTAGGATCTGCTCATTCTCCAATTGCCTTGTTAACTTCTGGATCTTCCACTCTTGCTCGTGATACTTTTCTCTATAAGTATCCCGTTCTTCCCTTAGATTGACTTCATCTCGCAAATTGTTACCAAATCTACGACCCATATTCAGTAGGATTGTCTTCTTCTTCTTATTCTTCTTATCCTTTAGGATAAAGGTCTTCAGATCTTGCTGACCCTTAGCCAAATTCATGAACAATTCCTGGAACTGGGTGTTTTGAGCCTGCAGAGCCTTGATTGCTTGTTCAGTTGATGTTTCAGAAGACATGATGCTGAAATAGACAGCGAAGAAGATGAGAAACCTGTAAGGGTACCTGTTATGAGATGCATGAGAATGATATGCGCATGATATGATTTCAAAGACTTTAGAGATTCAAATTTGCAAACCAAAACGAAACACACTTTTATTAGATAAACTTTGAATTCAAATGTTCAACAGATGCCTTTAAGGAGTTACAAAAAAGGAAATACTTGAAAGGTAAAGCAAAACTAGAAATAATCAAAAAGACAATCAGCGCTCCCATGGTCGTTTGCCTTTGGTGCTGACATAGTCATTTAGGATCTGCTCATTCTCCAATTGCCTTGTTAACTTCTGGATCTTCCACTCTTGCTCGTGATACTTTTCTCTATAAGTATCTCGTTCTTCCCTTAGCTGCATCCAGGACCTCTTTAATGCACCTATGTCAGTAGGCATGTATGGATGGAGGATGGTAGAGGAACCCCTTCTTCATCAGCAACCTCAAGAGTTATAGGCAAGACAGCTTCGTAGGGCATTCCCAGCTTTTGGGCACGTATGCGAACCCATCAGAGATATGGTTCCATTGGTAGAGAATTCGTCGCACCCAGCTCGTGTGGATCAGACTTGTGTACTCTATCCCACGCTCTTATGAACCTGCAGCGTTGCTCGTCACTATCCCCTTGGAAGTCAAAGACAATACTCGGCATTAGCAACTCATGAGGTCCTTCCCTTCTAGCCCGCCCAAACTGACGTAAGGCCAAGCACGGATTATAAGTGATCCCTCCATTGGTTCCTATAAGTGGGACATTGGGGTATTCCCCACAGCGATCAATAATAGCCACATATTCCATACCCTTGATAGTCCAAATGATGTCATTATGAGAGAGAGACATAACCCTGTAGGCCCAACCCACGACTTCCTTGTTTTTCAAAACTGATTTGGGGAGGTGAGAAATAAACCACCTCGCCAGCAATAGTGCACAACACATAAGGGTCCCCGCTTCCGAGCAGTACGAGCATAAAGAGAGTGCAAAATGTCACCCAAGAGAGTAGGCACAGGATTACCGAAAGTGAAGATTTTTACCGCATTCACGTCAACAAAGGAATCAGAGTTAGGAAATAACACCAAACCATATATGAGGAGAGCCATAATTTCTTCAAATGCCTGGAAGTCTAGACTATCCCAGAACTGATTAGCCTTACCAACCAAGAATTTAGTCAAGAAGCCTTTTGTCCCACTTCTAGTCTCCCAGTTTGACATTACCTCAGCCTTTGTCAGATGAATGGCTGAAGCAATATCTTCCGGCCTAAGGATATTCTCCCAACTTGTAAATGGGGTCTGCTCTAGAATGGAGATACCTAGTAGATCAGAGAACTCTTCCAAGGTAGGGACCAACTGGTAGTCCGGAAAAGTAAAGCAGTGGTACAGTGGATCAAAGAACTGGACTAAGACACTCATCATCTGTTCATCCTTCTTGGAGGTGACCAAACCCAGGAGGTGCCCATGTCTTCTGATAAAGGAAGAAGTATCTGGCATCTTTGCAATCAATTCCTTAAGTTGAGTGGGAATCTGGACAAAGTTGATCCGAATAGTGTTTCTACGCATAGGTGCCATGACCTACAAAAGAGAACAAAGATGAATCCCCTCTGTCTTTGAAATGGGTTAGTCCAATGCATTATGCATGCAATGTCATGATGCATGATGTTATGATAGAAAACACACCATATGTATTCACAAATAGCAAGCATGGTAAGGGCAACCAAGTCACACAAACAGCCCTTAGATTTCAGGATGGCAAGGAGCTTAGGTACTACCCTCTTTCAGTTTAGTTGGTTTAAACCTGTCCTAAAAAATAGTAACCGGGTTCTAGAGGATATCAATATCACTGACTACCCTCGATCGGTCATAATTCCAGTTTAGCAACCTTTTCTTGCGGCCGGAATCATCACGAGAGTTTAGTCTCAATGAGTGTAGCATACTGCTACTGGTTTATGGCCAAGTTGGTCAATTTAAAGGTTCTAAGGTCAGTTGGTGCTTAATGACCCCTTAGCAGACCCATATTATCCTCGTTGCGCCACAAGGGATATCGGTACATACTAAAGTGCCACACCAACGTAGCTACTGCTTTAACCGTATCGGTCTACACCGTACAATTCCCTTACAGTTTATTGCTACTTACCTAAAGGGTATTCCCCAGATCCGGGTTAGTATCTATAGTAACTCTGATTCAACCCACAAAGATAAAGCATACAAGTCAAGCAATTGAAAACATTATTAACTATTCCTAAGGTACACCCCACTTATTAAGACGTGCCCAGCAGAGTCTCCAGTTCTGTGATACGGTGGGAAGAACTGACTGTTTTTTGGAATGCTGGTTTGCGTTTTGCATTTGTTTTTGCAAAATGTCGCGGTAAGCAAGAGTCGCCACTGACTTTTATTTTATCCAACAAGGAAAGGAAAAAAGTACAGAAAAATTCCTTTTTCGAGATATTTTTGAGTACGGGGTAGATTATAGAAAGGGAAGGTATTAGCACCCTTTCTATCCGTAGTTATCTACGGGCTCTTAGGTACTTGCTTATATTGTTTTCAAAATTGCTTTCTTTGTGCTCGTGGGTTTGAAAAAAAAGTTTTTGTTTTGAAACTTCGATTTAACTCTTGCTTCTGTCTTCAAGAGTGTAATGAAGTGTTTTTGAAAACTTTGTTCGAAAAGGAGTGTAAGTGTGAAAAGTTTTTGTTTTTTGAAAGAGCAAGTATCTAAGAACCATCTACCTACTCGAAAAAGGAATCGTTCTATGCTAATTTCCTTTAGACAATGCTATCCTACTATTGATGAATAGGTAGCACCGTCGTTGGAGTTTGAGGGTCAATTCGAATGCGGGACTTACAGTCACTAAAGCAATGTTAGGACGCTTTAGTGGCAACCCTAATGTCTTAGATCATTTGTTTGAGGCAACAATATCCAAGGCAACCATTTCGAGGCGACTATGATCTTTTAGACAAGAGGGCGACCTCTAAAACGACCTATACTTAATGACCGCGTACGAAGGCAACCAAGTGGGATGTACCCTAGGAGTGCGCATGTGCGAGTGTGTTGTTTTCAATTATTTTTATCTTTGTACATGTTAAGGGTGATCTAAGTTGATTTTAGGTTAAAACATCCAGTCTTGTCATGCAATCCTATTACCAAACATCTAACAGTTATAATTTGCGGAAATAAAATGCGGAATTTAAATTACCAGGTGTCGGGTATTTACATCACCAAAGACAAACCCTTTAAAAATAAATAAAGCGATAAAAATAAATCAAAGTCCTATTTACTATTACAATCCGAGAGCAAGTACATTATTGGTAAAAGAAAGTAAATCGCGTGCGAGAAATTAAGTCGAGCGCATGATTAGGGTTTTGACCCTTTTGGTTAGAGAAAATGTCTTTTTGTTGTTTTTTTATTTTAAGAAAGAAATTAAACCTAAATTAATTACTTAATTAAATTAATAAATTAATTAAATGAAAAAAAATTAATTATGACATATTTTTTGATTTTTGTTATTTTGAGAAAGAAAAAAGAAATTAAGTAAATTAATGGTTAGTACCTAATTAAATCTAATTAATTATTTATTTACAAAATAGGTTAAAATTATTCTAGAATTAAGAACCTAAATTAATTAATTAGTGTTTATTAAGAAAAATAAAATTTTAAATTTTAATTAAATATAAAAAATATTTTTGTGATTTTATTTTATGAAAAGGAATTTTGTGATTGGTTAGTAAATAAAACAAAAAATAATAAAACAATTAAAATAAATAAATAAAATAAATAGGAAGAGGGGAGTATGGGCCTGAATTTTGTGGTGTTGGTAGCAATTGGAAGGCCCACTAGAGCTGGCCTTGTTTTGACTTTGCAGATCTAGTGCGCATGCATTGACCAATGTATATGGTGGACCTTCAGCTTTGGACTCTCAGATTTGGCCTTTGGCCATCTGGCAATTGGATGATTGATGGCGCACGATATACTGCAAGCTTGAGCACGCGCACAATAACCTGAAAGGAAAAAATATTGAAGAAGTGAGGGACCTGGGATTCGAACCCAGGTCCTGAAGGATATACGTTGCTTGTTTTGCCACTACGCCATGATGGTCTATTTGTTCATATAATGAAAAGAGTATATTATATAATAAAACAAGTCAATAGCCAGAAAAAACCAAAAAAAAACACGCGCGGTTTTTGAACACACCAATGGGCAGGGGACACCTCATCGTCCCTGTCCTGAAACCTGTAAAAGATTACCTGCGGATTTGAATCCGCAGCTAAAAACGCAGGCCTGTCCTAAAATCTTCTCTAAGCCATATAAATCCATTCCATGAACATGGTTAGGTTCGTTATGGTCTCCTGATCAAAGCTATGCCCTTCTTGTGGATCAATTATTCCTGAAATAGAAAACCCCAAAAAAGCTCCAAGAACCCTAGCTATAGTGTTTTGCATTACAGGTTATATAAACGAAGTTTAATGATGCAAATAGCTTGGAAAGGTTGTGAGGATTACAAATATGCAGTTAGTTTTCTCAAACGATGCAAGAATAAGCCAAATCAATTTCAAGAACAGGGGTATGTTTCGTGACACTTACAGCGCTTGTGAAGGTCTGAGAACGCTTGCTTTTAATCTAGATAGCTTGTATGAACGCCCAGGAAACGATTGAGATAGGTCTCAGCCCTTGAAAACACCTCTAGCTATGATTTTGATTTCAAGCTTTTTTGTGAATTTTTCAAATCTTGTTCTGCCTCTCTCTGCACTTTCCAACCCTTGTTTCATATCCTCTGGCTTCCTTCTGTAATATGCTTTGCATTAGGGTAGAAATCATGGACTGAATCCCTCCAAATCAATGCACATGAATATGATTTGATTCCTATTTACAAACTTGCCAAATTTGATTTGATTCAATCTTTTTGCACATGATTTTCCTTGGTACGAGTTTGGAGATATGCTAGCGGTCCATTGAAGCCTACAATCAATAAAAAAATCTTTGGTTATCAATTTTTTTGATTTTATATGATTTAATTTGATTTAAAATGAATAAATTCAAATAAAAATCAAATTAAATAATAAAAATGATATATAGACACATGGCTGAATCTAGGACACGTGGGCAACTATGCAAGCTCAAATCAAGTGGAAAAGAATGGGCCCATTTGAAAAAATTTGAAGTTTTATGGATAGTTGACTTTTGGCAATTTTGCAAAAAAGTCCAACTTCAACAATGCATAACATCTTCAATTTTGAACTTTTAGAGGTGTTCTTGGACTCTTTAGAAAGCTTTATATGTCCTATAACCAACCCTTTTGGTATAATCTCATTTTGATATTCCGTGTTCAAGTTATAAGCTTTGGCAAAAAAGGTGTTTTTGTTGACTTTCAAAAATGACCTATAATGTCCAAATTTATAACTTCTTGTGAGTGCATTTTTTGATCTTGAGGTATGAAGATGGATTTTAGGAAATTGCATCCTATTCAAAATGAGCTTTGTATGGGTCATTTATAATAAAGTATGAGAAAGTTATGTTTGGTCAAAGTTGAGTTGACTTTTCCTGCAAAACCCTAATTTAGCAACTTTTGAGTCTTGATAAATTTTGAGAAATCCTTGATGAATCATGATCAACCATTGACCAAATGATGAAATATCCTTCAAAATGAGAATGTTGGCAAAAAATCTTGAAGTTTGACTGTATTTGGGTCACAGTTGACTTTGGCCCTACCACAGTCGATTTTTGGACTTTTGAGCAATTGACTGAGCAAACTTTCTCTGCAAGGCTTGAAATTTGACATGGATGATCTTGAGAGCATATTAGGACATTGGGGAGAACTTTAGGTCATTTGGATTCAAAGATCTTAATGCAACACAAAACCCTAATTTGGGGTTGACTGTCTTAGGAGATAGCTTGTCTGTCCAACTCTTGAGCAAACTTGAGCAACTTGGAGATTTTTATTGCAATGTTTTGAGGAATATGAGAGGGCAAATTTTGGGGTACAACAGTCAGTATCAGCCTCTTCATCCTTCAAGTCTTATTTAACCCCGTGATAATACACATCAGCCCCATAATGCCATGGGACAGCCTTATCCGACGTGTAAGGGATAAGTCCAGGAACAGTAATGATCAACGGAGCGATTCTCGGAACAAATATAATTCTAACAGGCTTTCTCGAGGAAGCCTTGGAAGAATTGGCGAAAATGGTGATTATGGAAACTTTTTCAACAGGAACCAAAGGAACAAAAGTTTTCTCGAACAAGATTTCTTTATTATCCATCAGGCGTTGGACACCTGACTTCAATAGATGGAAACCAGTAGGTAGAATGGAACACAGATGGCAACCTTCACCACAGACCGAAAATAAACCGGCTAACAGAAGGTTCTTCTTTCACAGAAGTCACAAACGAGTCATCATCTACAACATTCACTCCATGATTGGGCATAGGAGCAGTCATAACATTAGGCTTTTCCGGTGCTTCGAACTCAATATCCTTAGCGTCAATCAGATCCTGCACTTTACTCTTCAAGGCCCAACAATTATTGGTATCATGCCCCGGACTATCAGAGTGATAAGCACAACGGGCGTTTGGATTATATAACGGTGATGTGATGTTGGGATTCTTTGGAGCTTCCCTCGGAATCACCAAGTTAGTCTTCAACAACTGCGGCAGAATTTGAGACAAAGCCATGCTGAGTCGAGTAAACTGTCTTTGAGGCCTCTCTGCCCTTTGCTGAGTGTTGCATTGTTGGGCAACAGTTGGTCTTGAAATAACTACCGCATTAACTGCTTGGCGGCGCTCAGGTCGATTTTGGCTCCTAGAGCTGTAAACTGCACCTGACTCCTTCTTGAAAGGCTTCTTCTCTGTGCTTGACGAAGCACCCTTATGTATTTTTCCGCTCTTGATACCGGCATCAACTCTTTCCCCAGTCATAATTAACTCAGTAAAACCTGACGATGAACTTCCGATCAAATGGTTGAAATACGGATCAGATAAGGTCCCCAGAAACATATCCACCAACTCCCTGTCAGCCAGAGGGGGTTGGACTCTACCAGCAAGATCTCTCCACTTCTGAGCGTAATATTTAAAACCTTCACTCGCACCCATAGACATACCCTGAAGTTGGGTACGCGTGGGAGCAAGTTCAGCGTTATATTGGTACTGCTTGTAAAAAGCAGCAGCAAGGTCCTACCAATTACGGACATTAGCTCCTTCTAGCTGATAGAACCACTCAAGTTGAGTCCCTAAAAGACTATCTTGAAAGAAGTGAACCCAGAGGTTCCTATTAGTAGTATATGGTTGGATATTTCTAACATACGAGCGGAGGTGTAGCTTTGGGCAGGAGACCCCGTCGTATTTAGAAAAGATAAGAGCTTTAAACTTGTGGGGGATCACCACCCCAGATGCCAGACCCAAATCACCAAAGTCCAATCTAGGCATCTTCTGGATCTCCATCGCACTTAACCGGTCTTCGAGTTGCTTATACCTGTCCTGAGCTGGAGGATACTGGTCTTCATCAAAGTCAGTCTCGTTACCAAAAACCACAGGGCTAGAAGCCCTCCTTTCTTCTTGGTTCTCTCCCCCTCCAGATGAGTGGGACAAATCAACTTCCTCTCGCAACTTGTTTCCAAACCCGTGACCCATGTTTAGGGGGACCATCTTCTTCTTCTTCTTCTTCTTCTTCTTCTTATCCTTCAAGATAAGAGTCTTCAGATCTTTCTGCCCCTTAGCCAGGTTCATGAACATTTCCTGGAACTGAGCGTTCTGAGCTTGTAGATCCTTGATAGCTTGATCAGTGGATGTTTCAGAAGACATGATTGCTGAAATAAACAGCGAAGAAGATGAGAAACCTGTAAGGGTACCTATTATGAGGTGCATGGGAATGGAATGCATATGATATGATTTCAAAGACTTTAGGGATTCAAATTCGTAAACCAAAATGAAACACACTTTTATTAGATTAAAAACTTGAAACAATGTTTGACAAATGCCTTTAAGGTGTTACAAAGAGAAAAACTGAAAAGTAAATCAAAACTAGAAATAGCAAAAGACACCAGTGCTCCCATGATCGTTTTCCTCCCGTGCTGACATAGTCGTTGAGGTCCTTCTCATTCTCTAGCTGCCTTGTAAGCTTTAAGATCTTCCGTTCCTGCTCATGATACTTCTCTCTATAAGTATCCCATTCTTCTCTTAAATGGATCCAAGACCTCTTTAATGCCCCAATGTCACTAGGCATGTATGGGTGGAGGACAGTATGAGGAACCCCTTCTTCATCGGTACTCTCAACAATTACCGATAAGACAGCTTCGTATGGCATCCCCATTTTTTGAGCACGGGCTCGAACCCACCGGAGATACGGTTCCATCGGAAGAGAAGTCTTCGCTCCTAGCTCATGCGGATCAGACCTGTTAACCCTATTCCAAGCTCGTATGAACCTGCGACGATGTCCCTCAACATCCCCTTGGAAGTCAAAGACAATGCTCAGAATCAGCAACTCATGAGGACCGTCCTTTCGAGCTCTCCCAAACTGTCGTAAGGCCAGACAAGGATTGTAGGTTATTCCTCCCCTAATTCCAAGCAAAGGAACATTGGGGTATTCTCCACACCGGTCAATAACAACTACTTTTTCCATGTCTTTAGTACTCCAAATAATGTTTGTATGAGCAAGGGACATAATTCTGTAGGCCCAACCCATACCTTCCTTGTTCTTCAAAACAGATTTGGGGAGGTGAGAAATAAACCACCTCTCCAGCAATGGTGCACAACACATAAGGGTTCCCCGTTTCTGAGCAGTACGGGCATAAAGAGCATGAAGAACGTCACCTAAGAGAGTGGGCACCGGATTACGGGACATGAAGATCTTCACTGCGTTCACGTCGACAAAAGAATCTGAATTAGGAAACAGAACCAGGCCATAGACGAGAAGTGCTAGGATATCTTCGAATGCTTGAAAGTCCAAGTTGTCCCAAAACTGTTGAGCCTAATCAATCAAGAACTTAGTCAAGAAGCCTTTTACCCCACTCCGGGTCTCCCAGTTAGACATTTCATCGGCCTTTGTTAGATGTAGGGCTGTAGCAACATCCACTGGCCTAAGAGCTATCTCCCAACCTGTAAATGGTGTCTTCTCTAGAATAGAAACACCAAGTAAATCAGAGAACTCCTCCAAAGTAGGGACCAACTGATAGTCCGGGAAGGTGAAACAGTGATGTAGCGGGTCAAAGAACTGGAACAAGACGCTCATCATTTGCTCACCCATCTTGGAAGTGACCAAACCAAAGAGGTGACCATGTCTTCTGACAAAAGAGGAAGTATCAGGAACCTTTGCAACCAAATCTCTAAGCTGAACAGGGATTTGTACGAAGTTGATCTGAATAGTATTTCTGCGCATAGATGCCATGATCTGCAAAACAGAACAAAGATGAATCCCTTCGGTCTTTGAAATGGGTTAGTCTGATGCAAGATGCATGCAATGTCATGATGCATGATGTTATGATAGAAACACACCACAAGTATTCACATATAGCAAACATGGTAAGGGCAAACAAGTCACACAGTAGCCCTTAGATTTCAGGCTGGCATGGAGTTTAGGTATTACCCTCTTTCAGTTTAGTTGGTTCAACCTGTCCTAGTAATAGTAACCGGGTTCTAGAGGATCTCAATATCACTTACCACCCTCGATCGGTCATAATTCCAGTTTAGCAACCTTTTCTTGCGGCCAGAATCATCACGAGAGTTTGGTCTCAATGAGTGTAGCATACTGCTACTTTTCTATGGCCAAGTTGGTCAATTATAGGTTCTAAGGTCAGTTGGTGCTTAATGACCCCTTAGTTGCCCCATACTCTCCTTGTTCCACCACAAGGGATATCGGTACAAACTAAAGTGCCACACCAACGTAGCTACTGCTTCAACCGTATCGGTCTATGCCGTACGGTTCCCTCACAGTCTATTGCTACTTACCTAAAAGGTATCCCCAGATCCGGGTTAGGATCTATAGTAACTCCGATTCAAACCCACAAAGATAAAGCATACAAATCAAGAAATTGAAAACATTATGATGAACTAATCCTAAGGTACACCCCACTTATTAATTTTCCCCAACAGAGTCGCCAGTTCTGTGATACGGTGGGAAGAACTGACTGTTTTTGGAATGCTGGTTCGCGTTTTGCGTTTGTGTTCGCAAAAATGTCGCGGTAAGCAAGATTCGCCACCGTCTTTTATTTTATCCAACAAGGAAAGGAAAAAAGCACAGAAAAATTCCTTTTTCGAGATATTTCTGAGTACGGGGGGTAGATTATAGAAAGGGAAGGTATTAGCACCCTTTCTATCCGTAGTTATCTACGGGCTCTTAGGTACTTGCTCATCATTTTCAAAATTGTTTTCTTTGTGCTTGTGGGTTTTGAAAAGTTTTTGTTTTGAATTTGATTTAACTCTTGCTTCTGTCTTCAAGAGTGTAATGAAGTGTTTTCGAAAACTCGTTTGTAGAACAGTGTAAGTGTGAAAAAAGTTTTGTTTTGGATGAGCAAGTATCTAATAACTAATCTACCTACTCGAAAAAGGAATTATTCTATGTTTGTTTCCTTTAGACAATGCTATCCCACTATTAGTGAGTAGGTAGCACCGTCGTTGGAGTTTGAGGGTCAATTCGAAAGAGGGACATACGGTCACTAAAGCAATGTTTAGGATGTCTTAGCGGTAGCCCTAATGTCTTAGATCATTTATTTGAGGCAACAATATCCGAGGCAACCTTTTCGAGGCAACTTATGATCTTTTAGACAAGAGGGCGACCTCTAAAACAACCTATACTCAACGACCGTTTACGAAGGCAACCAAGTGGGAGTGTACCCTAGGAGTGCGCATGTGCGAGTGTGTTGATTTCAGGTTATTTTTATCTTTGCACATGTTTAGGGTGATCTAACCGTTTTAAAATTAGACATTCATTCTTGTCATGCAAACCCTATTATCAAACATCTAGCAGTTGAATATTTGCAAAAATTAAAGGTGCGGAAATTAAACTAAATTATTACAAGGCGTTGGGTATTTACATCGCGAAAAACAACCCTTTGAAAATAAAAGCGGTAAAAGTAAATGTCCTAATTAAATTATTACAAGCCGAGAGCAGATACAATAATTGGATAAAATAATAATAAAGCGCGCGATGCGAAATTAGGGTTTTGACCCTCCTAATTAAAGGAAAATATTTTTTGTTGTTTTTTTTTAAGAAAAGAAAATTAATCTCTAAAATTAAAATGCTAAATTAATTAAATTAATAAATGAAAAATAATTAAGTGACATATTTTTGGAGTTTTGTTAATTTAGGAAAGAAAATAAAATAATTAAATTAATGTTAAAACCTAGTTATTCTAATTGATTTTTAATTATTTGCAAAATAAATGAAAGTTATCTAAAATTAACCTAATTAAATTAATTAATATTTATTAATGAAAAATAAAATTCTAAATTTATTTGGTCATAGAAATATTTTTGTGATTTTTGATAAAAAAAAGAAAATTAATTAATTGTTAGTAAAAATAATAAATAAATCAATTAAAGAAAAATATAGAAAAGGGAAATAAAAAGTGAGAAATGGGCCTGATTTTAGGGTGTGAATAGCAGTTTTCTGGGCCCAATTGTGCTGAAGGTCCATTTGACTTTCTAGAATTCAGTGCGTTGGCTTTGACTTGGTCTATGGTGTGCCTTCAATGGTGGCCACCAGATCTGGCCATCTGGCGCATTGGATAGTGAGAGAGTATGATGGATCCCAAGCTCATGCATGTATTGGATCTCCTGAAAATAAATGGAAAAATTGCAAATGCTGGAGGCAGGGATCGAACCCCTGACCTCCAGCCTCTAATGCCTTGAAAACCTGTGTGGCAACCACTGGAGTACTTGTTTCTATTTGTTAACATATTACAAAATAATAATAATATAAAGAAACAAAGGCAATAATGGATTTTCAGAAAAACGCGCGCCAATGTTCAAATAGGCCAATGGAATTTGGTCACATCTTCATCCCTGTACTCGGACCGTGGCTAAAAGTTGAACCACCTATACCTACGGACAAATGTCTGTCGCTACAAACAGGGGTTCATCCAAAATCCTCTACATGCCACATAAATGGAAACAAACGCCATGGTTGAGTTCGTCTCACTCTCCTGATCACAATCATACCCATCATGAAGGCTAATTGTTCTTGAAATAAAAAACCCTAAACCAAAGCTTGAAAACCTAACAACGGTGAGTTTCGATTCAGTCCATATAAATGAAATTGAATAATGCCAAAAGCTTGCAAATGTTCTGTAGATTAAGAATATGCCATTATTTTATGCTATGGATGCAAGAATAAAGCTTTTCGAATTCAAGAAAAGGGTGATACCGTGAGCGACTTACAGTGCGTGAGAGGGCTTGAAAACGCCTATTTTGATTGCTTTTGCTTGTGGAGACTTCCAGGAGACGATTGGGACCGATACCAAGCCTTGAGGATGCTTCTAAGTGGGACTTTGATCTCACACTTTTCTTTGATTTTTAGAATCTGGTTCTTGCTCTGAGCCTGATTTCTAACCTTGCTTTTGATCTGCCTCGCCTCCTTATGTATTAGTGATGGAATTAGGGTTGTTAAACTGATCAAAATCCTTCTCTTTCAATGCTTTGGATATTGATTTGATTTGATTTGAACAACTTTCCAAACATGGCTTATTTCCAATCTGTTTGTGCACACAAGCTTTGATGCGAATTTGAATGCCTTGCTAGCTGTAATTAGAGCCTGAAACAATCAAAAGATCATTTGTTATCAATGCTTTGGATTTTTATTTGATTTATTTTGATTTAAATCAAATTAATTCAAATAAAAATCAAGATAATTAATAAAAGTATGATATGGACAAGTGGAAAAGGCTAGAGCACGTGGTCTATGATGCCAACTCAAAACAAGTGAAAAAGAATGGGCCCATTTGGCAAAATTTGAAGTTTTGGGCATAGTTAACTTTTGGCAATTTTGCAAAAAAGGTCAACTTCACCAATGCATAACTTCCTCAATTTTGAACCTTTGGAGGTGTTCTTTGACTTTTTAGAAAGCTTGAGATGTCCTATAATCAACCCTTTTGGTCTCATCTCATTTTAATATTCCCTACTCAAGTATGAATCTTTGACAAAAAAGGTGTTTTTGTTGACTTTTAAAAATGACCTATAATGTCCAAATTCATAACTTCTTGTGAGTGCATATTTTGATCTTGGGAGCTGAAGATGGATTGTAGGGAATTGAATCCTATTCAAAATGAGCTTTAGATGGGTCATTTATCATAAAGTATGAGAAAGTTATGCTTGGTCAAAGTTTAGTTGACTTTTCCTGCAAAACCCTAATTTAGCAACTTTTAAATCTTGATGAATTTTGAGTAACCCTTGATGAATCATGATCAAACATTGATAAAATGATGAAATATACTTAAAAATGAGTATGTTGACAAAAAATCTTGAAGTTTGACTGTATGTGGGCCACAATTGACTTTTGCCCTAGCACAGTCGATTTTTGGACCTTTGAGCGATTGATTGAGCAAACTTCCTCTACAAGGCTTGAAACTTGACATGGATGATCTTGAGAACATATTAGGACATTGGTGAGAACTTGGGTTCACTTGGACTCAAGGATCTTGATGCAACATGAAACCCTAGTTTGAGGTAGACTGCCTTAGGAGAGAGCTTGTCTGGCCAACCCTTGAGCAACTTGAGGATATTTCTTGCAATGTTTAGAGAAATATGGGAGGGAAAATTTTAGGGTACAACAACCCCGATGCCCGTAGCTCTGCGGATGCGGTATGGTCCTTCCCAGTTTGCGGCCAGCTTCCCTTTGCGGGAATCTTTCTGATTTCTCCGCATGACTAGGTTGCCGAGATGGAATTCGCGCGTTTAAACTTTGTTCTCATGGAGAAGAGCTATTTGTTGTTTTAGTGTGGCCTCGCAAAGAGCTGCTCCTGAATGGATTTCCTCCACTAGGTTGAGCTGTTCTCTTAGGGCCTCGTCGTTTAGTTCCTCGTCCAAAGGGGCTTCAGTTCTTTTGGACGGTTCCAATATTTCTACAGGAATGACAGCCTCGGTGCCATAGGTTAGTTGGAATAGGGTTTTTCCCATCGTCGAGTGGGGTGTTGTTCGATACGCCCATAGGACGTTGTGGAGTTCCTCGACCCACCCTCTTTTGGCCTCGCCCAGCCTTCGTTTGGGACCTCGTAAGATGACCCTATTTGCTGCCTCAGCTTGTCTGTTAGTTTAGGGGTGCTCGACTGAGGTGAAGTGTTTCTTGGCGCTGAGTTTGGCGATGAAGCTTTGGAAACCTTGATCGGTGAATTGGGTTTCGTTGTCAGTGACGAGCGCTTATGGTATCCCAAATTAGGCAAGGACGTTTCTTTTGTAGAAACGAAGGATGTTGCGTGAAGTGATTTTTCCTAGAGCTTCAGCCTCTATCCATTTCGTGAAATAGTCGACAACCACGATAAGGAATTTGTTTTGGTACGTCCCTTGAATGAAAGGTCCGAGGATGTCCATTCCCCACCAGGCGAATGGCCATGGGGAGGATATTGTAGTTAGCTTGTGTGGAGACGCAAGGTGCACGTCCGCGTGCCTCTGGAACTTGTCGTATTTCTTGACATGCTCCTTGGAGTCTTGTTGCATGGTCGACCAGTAGTAACCTGCTCGTAGCACCTTTCGTGCTAGGGATCTTCCGCCCATGTACTGGGCATTGATTCCCTCATGGATTTCCCGTAGTATCTCATGGATTGCGGATTCTTCGACATATAATGGGATGGAGAATCCTCGGTGGTAAAGCTTATGTTTGAGTACCACGCACGAACATGCTCGTCGTTTGGTCGTGGCCGCCTCTCTTTAGTCCATGGGAAGTTCCCCCTCTGTTATAAAATTGAACACCGGGGTCATCCAACATGAGTTGTCCCCGATGGCATTTACCTCGGGTGGAATAATGGGCTTTTCAATGCTCGGGCGAGAAAGGGATTCTTGGATGATGGATTTGTTCTTGCCTTTCTTCTTTGTGCTCGCGAGCTTTGAAAGTATGTCGGCCCGTGTGTTCTGTTCATGTGGCACGTGCATGATCTCTGCCTGGTCAAACTTCTTCATATGTTCTCTAACCAGGTTTAAATATTCGATGAGGTTGTTATTCTTAGCCTGGTATCCCCCTTGAACTTGAGATGCGACTAGTTGGGAGTCATTAAAGATTTATATCTCTCGGGCACCCAAATCCCCGGCCAATCTTAATCCTGCAAGCAGAACCTTATATTCGGCCTGATTATTTGATGTTGGAAAAGAAAGGGTGAGGGAGTGTTCGATCACGATGCCTTCCTTGTTCTCGAGGAGGATTCCTGCTCCACTCCCTGTCGAACTAGAAGCTCCGTCTACAAATATGGTCCACTTGTGCTTCTTCCCTACAGGGGGATCATGGGTGGTCATCTCTGCAACGAAATCGGCCAATGCTTGGGCCTTGAGGGCCTTTCTGCTCTCATACTGGATGTCGAACTCCGAGAGCTCCAAGGACCATTTTAGCATTCGACCTGCCATGTATGGTCGATATAGGATTTGTCTCATAGGTTGGTCTGTTCGTACGCCGATTGTATGCGCCAGAAAGTAATGTCTAATCCTCCTCGCTGCATTGACGAGGGCCAAGGCCACATTCTCGATCTATTGATACCTGACCTCGGGCCCCTGAAGTGCTTTGCTTGTGAAATACACTGGCTTTTTCCCGTCTGAAGTCTCACGAACGAGGGCCGCACTTATGACCTCGATGGAGATGACCAGGTAAAGGAATAGGGTTTCCCCTCTTCAGGTTGGGAAAACACGGGCGGTCGTGAAAGTCTTTGCTTGAGATGAAGGAGGGCTTGCTCGCATTCCTCGGTCCACTCAAAGGTTTCCTCTTTGCGTAAAAGTTTGAAAAATGGAAAAGTGTGCTGCACAGATTTTTCTACGAATCGGGAGAGCGGGGTGAGCATGTTGTTCAGGACTTGTATGACTTTCTTTGAGCTAGGTGTAGGGAGCTCGGAGAATGCTTGGCACTTGTCGGAGTTGGCTTCAATTCCCTATTCTGTCGGGTAGAAACTGAGGAATTTTCCCGCCTTAACCTCAAAGGTGCATTTCTTAGGGTTTAACCTCATTCTACATTGTCTTGATTAGGGAAAGACCTTTTTGAGATGGGCAACATGGTCGATATCTGCTCGAGATTTAACGATCATGTCGTCCATGTATACCTCGAGCATATCCCTGATCTCCTTGCAGAAGACTTTATTCATCAACTGCTGGTATGTTGCCCCTGCATTTTTCAGGCCGAAGGGCATTACGTTGTAGTAGTAATTGCCCGAGCTGGTCATGAAAGTAGTGCAATGCGTGTCGCTCATTGCCATTGGGATTTGGTTGTATCCCGAGTAGGTGTCCATGAATGATAAAATTTTATAGTCGGCCGAATTGTCGACCAACATATCAATATTAGGTAAAGGAAAAGCGTCTTTGGGACATGGCCGATTAAGATCAGTATAGTCAACACACATTCTCCATTTTCCATTATTTTTCTTAACAAGTACAACATTTGAGAGCCAGGTTGAATACCAAGCCTCAGAAATAAAATTATCCTTTATGAGGTCTTTTACAACATTTTCCGCAGCCTCTGCTTTCTAGGGAGACTGCCTACGTCTATGTTATACTATTACCCTAGCGGCTAGATTAATGTCCAGGTGGTGACAGGAAACCTCAGGGTCGAGTCCGGGAATCTCCACGATGCTCCACGTGGACAGGTATGCATTATCCCTCAAGCAAGCTTTTATCATCTTCCTCGCCAGGTCGGGGAGCCTGATGCTGATCTGCACGCCTTTATGAGGGTCTTTATTGAGGGGGACGAACTCGAAGTCTCCGTCCGGGATTGGTCGGAGGAGTTCTTGTTTGCCATTGGATGCTTTATCCTTGTCGAAGCGGGTGTCCAATGAGATGGAGTCGGCCTTGGGTGGAGCTCTTTGTTCTTCTGTCTCGACGGGTAGTGGCCCAGGTCGAGCAGTAGCAGCTCTCTTAGAAGGTCGCGCCTCGGTGTCGACCGTACTCTGTCCCTTTGAAGCTGCATTGAAACATCTTCGGGCAGCTGAGATATCGCCATGGATGGTGGCGACGCATCCCCTCCTCATGTAAAATTTCATCTTTAGATGGACGGTGGAGGGGACATCGGTCAATTCGGCCAGCGTTGGTCTCCCTAGGATGCAGTTGTAGACAGACGGACGGTCGATGACTAGAAATCGTGTCTTGACCTATCGGGCAGAGGTTTCCTCCTCGAAGGTGACGAAGAGCTTCACGTACCCCCATGGTTTGGAGGTCGAGCCATTGAAGCCTTGCAGGTCGGACCCCATGTATGGTGAAAGGTGGTGTCGTCGATCTGTAAGGTTCAGAAGAGATGGCTGTACATAACATCGACGGAGCTCCCTTCATCGACCAAGGCGTGGTGAATGTCGAAATTAGCCATTCTTTCCCTTACCAGGAGAGGGATGCTCGAGTTAGGGGCCCCTCCGGGAAACTCTTCGAGGTAGAACGTGATCGGCTCTGATATGCCATTCACCTTCTTGAATGTCACCGTTTGAGTCAGGGCTGCGTCAACCAACTCGTCGAGCTTCCTCTTTGTGGAGTTTACGGAGATGCCGTTAAACCCCCTGCCAATTATAACCATGGAGGAGGGGAACCTTTACCACCTACTATGTGTGGACAAAGGTTCTTCTTCGTGTCTGTCGGGGATGTAGAAGTCTTATGGCCTTGTAACAGGGAAGGCTATTTGGATGGGGCTGTTTCATCCGATGGTCGGGTGTCTTCCTCGACCTCTCTTGTTTCACGGGCATCTCGGGGAGGGGCATCATTGTGGAGATATTTCCCGAGCCTTCCACCCTTGATGAAGGTTTCAATGGCGTCTTTTAGATGGACGCAATCTTCAGTTAGATGCCCATAGCTCTGGTGGTATTGACAGTATTTTCTCCTGTCAGCCCTGGGCTTTACAGGGGCAGAGCGGGGATGTTTGATGCTGCAATCCTTAAAGTCAATATTAGCACACTCCTCCAAAATGCGCTTGCGGGAATTTTTTAGTGGAGTGTATTCGGTGAATCGGCCTGCGGGCCCCCTGTGCTCGCGGGATCCTGTAGATTGTCATCCATCCTCTTCTCGCCCATTCGTCGAGGAGGGGCTACATCCTGGTGTCGTGGGGTATTGCTTGGTCAGCGGTTCCTTGGGTCGCGGGCTTTGTTGGTCGCTTCCCTCTCCTCGTAGTCCATGTAGGATCTAGCCTTTTCGAGGAAAGCATTGAATGTCTAGGGTGGTTCGATGCCAACGTCCTTCCTGAACTCTATGCCCAGGAGGAGTCCCATATCGAGCAGATACTATTTCATGTGATCGGTACAAAGGACTTGGATGGCCTCGCGATTGAACCAATCTATGAACTCCTTGAGGGTCTCGCTGCTTCTTTGAACGATAGCTTCAAGGGCGGCCTCAATCTTCGGGTGTCGATGAGACATTGTAAAGGAGCTGATGAACTGATTTTTCAAGTTCCTCCAGGAGGTAATCGACCTTGGGGGGAGATCTTAATACTATTCCATCGCAGTTTTCCTCAAGGTCGTGGGGAACAACCGACACTTGATTGGCCCTGCGACGTTATGATAATGGAGCATTGCTTCGAACCTGTCGATATGGTCGACTGGGTCAATAATGCCATCATACTCCTTCAGTTGGGGAGGTTTTTCCATGCCCCAAGGAATTGAAGCCTCCATGGTTTCCTATGACAAGGGACAGCAGGGGTCGTCTTCGTCGCTCCTGTAGGGGGAATGGGAAGGAGACCGATTGTAGTGGCAGTCATAGTGATGTCCTTGGCCTCGGGAAGGATCCCTTGGTCGAGGATGTGTTTCTATGTTACCCATGTTTCTGTTTTCAGGGGTACATTGTTCTCTGTGCGGGGGGGGGGGGGGGGTAAGGCGTGTCAGGTCTTCTATATCTTCTGGGGGCTCGACAAGAGTATTTGAGCACCCTTAATTGCTCTCCTTGCGAGAAGATCATGTAGTTCGTCGAGTTTATGGCTGCGAACAAGGCCTTTGCCATGGCATCAGCGCCCGGAGGGACAGGGACCCGCTGGAAAGCGTTCAACTCGTAGTTCTGGGGCAGATTGACGCCCTCATTTGGTCGAGAGCATGAGGAGGAAGAGGATATCATGCCGTCTCAGTAATTCTACAAGAGACCTCTCACATCGCCGTCATTTCTGTTGTCATTGTTGCCCATGTTATCGATGATGTTGTTGTTGGGGTCGGCGAGATGGGCGTCTAAGATGTTGTTGGCAGCTGGGTCGTCCACGACAATCAAGAATTTGGAGTTTCTTTTGTCTTAGGTAAATGAAAGCGATATTGGGAGATGGGGGTACCTGCAAGACACTCTGATGCCAAAGTAAGTTTAGAAAGAGTGCAAGCAAGTGTGAGTATGAGTATGAGAATGAATACCTGACCCTCTCAAATGAGAGGGTATTTATAGCCCCCAGCACCGGGCCAAGGTCCCCATTGTTGGGCCACAATGAGACCCAATAATGAATACTGCTAGGGCTTACGTGTGTATGGAGTCCGGGAAGTGGACTCCCCCCTGGTCAACTGCTCCATGAGAATAGATGTTGGACCCGTGATTTCTGGAGGGCAGTTAAGATGACAGTGATGCAGACACGTGGGCCATGTTCCACAATGGGTGCGTGGGGAGTTTCCCAACGGTCACTAGCTTGGGTTGATTTCCTTTGGGCCTTATACAAGGGTGTTGGATTGGGCCTCCTAACTGCTGGGCAAGTGTAGGCCTAGTCCAAATCAATTTTATTCATCTTCGATTCCATTTTATGTAGTTTTATAATTAAGTTAGAGGACTATTTACATTTCTCTTTGTTGTGTATTTTTGTATATATCATCATTAAAAAATCATTATAAATAGATCCAACACACATCTATTTATTTAGGGGATGGCAATTTTCCTATTCATTATATAAATGGTTTAATGTTTCCGAAGGAAAAACTTTAAGTCCTCAGTTTCATTAGTGAAGAAATCTCAGTTAAGTTCACACATACATGTTTTTTTCTCACCCACTTGTAGATTAGATATTCCGTTAACCTAAGCGTCAATCTTCCTTCATACGAGTCATTCAAAAAATTTACAGGTGTCTCATTCTTCACATTTACTCTAGCTCGCGGAAATATATCAAATAGAACATCCTTAACAAGGTCGTGTCAATAGTATGATGGCTGGAAGTTCCCTACAATGAATTGCGTTCTCCTCAAATGTATGTAAACATGCATTGAGACAAATATGGAAGAACGCATAAATAGGAAACAAGGAAGTATGTAGTGTTATATTCGTAAAAGGACTCCATAAGAGCGATGGTTATAGGACACTTAAGAAGAGGCGATAACATGTCGCTCAAAGGGGAGGCATCACCTTGTCCCAAATGTCTTCCTATCACCAAGGCATGGGAAACATGGGATGTTTATAGGGCAGATAGAAGTCACTGTCATTAGCTGACCCACCGCCTCCTTGGAAATAGAGATTCAATGGTCCACCATTGATTGGATGGGCGGTGATCCAAGCTAAGAGAACAATTGGCCTTAAATACCTCTATAAATACACCTCTTTCAAGGGAGAATGGACATATCATAGCTCATAGTTATCACATCCTCATATATGTTTACACCTAAGTACATGATTCATCTACAAAACCTCTCACCTCACGCGAGCAGGACTCATATAACCACAGTGAAACACCGTCGTGCATAGCTTCTCTCTAACTTGGGAAAGCCCTAACCACCTATTGCACCCAAAAATTTTCCCTCCCATATTTCTCAAAACATTTCAAGTGAGATCCTCAAATTGCTCAAGGAAGTCCAAGAGTTGACCAGATAAACCCTCTCCTAAGGCAGTCTACCTCAAATTAGGGTTTCATGTTGCATCAAGATGTTTGAATCAAAAGGGTCCCAAATGCTCACCATTGTCCTAATATGTCCACAATATCATCCATGTCAAGTTTTAAGCCTTGCAGAGAAAGTTTGCTCAGCCAATTGCTTAAAGGTCTGAAAATCGACTGTGCTAGGGCAAAAGTCAATTGTGGTCCCCATATAGTCAAACCTCAATATTTTTGGTCAACATCCTCATTTTGAAGTATTATTCATCATTTTATCAAGGGTTAATCATGATTCATCAAGGATTGCTCACAATTCATCAAAACCCAAAAGTTGCTAAATTAGGGTTTTGTAGGAAAAGTCAACCCAACTTTGACCAAGCATAACATTCTCATACTTTATTATAAATGACCCATCCAAAGCTCATTTTGAAGAGGATGCAATTCCCTATAATTCATCTTCAGCTCCCAAGTTCAAAATATGCACTCACAAGAAGTTACAAATTTGGACATTATAGGTCATTTTGAAAAGTCAACAAAAACACATTGTTTGTCAGAGCTTCATACATGAACATGGAAGACTCAATTGAGATGATACCAAAAGGGTTGCTTAGAGGACATCTTAAGCTTTATAAAAAGTCCCAGAACACATCTCTAGGGTCAAAATTAAAAGAGTTATGCATTGGTGAAGTTGACCTTTTTTGCAAAATTGTCAAAAGTCAAAAGTGGCAAAAATTGCAATTTTTGTCAAATGGGCCTAACTTTTTGTGCTTGCATTGAGTTTGTAACATCGTCCACGACCCATGATCCTTCCCACTTGCCTTTATTTTATTTTTATCATTTATTTTGATTTTTATTTCAATTAAATCAAAATAAAATCATGAAAATATCAAAATCATTTAAACCTTGAGATTTTGTGCATATTTCAGGTCCATGAATAGCTGGAAATGAGATCAAATCGTGCAAGGCTTGTTTGTACACAAAAAGATTGGTTTTTGGCTTGTTTTGGAAAGATTTACATGAGAATCAAATCTTGATCAATGATCATTATTGGAGAAGATTGGATGCAAACTTGTAAACCTAATTCACTCAAGGATACATATAGAACGAATCCAGGCCAAAAGCAGAAAGGGAGAGGCGTGAGAAGCTGAGAAAAAACATGGAAAACTCAAGAAAAGTAGCAATCTGTTTTCATAGTTCCAGGCGCTTTCAAGTCATTCCAAGCACACCTTTCACTTGCTGGCCATTCAAGGAGTCTATCCCAATCATCCACAAGTATTTTCGTGCCCGAAAACGCACTGTAAGTGCCTCACGATACCCTTACCTTTTTGAAATCGAATCTCATGAATTTGGTATTGTTAGCATGAATTCTTTACATATTCTTGTTCAGAGAAACATTTGCAAGCTAATGGATATATTCAATTGCGTTTTTGTTAGCCATACTAAGATCCACCATTGTTAGGGTTTAGGTTTCGTTTTTAGGGGTTTTGATTGCAGGTAAAATTGGCCCAAAAGAGGGATGCCATGGTGATCACAAGGTCAAGACGAATTGATCTGTACCTTTAGTTTTCATTTATGATGCTTGTGTGAGATTTTGGAAATACGCAGGGCTATAGCTATAGACTTTTGTCTGTAGGTAAAAGTCTGGACTTTTGCCAACAAAAGAAGGAAGAAGAAAGCGTGGCACAGATGACAACAAGGTGATGGTTTGAAGCATGAGGACCTGGGTTCGATCCCAGGTCCCAACAAGACGCTATTTTCTTATTTTCTTGTTACAGATTCAGTGCACCCTTGGCCCAAGCGTCTCACCATATGCCCTCAACGTTCAATCACTAGATCTCCAGAAGGCCAGATCTAACACTCATCCTTGAAGGTCTACCATGCATCTTAGTCAAGCCAACGCATTGGATCATGGGAGTCAACGTGGATCCATGCTTATTGGGCTCATATATGCTATTGACATCTCCCTTTTCACTTTGATACCAGGCCCAATTCCTTTTTTCTTTTCTTTTAAATTTTCTTTTGTTTGTTTATTTATTTATTTGTTTAAATTATTTTCTCACACAAACTTAATTCTTTTTTTTACAAAAAACTCATAAAATCAATTTTTTTCTCAAATTAGAATTAAGTTTATTTTTATCAAATTTAATTTAATTAGTTTATTTAATTTTAGGGCAATTTTAACCTCTTTGTAAATAAATTAAAACAAATTAGAAAATTAGGGTTTTATTTAATTTAATTTTTATTTTCCTTTTCTTAAAATAACCAAAATACAAAAATAGGTCAAAATTAATTATTTTTATTAATTTAAATTAATTAGTAACTAGGTTTGTATTTATTCATTAAAACCTTATTTTCTTAAAATAATAAAAAAAACAACAAAAAATGATTTTTCTTGCAATTAGGTTTAGACGGGGTCAAAACCCTAATTTTTCTTATTCTCGATTCATCGCGCATTTATTTATTTTTTTGCAAATATTAATGTAACTGCTTATGGGATGTAATAGTTTAATTATGACCTTTTCGTTTATTTATCGTTTTTTACGGGTTTTTTGGCTATGCAATTAATACCCCTCCTGAAGCCTTGTAATAGCGTAGTTTTATTTCTCGCATTTTAATTTTTGCAAATATTAACTGTTAGATGTATGATAATAGGATTGCATGACAAGAATGTATGTTAATTTTAAAATGGTTAGCAAACCCTAAATGTGCAAAGATAATAACTGAAATCAAACCACTCGCACATGCGCACTCCTAGGGTATACTCTCACCCTGGTTGCCTTCGGTAAACGATCATTAAGTATAGGGTGTCTTAGTGGTTGCTCTCTTGTCTAAACAAAGATCAAATGCCCCGTTCAGAAATGTTGCCTCGGAAATGTTGCCTCGGAAATTTTGCCTCAGAAATGTTGCCTCAAATATGATCTTAAGACATTAGGGTTATTACTAAGACGTCCTAACATTGCTTTAGTGATCGTATGTCCATTTCGAATTGACCCTTACAACTCCAACGACGGTGCTACCTACTTACTAATAGTAGGATAGCGTTGTCTAAAGGAAACAAGAACAAAAACATTCTTTTTTCGAGTAGGTAGATGCTAGTAGGTACTTGCTCAAAAAAACAAACTTTTCCACACTTACACTCTTTTCAAACAATGTTTTCAAAAACCCTTCGTAACACTCTTGAGGACTGATACAAGGGTTAGAACGAAGTAAAACCAAAACTTTTCAAAACACACAAACACGGAAGCAATTTTTAAAATGATGAGCAAGTACCTAAGAGCCCGTGGAAAACCACTGATAGAAAGGGTGCTAATACCTTCCCTTTCTATAATCTACCCCCCGTACTCAAAATCTCAAAAAAGGAATTTTTCTGTGATTTTTTCCTTTCCAGTTGGATAAAATAAAAGTCAATGGTGGCTCTTGCTTACCGCGACATTTTGCAAACACAAACGCAAAACGCTAACCAGCATTTTCCTAAAAACTAGTCTGGTTCTGCCACCGTATCACCGAACTGGCGACTCTGCTAGGGATTTATAAGTGGGGTATACCTTAGGATTAGTTCATCATAAATGGCTTCTTTTGTTTGATTTGATTGCTTTACTTTTGATGGTTTTGTATTGGGGGTTACTATAGAGCCTAACCCGGATCTGGGGGACACCTTTTAGGTAAGTAGCAATAAACTGTGAGGAAACTGTACGACATAGACCGATACGGTTGAAGCAGTAGCTACGTTGATGTGGCACATTTGTTGGTACCAGTATCTCTTGTGGAGAAACGAGGAGAATATGGGGCTGCTATGTGTGTCGTTAAGCATCAACTGACCTTAGAACCTATAATTGACCAACTTGGCCATAGGAAGTAGTGAGATAGCCGGTCTCGATATAAAGCTGGGAACTGGTTGATACTCGATGCTACACTCATTGAGACCATACTCTCGAGATAGTTCCGGCCGCAAGAAAAGATTGCGTGAGCTGAAACCATGACCGATGGAGGATGGTCAGTGATATTGAGAACCTCTAGAACCCGGTTACTATTATTAAGACAGGTTGAAACCAACTGAACTTCAAGAGGGTAGCACCTAGACCCCATGCAAGCCTGAAACTTAAGGGCTCTTGTGTGACTTTTTTGCCTTTACCATGTATGTTATTTGCTATACCTGTTGTGTGTTTTATCATGACATAATGCATCATAACATAGCATGCATACTTCATTATACTAACCATTTCAAAGACCGAGGGGATTTATCTTTGTTCTGTTTTGCAGATTATGGCTTCTGTGCGCAGAAATACCATCCGAGTTAACTTTGTGCAAATACCTGGTCAACTCAAAGAATTAGCCTCAAAAGTTTCTGATACTTCTTCATTCATTATAAGACATGGTCAGCTTCTTAGCCTGGTTACCTCAAGGTTTGATGAGCAGATGATGAGTGTGCTTTTCCAGTTCTTCGATCTGGTGCATCATTGCTTCACTTTCTCGGATTATCAGCTAGTTCCCACTATGGAAGAGTTTTCTCACTTATTGGGCATATCCATCCTTGAGCAGATGCCCTTCACAGGTTTAGAAGAGACTCCTAGGACAGAATACATTGCTTCAGCTCTACATTTGAAACGGGTTGATGTAGTATCTAACTGGGAGACACGAAGCGGGGTTAAAGGTTTCTTAGCCATGTTTCTGATGGATCAAGCTCAACTGTTCTGGGATAATTTGGACTTTCAGGCTTTTGAAGACATCTTGGCTCTCCTTATCTACGGTTTGGTTCTCTTCCCGAACCCAGATTCCTTCATAGATGTGAATGCGGTTAAGATCTTCCTGTCTCGCAATCCCGTACCTACTCTCTTGGGTGATATCTTACATGCCCTCTACACTCGTATTGTACGAAGAAGAGGGACCCTCATGTGTTGCATGCCGCTGTTGGCGAGGTGGTTTATTTCGCACCTCCCCAAGTCTGTGTTGAAGAATGAGGGAGGTTTATGATGGTCTTAAAGGTTGATGTCACTTGCTCATACAGACATTCTTTGGAGTTCTAAGGATATGGAAAGCATTGTTGTCATTGATCGATGTGGGGGATACCCTAATGTGCCATTGCTTGGAATCAGAGGGGGAATAACCTACAATCCTTGCTTGGCTTTACGACAGTTTGGTCGCGTTCGGAGAGACGGTCCTCATGAGCTACCTCTTACAGATATTGCATTTGACTACAAGGAGGACGTTGACGAGCGTCGCCGAAGGTTTATACGAGCCTGGGGCATGGTGAACAGGTCTGGCCCTCAAGAACTAGGACTAAAGACTTCTCTACCTATGAAACCTTATCTCCAGTGGGTCCGAGATCGTGCTCAGAAGCTTGGGATGCCTTATGAAGCTGTGTTGCCAGTGATTGTGGAGCCTACCAATGAAGAGGGTATTCCTTATACAGTCCTTTATCCCTACATGCCCACTGATCGTGGAGCATTTAAGAGATCCTGGATTCAGATGAAGGAGGAAAGGGATACCTACCGGGAGAAATACCATGAGCAAGAGAGGAAGATATTGAAGCTCACCAGGCAACTTGAGAATGAAAGGACGATCAATGATTACGTCAGCACCAAGGGGAAGCGTCCACGGGATTTCTGATTTTTGCTTTTTCTAGTTTAGATTTGTTTTCATTTATTTCTTTTGTAACACCTCAAAGGCATTGTTAAACATTTTTACAAGTTAATCTAATAAAGTCTGTTCATTTCTTGTTTTGAAAATTTAAATCTCCCAAAGTCTTTGAAATCATTACATACGCATCACATTATCATGCACATCATTACAGGTACCATTACAGGTTTCTCATCTTCTTCGCTGTTTATTTCAGCACGAAATGTCTTCTGAAATACCTACCGATCAAGCCATCAAAGCTCTTAAGGCACAGAATGTCCAATTCCAAGAGATGTTCTTGAACTTGGCTAAAGGGCAAGAGGATTTGAAGACTCTCATCCTGAAGGTGAAGAAGAAGAAGAAGAAGAATGTGGTTCTTCTAAATATGGGTAATAAATTTGGGAATAGGTTGCGACAGGAAGTTGGTCTGTCTCTTTCATCCAAAGGAGAGGAGAACCAAGAGGAAGAAAAGGGTCCTAGTCCTGTGGTCTTTGATAATGATACTGATTTTGATGATGAGCAGTATCCTCCTGCTGAGGATAGGTGTAAACAACTTGAAGACCGTCTGAGCGCTATGGAGATTCAGAAGATACATGGTTTGGACTTCAGAGATCTGGGACTAGCATCTGGGGTGGTGATCCCTCACAAGTTTAAAGCTCCGGTTTTCGCCAAGTACGATGGAGTATCCTGTCCAAAACTCCACCTCTTCTCGTACATCAGAAAAATCCAACCCTACACTGCTGATAGAAATTTGTGGGTATATTTCTTTCAAGATAGTCTGTCAGGGACTCAGCTTGAATGGTTTTATCAATTGGAAGGAGCTAATGTCCGAAACTGGGAGGACCTTGCTGCTACTTTTTACAAGCAGTATCAGTATAACACCGACCTTGCTCCCACTCGTACTCAGCTTCAGGGTATGTCTATGGGTGCACGTGAAGGTTTTAAGGACTATGCTCAGAAGTGGAGATATTTGGCGGGAAGAGTCCAACCCCCTCTGTCTGATAGGGAGTTGGTGGATATGTTTCTGGGGACGTTGTCTGGTCCATTTTTCAATCATCTGATCGGCAGTTCGTCATCTGGGTTTACGGAATTGATTTTGACTGGGCAAAGAGTAGAAGATGGTACCCGGAGTGGTAAGATACAGAAAGGTACTTCATCAAGTGAAGAAAAGAAGCCTTTCACCGGTAGGAAAGAAGCTAGTGCAGTTTACAGCTCGAGGAGCCAAAACCGACCTGAACGCCGCCAAGCAATAAATGCAGTAGTAATATCAAGACCCACCGTTGCCCCACAATGCAACAATCAGCAAAGAATGGAGGGACCACAAAGGCAGTACACTCGGCTTAATATGACCTTGTCTCAGATTCTACCACAGTTATTGAAGACCAACTTAGTAACTCTGAGGGAAGCCCCGAAGAATCCCAGCACCACATCTCCGTTATATAACCCGAACGCCCGTTGTGCCTATCACTCTGATAGCCCAGGGCATGATACAAACAACTGTTGGGCCTTGAGGAATAAGGTGCAAGATTTGATTGAAGCTAAAGAAATTGAGTTTGACGCTCCGGAGAAGCCCAACGTCATGACTGCTCCTATGCCCAAACATGGTCATGGAGTAAATGCTGTGGATGATGATTTATTTGTGACCTCTGTGGAAGACATTTCTACTCCTTTGATGACAGTTAAGAAGAACCTGTTGTTGGCCGGTTTATTTCCGGGCTATGGTGAAGGTTGCCACTTATGTTCAATCTTGCCTGCTGGTTGCCATTTATTGAAATCAGGTGTTCAGCGCCTGATGGATAACAAAGAAATCCTGTTCGAGAAGACTATGATTTCGTTAGTTCCAGTTGAAGATGTTGCCATCATAACCATTTCCTCTAATCCTTCCAAGGCTTCCTCGAGAAAGCCTGTTAGGATTACATCTGTTCCAAGAATTGCTCCGTTAATCATTACTATCCCTAGTCCTATCCCATACACTTCAGATAAGGTCGTCCCTTGGCACTATGGGGCCGATGTGTATTACCATGGAGTTAAGCAAGACTTAAATATTGAAGAAGTTGATGTTGATGTCAGCAATATTGTCGGGGCTAGCAAGGTCACCAGAAGTGGAAGATTTTTCTCTCCTGAGATCTCCCCTTCGACTATTCACAAACCCGTTGTTATTCCATCTGCTAATACATCAGCTACTGTCCCAGTTCTTGTTCCAGTTACCACCCCTGTCGCCGAGCCATCTGAGACTCGGGGCGAAGAAATCACAGGTGAGCCTGCCCGGATGGAGGCACCTAAGAAAATCATCATAGAAACCTCTAAGTAGGAGATAGAGGAAATTCTGAAGATTATCAAGAAGAGCGACTGCAATGTAGTCGAGCAGCTGGGGTAGACCCCGTCAAAAATCACCATGTTATCCTTGTTATTGTGTTCGGAAGCCCATGCAAAGGCTTTAATTGCTTTCCTCAAAACTGCGTATGTGCCGCAAGAGACTTCTGCCGATCAATTCAAAGATTGTGTAGCTAGTTTGACTGCCGACAACAGGTTGGGTTTCTCAGATGCAGATCTGACTGATAAAGGAAGAAATCACAATGATGCTCTGCACATCTCGATCGAGTGCAGGGGCACTACTTTGGCCCATGTATTGGTGGATACTAGTTCCTCTTTGAATGTTTTTCCAAAGAAAGCATTAGACCGTCTGGATTGTGAAGGTTTGATGTTGAAGCTGAGTAATATCGTAGTCAGGGCTTTTGACGGGTCAAAAAGGATGGTGCACGGGGAGGTGGACGTCCCTTTTAAAGTTGGCTCTCAGACTTTTGCATCTACTTTCTATGTGATGGATATTAGACCATCTTATTCTTGCTTGCTGGGTCGCCCGTGGATTCATAAGGCTGGGGCAGTGACTTCTACGCTCCATCAGATGTTGAAATATCCAGTAAATGGGAAGATCGTTATGGTACGAGGTGAAGAGGAGTACATGGTGAGTCATCTTAATTCCTTTCACTAAGTGGAGATGGATGGGGAATTTATCGAAACCCCGTGTCAGAACTTTGAAGAGGTCCCCCAAACTCTGGCGTCGACTAAAGTTGTTGCTGATAAACCTCCGATGAAGATGGCTTCCCTCAAGGATGCCAGGGCTGTGATTGAAAAAGGTGGTTGTGCAAATTGGGGTCAGCTCCCTGATTTCACACACAAAACTGACAAGTTTGGTTTGGGCTTTACTGCAGAGGCTCAAAGGGCTGTTAGGCGCGTACAGATCGGAAGACCTCCTCTGCACATCAGTAATCAGGGAGTGAATGCAATTGAGGATGATGAAGAAGTGTCAGATATCGACAGCTAGATTTACCCGACTACCGACGGTGGATTGAACAACTGGACGGCGAAAGACTTTGTGCCCGTTTCTTTTATTACACAGTAATAGACTTTTGTTTTGAGATTTGTAACAGACAATTTGAAACTTTACGGCCCGGTGCCTTTTCTGAGGCACCTTGGTTTTGTCTATGAGGGCCTATTATTTGTCATTTTCATATATCATCAATAAAGCATTGGACGTTTTCTTGCATTACAAATTTTGCGCTCCTTGTTTTCCTTTTCTATCTTTCACTTTATCAGAACAACTATTGTCTTACACACACTTACATATCATAATGCAGATCCACATCCACTCTGGATCCCATTGATAACGACTCTGCTATTTCCAGTTGTGACTTCGAAAATCTGATCAACCAAGCCGAGGATGATTGTGAGGTGCCTGGGGAACTTGCTAGACTGTTACTACAGGAGGAGAGGGCCATACAGCCTCATGAAGAGCCAGTGGAATCAGTGAATTTGGGTACGGAGGAAGACAAGAAAGAGGTCAAGATAGGTGAAAATCTGGAGCCTAGTGTTAAGAAACGGTTGATACAGATGCTACGCGACTATGTTGAGATCTTTGCCTGGTCCTATGAAGATATGCCTGGTTTGGTCACCGACATTGTGGTTCACCGCCTGCCGACCAAAGAAGACTGTCCTCCGATAAAATAGAAGGTTCGTTGTATGCGCCCTGAGATGTCTGAGAAAATCAAAGCTGAGGTCATGAAACAGCTTGACGCCGGATTTCTAGCTGTTACTTCTTATCCGTAGTGGGTCGCCAACATTGTTCAAGTGCCCAAGAAAGATGGTAAGGTGCGGATGTGTGTGAACTATAGAGATCTGAACAGGGCAAGCCCCAAGGACGATTTCCCACTCCCTCACATCGATGTTTTGGTCGACAACACCATGCAACATAAGATCTTCTCCTTCATGGATGGTTTTTCTGGTTACAATCAGATTAAGATGGCTCCCGAAGACATGAAGAAGACAACTTTCGTTACACAGTGGGACACCTTTTTCTACAAAGTCATGCCGTTCGGATTGAAGAATGTTGGGGCAACGTATCAGCATGCCATGGTTGCTTTGTTTCACGACATGATTCACCATGAGATTGAGGTTTACGTTGATGACATGATCGCAAGGTCCCAAATTGAGGAAGAACACCTTGACCATCTCCAGAAACTGTTTGACAGGTTGAAGATGTATAAGCTGAGGTTAAACCCGAACAAATGCACCTTCGGGGTAAGGTCTGGTAAGCTGTTGGGTTTCGTTGTTAGTGATAAAGGTATTCAGGTGGATCCTGCAAAGAGGAAGGCTATACAGGAGATGCCAGCTCCCCGAATGGAAAAGGAAGTCAGAGGCTTTTTGGGACGTCTGAACTACATTGCCCGATTCATTTCACATCTGACTGCTGCTTGTGAGCCAATCTTCAAGTTGCTGAAGAAAGATCAAGTGGAAAAATGGAATGATGAATGCCAGACTGCTTTCGAAAGGATCAAGGAATATCTCCAATAGCCACCTATTCTGATGCCTCTAGTTGAAGGAAGACCTTTGATCTTATACTTGACAGTACTCGATAATTCAATGGGGTGCGTGCTGGGGAAGCATGACGAGTCTGGCCGAAAAGAGCACGCTATTGATCGGGACTTTATAAGTCTATTGGGATACTAACTGCAAGTATACAGTTTAGTCGTTCTACTTTTAAATGATTATCGAACCCACAGAGACTGAGGATCAATTGCATACGATCTAATGCTACAGTTGTTTAACTAAGCAATAAATATTTGGTTTTAGGGGGGAAATAGTTTAATTAAAAATAATAGTAATAGTTATACCGGTATGTGATAGTCGGACCTCGGGAATTCGGTGAATCGCTTGGCCTATAAAGTATTTCGGTAAAAACTAATTGTTTAAAAACCTGAGACATACACTCTCGTGTTCATGAAATAAGTTATGCTACTAAACCTAGTGGATGCACTTTAAATTTAATAACACTTTTTGAAAACAATTTAAGTTTAATTAATTTATTAAAACACTCTCGTGTATTTAAAAATTAATGTTTCGTTACCACTATCTGGGTTGAACCCCAGCTCTCGCATGCAGGTTCTTGCCTTAATTAATTTCCCACTCTCGTGGCAAAATCGTGTTAATTAACCTCTCACTCTCGTGACAAGGGTAGTTAAATTAATCTTGGAAATTGGAAACCAGAAATTGTTTTATAAATAAATATTTTTGGCCAAGGTATCACTGAATTCTTTCGGTTCTTAAGAGTCACATACCGGTACAGATAATTTAGCCGGACATAATAGATTTAACAATAATGCAATTCAAAATATAATTCATAAAAATAATTGGCATAATACAAAAATGAATAAATATTAATTGCAATAAAAACCTGGAAATAACGTTGCTATGGTAATCTTGAAATGTTACAATATTCCTTGCAGCTTGATTGAAGTAAATAATTTTTGTGTTAATTCTTGAATGAAGAATTAACACCTAAAACTAAAGCTTGAAATAATACTGGAAGTAGGAATTACAGTATGTGGAAAAATGCTCTAAAACAAGGAAATAAAATAATTGCAAAAGTAATAAATTTGTTCTGGGAAAATTCCTTCGACCCCTGCAGCCTTGCACTATCACACATATATATATAGGAGAGAAAATAGCAGTTGAAAATATCTTGAGAGGAGGCTTGAGTGGAGGAAATATAGGGAGCATGGTTCCTGAGTGGAGGGAAAATAGGAGAACAAGTCTGCCCTCACGTTGCCCACGTCTCAGCAATTCACAACGTTCATCTTCACGCGCTTGACGGTCGTCACAGGTGGGTGACGGTCGTAATGCGCTAAAATAGCGCATTACGCTCGTCAGTGATGTGTGACGAACGTTGTTTTAAGTTGGGGGTCGTTACGCCCGTCACAAGGGTGTGACGACCATCACTGCTCCAAAATCTCCAAACTTTGCATTTTAAGTTCTTTTTCTCTTTGTTTATTGTCTAGCCTCCTTCATATAGTCCTTTTCCATTGGTTTGAGTTGACAAATGTTATACTTGTAAAAAGACAAATAAACTCGGAATAATCGGGAGTTAGATGACTTAATGTATTATAAAATCGGTAAAAAGCGTAGTAATTATATGATACGATTTCTCGTTATCAAATTCCCCCATACTTAAACCTTTGCTTGTCCTCAAGCAAATAGTCATTTGAAAGGTCGGACAAGTTTTGTCAAGCGCATAAGCATAACATACCTTTGATTTTTAAAGTAATTTCGGGAAATCCTCATCGGTTCGGCCAATACTTGAGTGAAACACTAAAGATACGCTAATGACACAAGCAATAAGCTTATTCGTAGGCTTCCATTTCAAACGAGCTATCCAACAGTTCCGTTATAATTCTGCCTAGAGTTCCTCGTATCTATTTCACCCGGTTTTGTTCTGGCGCAATCACATTAAGCCCTTTGTCTTAGCACGCACGTAGTGGAGTAACCAGTTAGTGACTTTGATCCTTTTAGCACGGGGTCTGGTACACGAATGTGGCAACCCTTCATATGTTATCCAAGTTGGAGGTTGTGGGGGATCGGACTGTAGCACGCCCTACCGAGTTCAGAACCAGATACCTCTGAACCAACCTACACTGAATTCCTTCGTAATTTTCTCAACTCTTATATGTGACCGTATATTTTGGTGCACAAAATTTCTTTTCTTTTAGCAGCGAGATAGGAAGGATATTTTAATGATCAGGCATCAAACACTTATATTCATCGATTCTCCACGTGGTTTGTGTCAAGACGGTGCTGACTGCTAGTATAAACTACTAGGGGTTACTGTAGAACTAAAAACTCTAGATGTCAGTATAATAGTTATTGAAACGGATCGCGTAAGTAGGAAGTCTACGGTGTCGTAACCGTATCAATCTTGTTATGTCGTTTTCGGCTTCCCTAACTGGGGATTTCGTTAAAATAGGTATGTCGGGCTAATGCGAAGATAGAAAATTTTTGGTATGGCTGAATAAAGTGAAGAATTTAAATCGAGATATATCATAAAAATTACTAGTTTATAAAGGAAGGAAGGTACCTCTCCCACACTAAATCCGACATTGTCCTCAATGTTGCGGTATGTAGGCGGGGAAGTACAATTACAAAAAACAAACGGAAAGGAAAAGAAATAGAAAAAAATAATAAACTACATAAAAAATAAAGAAAAACTACTGGTGACCACGTCCTCTACTCCTGGTGCGACAGCGTCTGGTAGGAGTGGCTTCTGTGTCAGTGTCTTGGAAACCAAGGGTGCTGACGTCCAGCCTTAAGGCGTTAAGCTCTGACAGGGCCTCATCTAACCTCTCATTCATGTTGCGCTGCCCAGTCAAGATTTGAGCGTTTTGAGCGCACAGAGACTCAAATTGCTCGTGTTGCCTTCTTTCAAGTGCTGCGCTCATTTGGTTTTGCATATGGATGGCGTGGAGGATGTCTTCAAGATTAATAGAAGGAGATGCAGATGAGGATCCTGGAATGTCATGGACGGGAGGATCACTATCCAGCTCTTCTTGCATTTCGTCTGCGGGGGCTGCAGGTTGGTCTTCATGAGTAGGTGCACGCTCTGCGGGAGTTGCAGGATCGAATAACCAGTTTGCTCGGTTTCTTGGATCGATTCGGTCCCTGCATGGAAAAATGATGTTCTGATAAACGGTGTTCCTGATTACAGGGTGGAATCTGCCATCCTCCAGCTCGTAAATGAGATGTGCGGCTTTGCAGTGATCCAAAGTTAGCAAAGTCGGTGCCATATAAGGCAAAGTAGCGAGAGCAGCACGGTAGTTCAGACCTATAGCAAGTGAAGTGACCAGCCCTCCGAAATAAAATGGTTTTCCGCCTCTAGCACAAATAGAGTGGATGTGAGCGAGTAAGAACGGGGCGGCGTTGATCTTTTGCCCTATGAACGCGTAATGCAAAAATAAGAGCTCCTTAGAGTTGAGCTTGTGGTTGCTGTCACGGGAAAAGATTGTGTTGCTGAGGATGCGGTGGAAATAGAGGATGGTCGAATTATGAATTTGGGTGGCATTTAGGTGGTCGTAGGATCCGACACAGATATTCGTCAAGCTGTGCCATAAGTTGAAGGCTTCCTCACCAAAATTATCCGGCACCCGGAGATGGACACCTTTGTCCGAGCAGAAGCCTAAAAGTCGCGCGATGTCGGGTTGGGGCAACTCGTGCTCAATGGCAAACATGCAGAATTTTGCCAGGCCTGACAGTTGGTTCGTGGCGCCTGGCGGAGTGATGTAAACAAAGGAACTAAAAAACTCGAGAGTAAGAGTTTCATAAATCGGTCTTGGTTCACGGCACAAGTTCTACAAATCCACACTTTGCAACAATTGGAGGACACTGTCAAGTAGTCCCGAACTCCTCAGGAAGTCGATATCAAAGTACCGTGTAGGTTGGAGACCTCGGCGTTGAAATTTCTGAAATTTGACCCGTTGGTTTTCTCCTTGTTCGCCGGCTCTGAAAGTGAGAGCAGGAGCTTGTTGGTTGTTGGCCATGGTGTTCATAGGATTTGCTTGAAAAAGGTTTTGGAATATGAAATTGGGGTAGTGTGTGGATAGTATTTTAGTGTTGGAAATTTGGGAGTTTGAAGAAAAATGGAGTGGAGTGGGTTGTTTTCGTGTGATTTTGCAACAATGGAGGAAGTGGGTTTATGAAGGAAATGGTTGGAACGGTTCTGTAATAGTCGTTCTGATATGTTGTATGCGTGACGGTCGTCACGAGGGAGTGACGGTCGTCACACGGCAAAAATGCGTGTTACGCTCGTCACGAGGGTGTGACGGTCATAACACGTTCAATGTCATTAATGAGAAGACCGTTACAGGACCGTTGGAGATTTTTATATATTTTTATATATTTTTAATATTTTCTTAATATTTTAAGTTTGAAATATTTTAATTAATTAGAGTTTTGAAATATTTTTAAGTATTATAATAATTAAAGTACTAAAATGTTATTTACTAACACATAATGAAATAATATTTAGGTGAAAATACAAACAGTAAATTAAAGGAAATAAACAGTATGCTGAAAATGAAAAGGAATAAAATAAACTTGGTAATTGATAAATAATTGAATTAATTCATAAAAATTGTTTCGAAATTACTGAAAATAAAAATGATAAAATGCTAAAATGACTAGAATAAAATGCTAAAATAACTGGAATCCATCCCACACTAAAACTAAACAGTGTCCCCACTGTATGTACAAATGCGAGAAAAAATAATAAGATAACAACGACAACTCTAGCCACCGGGAGTCGGGAACATATGCTGGTGCATGAAATCCAGTTGATCGGTCACCAAATCCATGAAAGCGATGAAGTCCACCCGGAGAGATGTAAGCTCGCCCCGCATTTCAATAATTTCTTCATGCAGAGAGTGCAGGGTAACAGTAGGTGAAGGCGGTGGTAGAATCTCTGGAGCCTGGGTGGCGGTCTCAGTAGAAGCTGCCTGCTGTTCCCATGGATCGGGGAACTCATGGTATCCCGGTGGTGTGGCAGGGTCTTCATCAGCATTAGAAGTGTTGGGTACTTCGTAAATGGCAATAGTAGAAGGAGACGAAGGCGGTGTAGCAGGATGGTGGAGGTTAAAAAGCCAGTTTGCTCTATTATGCACACTAGTGATAGGGTTCGGGAGCTTAAACTGGTGGACAATCTCATGATTAATTAACAGCTCAAATTGATCTGGCCCAAGGTTCTCGATAAAGCTAGTGTTGAAGCAGAATTCAATGTTCATTGGCTTTATTCCATAAAGCGGGGTTGATTCAAGCATAGGCCTGCGGAGTCCAATTGCATTTGATAGCATAGTGACTAAACCACCCAACAGGATTGGTGCATTTGGAGTCTGGATGATATGCTCCATGTTAGCTAGCATATAAGCGGCACAGTTTACCGGACGACTCTGGGAGGCACAATACATAATGAAGAGCTCATCGCGGGACACGGATGTAATATTCTACTGTTTACCAAAGAGGGTGTGGGTGATGATCTTGTGAAAGTACCTGATAGCCGGGTTATGGATGCACTCAGAATAAAGATCAGACGGCTCTGGATGGTTATTGCCAGCAATGCTGCCCCATAAAAAATCAAGATCAGAATCAAGCAAGAGGTCCTCCTGGGTCATAGTGATAACATCAGGTCCAAAAGGGAACCCTAGCAGGTGGATAAACTCCCTGAGGTTATAAGTGTAGTCCATGTCAAACATCCTGAAAGTGATCAACCCACGGTTGAATCCTATCCTGTGATTTGGAATGAAGCTCAGGGTGCTCAGGAACTCAAGGGTCAGCTTCTTGTAAGTACAGTACCGTCTTCGGATAGGAGCAGTGTCCCAGCCAATCTGATGTAGCAAATACATGACACTCTCACGAATACCAAGAGCGGTCATAGCATGGTCATCAGCGTAGATTGTAGGGCACATTTCCCGCTCAGCCAGATCCTTAAAGCGTCTTCTTTGGTGTCTGCTTCTCAAAGTGACATTCATGAAGTTTACACGTGCCATAGCGCTAAATATGAAAAGCAAAAGAATTACCCCCTGAAAATATTTAATAAATGTTTGAAAAAAACTAAGTTAGTATTTTCGGGTTAAGAATTTGCCGAAGTTAAATCAAAAAGAAAAAGAAAAAGATTAAGAAAAAGAAAAGAAAAATAAAAACATGTTAAAACAGTAAAAAATAATTAAAAATAAAACATGGGTTGCCTCCCACGAAGTGCCTTTATTTTATGTCGACGGCTCGACAGATAATACCTATTCAGTTAGGTATCGGGGTAGGCGGCTCACTTAACTGAAGATAAGCCGAATAGTTGATATTTTCGACGTTAAAGTAGTGCTTTAGGCGCTGGCCATTGACTATGAATGGTTTGATAGAATTTCCTTTAATTTCTATTGCACCACTTGGGAAAACTTTGTTAATTTCGAATGGTCCTGACCATCTCGAACGTAATTTTCCCGGGAAAAGTTTCGAGCTAGAGTTGAATAGGAGTACGATGTCTCCTTCCTTAAATTCTTTCTGCGAGATACGCTTATCGTGCCATTTTTTTGTTCTTTCCTTATAGATTCTAGCATTTTCATAAGCGTCTAAACGCAATTCTTCTAATTCATGGATATCTAATACCCGTTTCTCGCCAGCAATCTTGTAATTTAAGTTAAGGTTTGTAATGGCCCAATAAGCTTTATGTTCTAATTCTACTGGCAAATGACAAGATTTTCCATAAACTAATTTAAACGGCGTTGTTCCGATAGGGGTTTTAAAAGCTGTCAGATATGCCCAAAGAGCATCATTTAGCTTGGAGGACCAATCTTTCCTGGATGTGGCTACAGTTTTCTCAAGGATTTGTTTTATCTACCTATTTGACACTTCCACTTGTCCGCTCGTTTGAGGATGGTATGGTGTGGCTATGCGATGTTTAACGCCATATTTGGAGAGTAATTTTTTGAAAATTCTAGAGATAAAATGGGAACCACCATCACTGATTACTAGTCTTGGTACACCGAATCGTGGGAAGATAATATGCTTGAATAGTTTTAGTACCACTCGTGTATCGTTTGTGGGTGCGGCGATGGCTTCAATCCATTTTGATACGTAGTCAACGGCTACCAAAATATACACATTTCCAAAAGATGCAGGGAATGGTCCCATGAAATCAATTCCCCATACATCGAAAATTTCTACTTCGAGGATTCCTTTTTGCGGCATTTCGTTGCGTCGAGATATATTTCTTGTGCGTTGACATCTATCGCAGTTCATAATTTCTACGTGGACGTCTTTCCATAAGGTAGGCCAGAAGAAGCCAGCTTGAAGTATTTTTGCACAAGTTTTCGACGTACTAGCGTGTCCATCATAAGGGGAAGAATGGCAATGGGAAATGACGTCGTCTATTTCATCGTTAGGAACGCAGCAACGGTAGATACCATCGGCGCCTCTTTTAAAGAGTAATGGTTCATCCCAAAAGTAGTGTTTAAGATCATGGAAGAATTTCTTCCGCTGTTGGTACGTTAAGTCAGGTGGTAAAACACCAGCAACTAAATAGTTGACGAAGTCAGCTTACCATGGCAATGTGGTGTTGGTACAAATGGCTTTTACTACTGCAGTTGTTAAAGGTTCATCGTGTTGATCCAAGCTGTCGGTAGGATCTATCTCTAGCTTAGCAATAAGGCGTTCATAAGGGAAATCTTAGTTTATGGGAACACTCTTAGTTTGGATTCCATCTAATCTTGATAGATGGTCAGCTACCACGTTTTCAGTTCCTCTTTTGTCTTTTATTTCCAAGTCAAATTCTTGTAGGAGTAGGATCCATCGGAGTAGTCGCGGTTTAGCGTCTTTCTTACTTAGTAAGTATCGGATCGCGGCATGATCCGTGTAAATAATGATTTTGGCGCCTACTAAGTAGGAACGAAACTTATCCAATGCGAATACCACAGCTAAGAGTTCCTTCTCCGTAGTGGCGTAATTCATTTATGCGGGATCGAGTGTTCTGCTTGCGTAGTAGATAGCGTGAAGCTTTTTATCTTTGCGTTGTCCTAGGACTGCGCCTACAACATAATCGCTCGCATCGCACATTATTTCAAATGGTAGGTTCCAATAAGGAGGTTGCATAATAGGTGTTGAGATTAAGGCTTCTTTAAGCGTCTCAAATGCGTTCAAGCATTTATCGTCGAAAATAAACTCAGCTTCTTTCATTAATAATTCAGTTAGTGGCTTGGTGATTTTAGAGAAATCTTTTATAAAACGTCGGTAAAAACCAGCATGTCCTAGAAAACTTCTTATTTATCTAACTGTTTTGGGTGGTTGAAGGTTTTTGATAATTTCGATTTTTGCTTTGTCGACTTCAATCCCTCTGTTTGATACAATGTGACCCAACACAATTCCTTATCTCACCATGAAGTGACATTTTTCCCAGTTGAGCACTAGGTTGACATTGACACAGCGTCTCAGTACTAATTCAATATTTGATAAACATCCGTCAAAACTTTCTCCACAGACAGAGAAATCGTCCATGAATACTTCCATAATTCTGTCTAAAAAGTCTGCGAAAATCGCCATCATGCATCGTTGGAAAGTTGCAGGTGCGTTACATAGTCCAAATGGCATTCTTCGATATGCAAAGGTACCATAGGGACATGTGAACGTGGTTTTCTCTTGATCATCAGGATTAATGGGAATTTGGAAGAATCCCGAGTATCTGTCAAGATAGCAGAAATGGGAATGTTTGGCTAAGCGCTCGAGCATTTGATCAATGAATGGTAATTGGAAATGGTCCTTGCGCGTAGCTTTGTTTAGTTTTCTATAATCGATACACATTCTCCATATTGTTTGGGTACGTTGTGCTACCGATTCGCCTTTTGTGTTCGTTATAACCGTAACACCTCCTTTCTTGGGCACCACGTGAACTGGACTGACCCAGTTACTATCTGATATTGGGTATATGATGCCTGCCTCTAGTAGTTTCTGCACTTCTTTCTTAACGACTTCACTTAGGATAGGATTTATTCGTCTTTGATGTTCTCTAGAAGTCTTGTAGTCCTCCTCCAGCATAATGCGATGCATACAGAGAGAAGGGCTTATTCCCTTTAGATCTGATATGTTATAGCCTAACGCAGTTGGATATTTCCTTAACACACTAAGAAGTTTTTCGGTTTCGGTCTTCCCTAAATTGGCATTGACTATAACTGGCTGTTCGAGTTCTTTATCTAAAAATTCATACCTAAGATCTTCAGGTAATGTTTTAAGTTCTATACCAGTTTTCTTATCAGTCGGGGCAGGATTGGGTGTTAAGGCTAAACATTTGCTTAGGTCGGCATCTAAATGTTCTTGTTTCCAGTCATCGTCCTTGAAGATAGTTGGTGTATGAATTTTCAGCATCTCAGAATAGGTGTCTTCTTGGCTTTCAAGTTCTTTGACATATTCATCAATAATATCTAGGAGACAACATGAGTCATCTATAGCAGGGGCTTTAAAGAATTTGGAAAAAATGAATTATACTTTTTCTTCTCCTACCTCGAAGGTAAGTTTTCCTTTCTTAACGTCAATGATGGCTCCTGCAGTAGCTAAAAATGGTCTTCCTAGTATGATGATAATGTTTGAATCTTCCTTGATGTCCATTATTATAAAGTCATTCGGTATGTAAAATTGTCCTATTCGGACATGAATGTTTTCTAGCATACCAACAGGGAATTTGACTGATATGTCGACTAGTTGTAGGGACATCTTGGTAGGTCTCATATCGCCTAATTTGAGCTTCTTGCAAATAGATAAGGGCATTAGACTAACACTGGATCCTAAATCGCATAGAGCTTTGTCTATGACAGATTTTCCAATTACACATGGTATGGAGAAACTACCAGGATCTTTTAACTTTGGAGGCATGTTATTTTGAATTATGGCGCTACATTCGGCAGTTAGCATAACGGTTTCGTTTTCAACGATTTTTTTCTTATTAGACAATATTTCTTTTAGGAATTTAGCATATGACGGCATTTGGGTTATAGCTTCTGTAAACGGAATAGTAACATTTAATTGTTCCAGAAGTTCTACAAATTTCTTGAATTGTCCCTCGTTCTTGGATTTTGCAAGTCTTTGGGGCTATGGAATTGGTGGTTTATATGGTGGTGGAGGCACGTAAGGTTTTTCTGAAGCCTCTCTGTTCTCATTCGTGTCTTCCTCTACATTCTCAGATTGATCTTTCGACTTCTCTACTTCTTTTTCAGGTTTTTGATACATGGTCGGGTTTTGAAGTCTAGGATATATCGGTCCATCAAGGGCTGTCCCACTTCGTAATGTGATAGCATTTGCATGTCCTTTAGGACTGGGTTGTGGCTGTCCAGAAAATGTACCAGCAGGTGCGGCAAAACTAGCTTGGTGTTGTTCTACTTGGGATATTTGGGTTTCTAACATTTTATTTTGAGTTGCTAGGGCATCTACCTTATTTGCTAATAGCTTCAGCTGTTCACCGGTGTAAACGTTTTGATTGAGGAATTCTTTGTTTTGTTGGGCTTGATTAGCGATAAAATTTTCCATTAGGATTTCAAGGTTAGATTTCTTAGGAATGTTAGGAACATTAACAACGGGTTTTTGGTAACCTGGAGGTACAGTAGGTGCTTGGCCAGGTGCATATAAAGCGTTATTGTTCTTGTACGAGAAGTTAGGATGGTTCTTCCAACCAGGATTATAGGTATTAGCATAAGGATTACCTTGAGCTTAATTTAACTGATCAACTGATATTCCTGCTAAGATTTGATATTCGGTTCCAACATGACCAGGAACTCCACAAACTTCGCAGCTTGGGGTAACTGCAGCCACGGTAGTTGCAGGAGGTAAGGTCAAGCTTTCTATCTTTTGGATAAGAGCATCTACCTTAGCATTAACTTTATCTAGGCTACTAATCTCGTACATCCCACCTTTGGTTTGAGTTTTCTCCACAGATGTTCTTTCTCCTCCCCACTGATAGTGGTTTTGAGCCATGTTTTCAATGAGTTGGTTAGCTTCGTCATAAGGCTTGTCCATCAGTGTACCACCTGCGGCGGCATCTACAGAGAGTCTTGTGTTGTACAAGAGTCCATTATAAAACGTGTGGATGATCAGCCATTTTTCAAAACCGTGATGTGGGCACATTCGCATCATATCTTTGTAGCGTTCCCATGCATCGAATAGTGATTCAGTATCCTTCTGCCTAAATCCGTTGATTTGGGCTCTTAGTGCAGCAGTCTTGCTCGGGGGAAAGTATCGTGCTAAAAATACAATCTTCAGTCCTTCCCATGTAGTGACGGAATTTGATGGCAAGGATTGCAACCAAGCCCAAGCTCTATCTCTTAGCAAGAAAGGGAAAAGACGTAATCTTATTGCATCTTTACTAACACCATTTTCTATAACTGTGTCGGCAAATTGAACGAATTTTGTAAGATGTTCATTTGGATCCTTGAAAGGATCTCCAGAGAATTGGCGTTGTTGGATAGATGATATCAATGACGGTTTCAACTCAAAATCGTTTCAGTTTATTGCTGGAGCAGCAATGCTGTTGTGGGGTTCTTGTTGTGATGGAGCTGCGTACTTCTTCAGTGGACGGGTCCTTTGTTCTTCGGCCATGTCTAATTCTGGATTAGTTTCGGTCTCAGAGGAAGAATTAGAATCTGTTTCATAATCAATCTTGATTTCGGGTTTGGGTAAAGGAATAGCGTGATTTAAACAGTAATCCCTGACTGCACGTCTTACAGAAAGAATGCTTTCAGGTTCGTCCGTCGATTTGTCAAGTGGTTCGCCTTGTGAGCGAGTCCTTGGCATACAAATCGAAAAAGGGTTTTCTGTTGCCTAGTCTAAACGCGCAACAGAAGAATCATAATTAATTGACTACCAGTCCCCGACAACGGCGCCAAAAACTTGATCGGGACTTTATAAGTCTATTGGGATACTAACTGCAAGTATACAGTTTAGTCATTCTAGTTTTAAATGATTATTGAACCCACAGAGACTGAGGATCAATCGCATACGATCTAATGCTACAGTTGTTTAACTAAGCGATAAATATTTGGTTTTAGGGGGGAAATAGTTTAATTAAAAATAATAGTAATAGTTATACCGGTATGTGATAGTCGGACCTCGGGAATTTGGTGAATCGCTTGGCCTATAAAGTATTTCGGTAAAAACTAATTGTTTAAAAACCTGAGACATACACTCTCGTGTTCATGAAATAAGTTATGCTACTAAACCTAGTGGATGCACTTTAAATTTAATAACACTTTTTGAAAACAATTTGAGTTTAATTAATTTATTAAAACACTCTCGTGTATTTAAAAATTAATGTTTCGTTACCACTATCTGGGTTGAACCCCAGCTCTCGCATGCAGGTTCTTGCCTTAATTAATTTCCCACTCTCGTGGCAAAATCGTGTTAATTAACCTCTCACTCTCGTGACAAGGGTAGTTAAATTAATCTTGGAAATTGGAAACCATAAATTGTTTTATAAATAAATATTTTTGGCCAAGGTATCACTGAATTCTTTCGGTTCTTAAGAGTCACATACCGGTACGGATAATTTAGCCGTACATAATAGATTTAACAATAATGAAATTCAAAATATAATTCATAAAAATAATTGGCATAATACAAAAATGAATAAATATTAATTGCAATAAAAACCTGGAAATAACGTTGCTATGGTAATCTTGAAATGTTACAATATTCCTTGCAGCTTGATTGAAGTAAATAATTTTTGTGTTAATTCTTGAATGAAGAATTAACACCTAAAACTAAAGCTTGAAGTAATACTGGAAGTAGGAATTACAGTATGTGGAAAAATGCTCTAAAAAAAGGAAATAAAATAATTGCAAAAGTAATAAATTTGTTTTGGGAAAATTCCTTCGACCCCTGCAGCCTTGCACTATCACACATATATATAGGAGAGAAAATAACAGTTGAAAATATCTTGAGAGGAGGATTGAGTGGAGGAAATATAGGGAGCATGGTTACTGAGTGGAGGGAAAATAGGAGAACAAGTCTGCCCTCACGTTGCCCACGTCTCAGCAATTCACAACGTTCATCTTCACGCGCGTGACGGTCGTCACAGGTGGGTGACGGTCGTAACGCGCTAAAATAGCGCATTACACTCGTCAGTGATGTGTGACGAACGTTGTTTCAAGTTGGGGGTCGTTACGCCCGTCACTGCTCCAAAATCTCCAAACTTTGCATTTTTAGTTCTTTTTCTCTTTGTTTATTGTCTAGCCTCCTTCATGTAGTTCTTTTCCATTGGTTTGAGTTGACAAATGTTATACCTGTAAAAAGACAAATAAACTCGGAATAATCGGGAGTTAGACAACTTAATGTATTATAAAATCGGTAAAAAGCGTAGTAATTATATGATACGATTTCTCGTTATCAGCTATTTACTACCTTATCAAAAAGTTTACCGACTGTGAGACCCGATACTCACTGCTTGAGAAAACTTGCTGCGCTTTGGCATGGGCTGCTCGTTGGCTGAGGCAGTATATGCTGACTCATACTACCCTATTGATATCAAAGATGGACCCAATCAAGTATATCTTCGAAAAGCCTGCCTTGTCCAGAAGAATAGCAAGATGGCAGATGATCTTAAACCCAAAAAGCAATCAAGGGGAGTGTGTTGGCAGATCATTTGGCGCATCAGGCCGTGGATGACTACCAGTCTATGAATTTCGAGTTTCCGGATGAGAACATCATGTTGGTGACCGACTATGAAAAACCTGGACCGGATGAAGGACCCGAGGAGGGATCCCAATGGTCTATGTATTTTGATGGAGCTTCAAACGCATTAGGTAATGGCATTGGTGCCGTGATCATATCTCCTGAGGGCTGTCATACTCCATTCACCACCCGATTATGTTTTAACTGCACCAACAATATGGAGGAGTATGAAGCGTGCATCATGGGTCTTCGAGTAGATATTGACCTGAGGATTAAGTTCTTGAGGGTATTCAGAGATTCCTCTCTAGTGATCAGTCAGATCAAAGGCGAGTGGGATACAAATCACCCAAATCTTATTCCTTACAAAGAGTATGTATTGGCGTTGCTTCCACACTTCGAGGAGATAACCTTTGAACATTTCCCCAGAGAGGAGAATCAATTAGCAGACACGCTAGCTACCATGTCTTCTATGTTTAAAGTCAAGTGGGACAATGAAGTTCCCCAGATTACCATCGAGAGGTTGGACGAACCCGCACATTGCTGTGACATTGAGACTGAAGAGGTAGTAGATAAACCCTGGTTTCATGAGGTAAAGAGGTATCTTGAGGCTCAAGAGTACCCCGAGGGTGCATCTGTTAATGATAAGAAGTTTCTGAGGAGGTTCACTGCGAAGTTCTTCATCAGTAATCTGATTCTTTATAAGCGTAACCATGACTCGACCTTACTGCGACGTGTGGACAAGAATGAGGCAGAAAGGATTATGGCAGATTTACATGAAGGTACTTTCGGAACTCATTCCAGTGCACATACCATGGCAAAGAAAATCCTACGGGTAGGATATTATTGGTCTACTATGGAAGCCAATTGTTATCAGCATTCTCGGACTTGTCATAAGTGCCAAGTCTATGCTGATAAGGTGCATATACCTCTAGTTCCTATGAATGTTTTGACAGCTCCTTGGCCCTTTGCAATATGGGGCATCGATATAATTGGCGAGATCAGACCTACCGCATCCAACGGGCATCATTTCATCCTGGTAGCAATTAATTTTTTCACGAAGTGGGTTGAGGCAGCTTCCTTTACTACAGTAACCAAGAACGTCGTGGCGCGGTTTATCCAACACAACTTGATCTGTCGATACGGTGTACCAGAGAGGATCATTACGGATAATGGTACAAATATCAACAATACAATTATCACCGAGCTCTGCAAACAGTTTAAGATACATCATCACAACTCTTCTCCCTATCGGCCGAAGATGAATGGGGCTGTTGAAGCGTCTAATAAGAACATCAAGAAGATTGTGCAGAAGATGACGGTAACCTACAAAGACTGGCATGAGATGTTACGATTCGCTCTTCATGGGTATCGCACCTGAACATGGACATCAACAGGAGCAACACCCTATTCTCTGGTGTATGGCATGGAGGCAGTCTTGCCCATTGAAGTCCAGATACCCTCTCTCCGGATTATGAAGGATGCAGGTTTGAGCGAGGATGATTGGATCCAGACCCGGCTTGATCAGCTGAATTTAATCGACGAGAAAAGACTTACTGCTATTTGTCATGGTCAGACGTACCAAAAGCGAATGATCAAGGCATTTAACAAGAAAGTTAGACGACAAGAGTATCAAGTTGGGGATTTTGTGATCAAACGCATCATACTACCACAAGGTAATCCTAGGGGCAAATAGACCCCTACGTACCAAGGGCCATTTATGGTTAAGAACATTTTCTCAAGAGGAGCTATGATTCTAACCACCATGGATGATGACGACCTTCCTCACCCCGTCAATGCAGACATAGTGAAAAAATACTACGCATAATCAAAGACCCGCTAGGTTGACTGGCCTAGGCAAAAATAAGGGCTTCCCGTCGAACCAAAAGGGTTCGGGCAAAAGTAAGGGATGAAAATGAAAAAAAACTGTACACCCGGCAAGTCGAAAACCTGAAAAGGCGGCTTGGGAAAAAAAGGGTATCCTGGTGGACTGAAATATGATAGGGCGGTCCAGGCAAAAATTAGGGATCAAAGTGTAACACTATGTCTCATTGGATCATTTTGCAACCAGACTTCGGTATCGACTATCAAGCTCGGACGGCGCTGATCAATCTGATTTACCTTTAACCAAGTAGCAAAGTGATGAGCCGCTCGAAGATATAGAGGCAATAGCAGAGTTGGAACCCAGTGGGATTGTTTCACATAGCTGTTTTTCTTTCTTTTACAAAAATTGTATAAATTCTGTTCGTTCGGCGGCGTTCTCTTACTAGGACGTCAGCCTCTTGTACAAAACGTCTATTATAGGCCAACTTCAAAAATCAATACAATTCATTTTTACAAAGAAATTTCAAATTGTTTTTCTTTTTCTGTTTTGTTTTGTAAAAACGTCCAATGTTTAATTTTCATATATGCATTTGACAATAATTGCTACTCATAAATATTTACATGTGAAACAAAAGAGGATTACTGGTAATTCCAAGAACAGGGGCAAACGAGAAATGTATAAACCTTACAATTGCTCTATCCACCAGGTACAAGGATAGACCTAGCTGGAGAATGTGACTAAGGGTACATACACTCCCCGCAGAGTAAAAGGCATCTAAAAACAGTGGTGTTAATTATCCCCAAGCAGAGTTCATCTATCACCAACAATGGAAGACTATCCCCAGTAGAGTTTATTTCTTCCACAAGCAGAGACTCAATCCCCAACAAAGGTTCATTATTGCCAGCAGCGGTAATTCATCCCCAGCCGAGGTTATTTCTCCAAATCAGCAGATCTTTTAGCAGTGTCTCTCTTCCCCACAGAGTCATTCCCTCGCCAGTTTATTCTCCAGCAGAGTTATTCTCCCACCAATTTATTCTCAAATCATCTTCGACCGTCATCCCCAGCGGGAACGAAAAATTCAGCTCTTTATATTCTCCAGCAACAGTCCGGGATTTATTTTCCCCAGTTAGAGAATATCATAAAAACATTGCATATCCATACATCATGATATGTGCATACACATCACACAACACAATCTCATTTATTTTGAGAACATCATTTGCTCAATACACTTCATACATCATGACATTATATACGACTAACTCTTTACCTTTAAGGGAAAGATGCAATCAAAATTCTTACAAGTTTTCTCTGGTTCAGTCAAATCGATGCTAAGATTTCTATTCCAGTTCAAGATATGAAGCCCGAATCCGACCGGATAGTATCTTGATTTCTCCATCATATTGTGAAGCCCAGAGAACGACCGGATAACAATATCAAACACCGCGAAGCCTGGAATCGACCAGATAATGGTTTATCTTAAATTTAAGATATGAAGCCCGGATTCGACCGGATAATAGTTTAGTCCCCAGTAAGTTATTGTGAAGCCTGGAGAACGACCAGATAGCAATATAAGACACCATAAAGCCTGGACTCGACCAGATAATGGTATAAGACATTGTGAAGCCTGGATTACGACCAGATAGAAGCCAAGAATACTACGAAGCCTAGAGTCGACCAGATAGTGGTATATCTTTAATACAAGTTATGAAGCCCAGGTTCGACCTGATAGTATCTTGATTTCTCCAAACACCATGAAGCTTGGATTCGACCAGATAATGGTATGAGACATCGTGAAGCCTGGATTACGACCAGATAGTGGTAAAAGACACTGAAGCCTGGATCACAACCATGTAACAGTAAGGGACACTGTGAAGCTTGGATTTCGACCAAATAGTAGTTTATTCGGCCAATTACTATGAAGCCCGGAAATCGGCCGAATATTAGTAGGCCTTAAAGTCAAATGGAAGCCCGGATGCGACTGGATAACCACTTGATTTCTTCTGAAGCCTGGAATACGACCAGATAATAAGTAAGGTATTGTGAAGCCTGGAATCGACCAGATAGCAGTACAGAACACCATGAAGCCTGGACTCGACCGAATAATGGTATAAAACATCGCGAAGACTGGATTACGATCAGATAGCGGCAAAACACTGAAGCCTGGGATTACAACCAGATAACAGTATGAGACACTACGAAGCTTGGATTTCGACCAAATAGCATTTTACCTGGATAATTACTAAGAAGCCCGGAGTCGACCATATATTATTGTGCCCTGAATTCAAGTTGAAGCCCGGATGCGACCGGATAACAACTTAATTCCTTCTGAAGCCTGGAGTACGACCAGATAAGAATTGAGAAATTGCAAAGCCTGGATTACGATCGGATAGCAAGTTTAATCTCATCTCCCCAGTAAGTCACTGTAAAGCCTGGAGCATGACCAGATAGTAATCGATCTTATCACTATGAAGCCTGGATCACGACCAGATAGTAGTTCATTTTCACCTCTTCGACTAAGAGACGATTTCCCAGTAGAATAACGGACGACCGAAGCTCCTAAAATTCAACTTTTACCAAGACAGAGATCATCATTCCCCAGTGAAGTCTTCCTCAACAACAGGTATACGGGTTCTCGCTAAGGAATCTCTTAGGTGATCGACACTCCTTCGGATGGCATATTTAAGCCCATCTTCCATAATCAATCTCCAAATGGAATATATAAGCCCATTCCCGGCATCACAAGACAAGTACCACTTCATGCGAGTGCAAATTTCTTGGGCACTCTAGTGTTCAATCATCTTCCACCTTCGGATCACGAAAGGCAAGCAAGCCAATCTAAATCCTCAGGTTTAAGAAGATTCAACAGGGGCAGCTGTTGTACCCCAAAATTTTCCCTCCCATATTTCTCAAAACATTTCAAGTGAGATCCTCAAATTACTCAAGGAAGTCCAAGAGTTGACCAGACAAACCCTCTCCTAAGGCAGTCTACCTCAAATTAGGGTTTCATGTTGCATCAAGATGTTTGAATCAAAAGGGTCCCAAATGCTCACCATTGTCCTAATATGTTCGCAAGATCATCCATGTCAAGTTTCAAGCCTTACAGAGAAAGTTTGCTCAGTCAATTGCTCAAAGGTCTGAAAATCGACTGTGCTAGGGCAAAAGTCAACTGTGGTCCCCATACAGTCAAACCTCAATATTTTTGGTCAACATCCTTATTTTTAAGTATTATTCATCATTTTATCAAGGGTTGATCATGATTCATCAAGGATTGCTCACAATTCATCAAAACCCAAAAGTTGCTAAATTAGGGTTTTGCAGGAAAAGTCAACCCAACTTTGACCAAGCATAACTTTCTCATACATTATTAGAAATGACCCATCCAAAGCTCATTTTGAATAGGATGCAATGTCCTATAATTTATCTTCATCTCCCAAGTTCAAAATATGCACTCACAAGAAGTTACAAATTTGGACATTATAGGTCATTTTGAAAAATCAACAAAAACACCTTTTTTGTCAAAGCTTCATACATGAACATGGAAGACTCAATTGAGATGATAACAAAAGGGTTGCTTATAGGACATATTAAGCTTTCTAAAAAGTCCCAGAACACATCTCTAGGGTCAAAATTGAAAGAGTTATGCATTGGTGAAGTTGACCTTTTTTGCAAAATTGTCAAAAGTCAAAAGTGGCCAAAATTACAATTTTTGTCAAATGGGCCTAACTTTTTGTGCTTGCATTGAGTTTTTAACATGATCCACGACCCAAGATCCTTCCCACTTGCCTATATTTTTATCATTTATTTTGATTTTTATTTCAATTAAATCAAATTAAATCAAAATAAAATCATGAAAATATCAAAATCATTTAAACCTTGAGATCTTGTGCATATTTCAGGTCCATGAATAGCTGGCAATGAGATCAAATCGTGCAAGGCTTGTTTGTACACAAAATATTGGTTTTTGGCTTGTTTTGGAAAGATTTAAATGAGAATCAAATCTTGATCAATGATCATTATTGGAGAAGATTGGATGCAAACTTGTAAACCTAATTCACTTAAGGATACATATAGAACGAATCCAGGCCAAAAGCGGAAAGGGAGAGGCATGAGAAGCTGAGAAAAAACTTGGAAAAACTCAAGAAAAGTAGCAATCTGTTTTCATAGTTCCAAGCGCTTTCAAGCCATTCCAAGCACACCTTTCACTTGCTGGGCATTCAAGGAGTCTATCACAATCATCCACAAGTATTTTCGTGCCCGAAAACGCACTGTAAGTGCCTCACGATACCCTTACGTTTTTGAAATAGAATCTCATAAATTTGGCATTGTTAGCATGAATTCTTTACATATTCTTGTTCAGAGAAACATTTGCAAGCTAATGGATATATTCAATTGCGTTTTTGTTAGCCATACTGAGATCCACCATTGTTAGGGTTTAGGTTTCATTTTTAGGGGTTTTGATTGCAGGTAATATTGGCCCAAAAGAGGGATGCCATGGTGCTCACAAGGTCAAGACGAATTGATCTGTACCTTTAGTTTTCATTTATGATGCTTATGTGAGATTTTAGAAATACGCAGGGCTATAGCTACAGACTTTTGTCTGTAGGTAAAAGTCTGTACTTTTGCCAACGGAAGAAGGAAGAAGAAAGCGTGGCACAAATGGCAACAAGGTGATGGTTTGAAGCATGAGGACCTGGGTTCGATCCCAGGTCCCAACAAGATGCTATTTTCTTATTTTCTTGTTACAGATTGAGTGCACCCTTGGCCTAAGCGTCTCACCATATGCCCTCAACGTTCAATCACTAGATCTCTAGAAGGCCAGATCTAACGCTCATCCTTGAAGGTCTACCAAGCATCTTAGTCAAGCCAACACATTGGATCATGGGAGTCAACGTGGACCCATGCTTATTGGGCTCAGATATGCTATTGACACCTCCCTTTTCACTTTGATACCAGGCCCAATTCCTTTTTTTCTTTTCTTTTATATTTTCTTTTGTTTATTTATTTATTTGTTTAAATTATTTTCTCACACAAATTTAATTCTTTTTTTACAAAAAACTCATAAAATCAATTTTTTCTCAAATTAGATTTAGGTTTATTTTTATCAAATTTAATTTAATTAGTTTATTTAATTTTAGGTCAATTTTAACCTCTTTGTAAATAAATTAAAACAAATTAGAAAATTAGGGTTTTGTTTAATTTAATTTTTATTTTCCTTTTCTTAAAATAACCAAAATACAAAAATAGGTCAAAATTAATTATTTTTATTAATTTAAATTAATTAGTAACTAGGTTTGTATTTATTCATTGAAACCTTATTTTCTTAAAATAATAAAAAAAACAACAAAAAATGATTTTTCTTGCAATTAGGTTTAGACGGGGTCAAAACCCTAATTTTTCTTATTCTCGATTCATCGCGCGTTTATTATTTTTTTTGCAAATATTAATGTAACTGCTTATGGGATGTAATAGTTTAATTAGGACCTTTTCGTTTATTTATCGTTTTTTACGGGTTTTTTGGCTATGTAATTAATCCCCCTCCCCGAAGCCTTGTAATAGCGTAGTTTTATTTTTCACATTTTAATTTTCGCAAATATTAACTGTTAGATGTATGATAATAGGATTGCATGACAAGAATGTATGTTAATTTTAAAATTGTTTGCAAACCCTAAATGTGCAAAGATAATAACTGAAATCAAATCACTCACACATGCACACTCCTAGGGTATACTCTCACTTCGGTTGCCTTCGGTAAACGATCATTAAGTATAGGGTGTCTTAGTGGTCGCTCTCTTGTCTAAACAAAGATCAAATGTCCCGTTCGGAAATGTTGCCTCAGAAATGTTGCCTCGAATATGATCTTAAGACATTAGGGTTATTACTAAGACGTCCTAACATTGCTTTAGTGATCGTATGTCCCTTTCGAATTGACCCTTACAACTCCAACGACGGTGCTACCTACTCACTAATAGTAGGATAGCGCTGTCTAAAGGAAACAAGAACAGAAAACATTCTTTTTTCGAGTAGGTAGATGCTAGTAGGTACTTGCTCAAAAAAATAAACTTTTCCACACTTACACTCTTTTTAAACAACGTTTTCAAAAACACTTCGTAACACTCTTGAGGACTGATACAAGGGTTAGAACGAATTAAAACCAAAACTTTTCAAAAAACACAAACACGGGAGCAATTTTTAAAATGATGAGCAAGTACCTAAGAGTCCATGGAAAACCACGGATAGAAAGGGTGCTAATACCTTCCCTTTCTATAATCTACCCCTCATACTCAAAATCTCGAAAAAGGAGTTTTTCTGTTCTTTTTTCCTTTCCAGTTGGATAAAATAAAAGTCAGTGGCGACTCTTTCTTACCACGACATTTTGCAAACACAAATGCAAAACGCAAACCGGCATTTTCCTAAAAACTAGTCTGGTTCTGCCACCGTATCACACCACCATACAACATTATAAACCTACTAAGACCTCTGAGTTCCCATGCCCTTGCAGGAGGAACATACACTTGTACTTTTTGATTAGTACAAAATCATAAGATGATATCTCAAGATAGTATAATACTCCAATGGTGACATACGTTGGCATAGCCCATCGATAGGAATAGCAAGGAGAAAGTCCTAAGCATGTGAGGCTTAAAAACAATCAAAAATTGCTCTCTATGTGGTCATGTCAAACTACATTCATATCCTGAACACTTTTAATAAAAAAGGTACTCGTCAAAACATATTGTGATTTAGGAGGGATAATGTCCTTGTTAGTAAAAATGTTATGGTGAAAATTTAGAATTGCAGCACTAAAACCATCCAAATATTTATTGATATAAGAGTTCATACCACATACTCCACCGTCTCTTAATATATAATCATGTAACAATAAAGATTATATCCTTCATTTCTAAGGAGACATGAAATAAAATATGGTGGATGAGTTACGACCATGTGATCAGAGTGTGATTAACGGTTATGTAATGAGACTCTGAATATCATCATGGGTGACTGTGGATGATTGTTCTCACCTAGAACTTACTGGTTGGGTCGCTGACACAACTTTATAATAGATTTGAAACATGTCCCCTCAAATCCGCTTCAAGTAAAGTGGTCAAACATGAGAAAGTATGTTGCAACAATAAACATGCTTTTTATTCCATTTGCCTTTAACACTTTTTGTTTTAAAACACCAGAAGTAGTGAATATTTTAAAGAGAGTTCAAAGACTTATGCATAGAAATTTTGTATCTCATAAGTCAATGAATGTAGTTTTTAAAATGATTGATTTTGTCACCCAAAAAAGAGTAGCGGTGTATCTTGTTGTCTGTTCACCTCCTATTTAAGTATAAACTTTATTACATTTTAATGTTTCTAGACATAAAAATCATAAGTACTATTCCATACTAAAAAATTATAAAAAATTTAGATTTTGTACCATCGAACCATTCAATACTAAATCGTATTAAAAAAAATACTCTCTCTGTTCCTTTTTAAGTGTTACTTTTGTGAAAAAAATTATTTCTTTTTAATTATCGATTTCAAATTTTAAAGTGATAATGATTATAGCTTTATCAAAATTACCCCTAACTATTTATTATGGAGAGAGAAAAAAGTTATCAAAATAATTAAAAGTTAGAGGTATTAGACTGACTATGTACAATGGGAGTGTTGAATTTTTTTTTTCAATAGTTAAATGCTTACAATGGAGTGTTGAATGAGGTGTTGAAAGTGATATGGATTAATTAGTTTTGAAAACGTTCAACATGTTGAATGAGGAGGGAGTGGAAACCACATATAATACTTTGCAAAATCTTATTGGTTGTTGTGATTATTTAGATTTTATTTCACCTTAATTATTTGGAATTAATTATTTTATAGTAAATCATTTTTTATTTATTATTTTCACTGAAATTCATCATTTTTCTCTATAAATAGAGACTTGGTTCATTAAATTTGGACACATAAAAAAAATCCACTTTTTCTCGCTAATTTTTCTATTCAGCAGTATTGTTTGTAGCTCTAAACATCTTACTGAAATTAATCTCAACAATAATCCTTTTAACACCCAAAATTCTACTAATTACTCTTTCAATACCGAAATCTCAGCAACTATATATTTCAAAATCAATCTTCCAACCAACAAGGTCCCCAAAATATACCAAATTATGGATTTCTTTCAATTTCATAATATCGTCATCTAATCCAATTATCGTCCATATTATGGATCAATGATGTCATATTTATCTCAATCACCCCCTGGTTATTCTTCTACTCCAATGGAAATGAAAATTTTCTGAATGTTGGACTTGATGAATTTCCTGAATTTTCTACACAAATGGCTCTTGGTGCCGATGAGCGGTAGTCAAGGAGCCACTCCAAATATAGAGGATTCAACTCCTATACTCCGGGAAAAGCCCCAAATTAACCTTAATTAATGGATGGATTAAATATGGAACAACATTGTTGTTAGGAGAAACCAAAAAGTGATTCATATTGGGGGGAAATTGCTTATTACTGTAATGAGCATTGCTCATTTGATCCTCCACGTGGATGGAGCTGCATGCATAAATTATTACAACTACATGAACAAAATACTTAATAAATGGATTGTCGCTTATGATAACACTAAGCGTATGCAACAAAGCGGGTGGTCGAAGAATGATGTATCGGCAAAAGCGCATGAATTATATTCAAGTGGTAAGAATGGATATTTCCTTTTAATGTCAGAATGACTCATTATCTGTGATCAACCATGTTATGGTAGTCAGGTAGGAGGAAATACTAGATCTGAAAGTAGTGGATCTAAGAGAGCCTGTGAGAGTGGTGCAAGTGATTCTAACTCTGTAGGATTATGGATGTTCTACGCATATGGCATGGAGAAAAGATTGGTTTGCAAAATCAATCAAGCCTCAAAGAATAAAGTGAAATTCCCGGACGATGCCACTTTAGCGGCCGGTGGGATCAGTGTTGTGTTGATCATGAGAAGGGATGGTGGATATTACTTGATAAAATATGTATTGTAAATTTTTGTAATCAAATGTAACCTTCTAAGTATATGCCAATTTCTTGAGAAGGTTTACAAGATTCGCATGGAAGACAAAACGTTGCATGTTATGAAAGGAAAATAGATTTTGGTCCTTAAAGCTCCAATAGCTTCCAATAGAAATTTCAAGATTCAGTTGAAGGTGATGGATCATAGGTGTCTTGCTATAGCAGCAAGTCGAGAAGAGTGGTTGTCGCACTACCGTCTTAGGCATCTCAATTTTCAAGATCTCAATGCATTGCAAAGGAACAAAATGGTAACCGAGTTTCCATCGATCAACATACCAACTGAGATTTTTATGATGAGTTTATGTAACTGAAGCAACACAAGGGTAAATTCAACAAGGATGCAGGTTGTAGAATTAAGCATCACCTTGAGGTGGTATATTCTGATGTGTGTGGGCCGATGCAAGTTGATTCGTGTGATGGAAATAAACATTTTATCACTTTTATCAATGATTTTAGTAGAAAGTTATGGACATACCTAATCCATGGAAAGGATGAGGTATTTGAAGTGTTTAAGAAGTTTAAGTTTATGTTTGAGTGACAAAGCAGTCACAAGCACAAAATTCTCAAAACGGAAGGTGAAGGCGAGTAGGTCTCAAATGACTTTGGGAAGTTTTGTTGTGAAGATGGGATAATGCATGAGGTAGTACCACCCTACACATCATAGGAAAAAAATTTCGAGAAAAAGAATTGATCAATTATGAACATGGTGAGAAGAATGTTAAAGGGGGAGAATTTTCTGAAAGAGTTGTGGAGAGAAACAGTATCCAAAGTTGCCTATTTATTGAATAGGTGTCCTACAAAGAAGCTTGAGAAGATAACACTGACAGAGGAAGGGTCTGGATTCAATCTTAATCTAAACTAGTTGAGAGTTAACGATTTTGTGGCATATCGACATGTTCTAGGACAACTTATAAAGAAGTTGGATGACAAGGGTGAGATGATGATACTTGTAGGGTATCACCCTACTAGAGGCTACAAGCTGTTTGATTTTGAAAATAGGAGGATTATGATTAGCCATGATGTTTTTGGTCGATGAATTAAAGCCTGTGGAGAAGCCTATAACGGTTACACTCAATCGTTAGCTAGTTACATGTAGAAGTTCACTGGTTACATACAAGCATTAAATGGCTACAAACAAACATTAACTGGTTACATGAAAAAACTTTCAGGTTTTGGAGAAAATGAAATTGCATAAGAGCCGCGCGTCGAAGCCATAACTGATGAAAATATGAGACAACCAACTAGGAAAAGTGGTTTGCCTCAAAGAAACCAAGATTGTGAGATATTCTAGGATAACACAATTAATTGTGATGGTGATTTCATCCATTTTTCACTTATGGCTGAATCTGAGCTCGTTAAGACGAAAGATGCCTTGATTGATAAAAATTGGATTTGGGCTATGAAGGGGGAGTTGGAATCGATTGAGAAAAACAATACTTGAAAGTTGATTTATCTACCGCAAAGAAAGAATCTGATTGGTGTAAGATGGGTCTATAAGGTGAAGGCAAATCTCAAAGATTAAATAATCAAGCATAAGGCTCGATTAGTTGCGAAGGGATTTTTACAAAAAGAAGGTATAAACTTTGATGAGGTATTTGCACCGGTTGCTAGGATCGAAACCATAAGACTACTTGTTGGTATTGCTAATAACAACAATTGGTCTATCTATCAAATGGATGTGAAATCTGTATTTTTGAACAGTCCGCTTAAAGAAGAAGTGCATGTAGAACAACCCTTGGTTTTGTTATGAAAAACAAAGAGTGGAGATTCTACAAGTTAAGAAAAGTGTTATACGGATTGAAGCAAGCTCCAAGGGCTTGGAATAAAAGGATAGA